>VWYO01005207.1:51024-155153 GCA_013400275.1 Rhadina sibilatrix | reverse complement strand
CCGTTCCCCGCCTTGCCGGGACCCGTGGATGGAAACGGGAGGGTGGGGGCGGCGGCGGCCCTGGCGGGACGGGCGGAGGTCGGCGGGAGGGTCGTCGTCCTATTTGTTCCCTTCGCTTCCATTTATTTACTATCCCTTCCTTTCCCATCTCTTTCTTATCCCTTCCTATCCCTTCCTTCCGCCCTTCCGCTCTTCCTTCCGCCCGTCCCTTCTTTCCTTTTCAAGTTCCAAGGCGGAGCGGCCTGGGGGCCGTTCCAGCCCCGCCCCACGTGCGGTGCCGTCTCCGGCTCGACGTCAGTTGTCTTTTGGTTGTCTTTTGGTTGTCTTGGTTGTCTTTTGGTTGTCTTTTGCTGTCGGAGGCTCTTGGTATTTGTTGTCACCGCGGCCACATCGCGGTGAGGGTGGGACGTACTGGAGGAAGCCAGGAAAGGGGAAGTGGGGATGTGAGAGGAATTGAACTTTCCACAGTCGTGGAATTGTTTCCATTGTAAAGCTCTTACAGATCAATGAGTCCAGCTATTCCTCCAGCACTGCCACGTTCACCACTAACCCATGTTCCCAAGTGCCACATCCACCCATTTTTTTTAACACTTCCACGGATGGTGACTCCACCTCTGCCTTGGGAAGCCTTTGCCAGTGCTTGGCCAGTCTTTCCACGAAGAACTTTTCCCCAATATCCAACCTGAACCTCCTCTGACACAGCTTGAGGCTGTTTTCTGTCCTGTCCCTTATTCCCTGGGAGCAGAACCCGACCCCTCCCGGCTGCCCCCTCCTGTCAGGGAGTTGTGCAGACAGAAGGTGCCCCCTGAGCCCCCTTTTCTCCAGGCTGAGCCCCTTTTCCTGCTCCCTCAGCCGCTCCTGGTGCTCCAGCCCCTTCCTCAGCCCCATTCTTTTCCTGGGACTCTGTGGGCCAGTTGCACTGATCGGGTCCCTCATGATGATCAAAGCACGTAGGGGTGGCTGTGCTGGGTGTTCCTGGCTGGAATTGTGCCCAGGGAGTTCTGCAGCTCTCTGTGCTTCCATTCCTGCTTTGCTCTGGCTCCTGATGCCTGTCCCTGTCTCTCGGGAGTTCTCAGGGTGCTTTGTGTGTTCAGGGGTGAGCTTTGGGTGATTCCTGAACCCCGGGGCTGCTGTGGGATCCAGGTTGGCTGTTTTTGATGGTCACAGATTCTACCAGAGGTTTTGTGGCTGGAGGAGGATCTGGTCATGGATCAGGAGAGCTGTGGTGATGGCAGAGCACAGGGAGTGTTTCCTGGCAGTTTGTACATCCACAATTATCTGTACTCAGGGGATATTCCACAGTGGATGAAAAGAGTTCCCAGAAAAAATTACTGTCAAACAGAAAGTGGTTTTTCTGCCATTATTGAAAACTTCTGGTTTAGAATAAGACCTCTGTCATTAGAGGTGGCTTGAACTGAAATTCTGGTCAGGATTCCTCCAAACTCAACATCAATTTCCTGATTTCCTTTACATTATAATAATGGTAATAATGATGATTATTATATGTTATCTAGATTATATGTTACTATATATTTATTATTATTATTTTATTACAATTTTCAGATAATCCATAGAGTGAGTGGAGCTGTATAAAATAAATATGTATCAACTTCAGTCAATTATTTTACTTTGTCCCTGGGTACATGTTTCCAATTGACAATAAATTGTTACTTTGCCACTTCCTGGATCCAACTGAACCCACTAAAATAAGTTCTTTTGGTTTTCTGGAGTGGCCCATAGTCCCTGGCTATTCATTGTAGATGAAAGTTGTGCCTAAAGGAAGAGTTGGGAGTGAAGGCAGATGGAAAAGTTTGTTTCTTCTTGTTTGTTTCTCATTGTTTCTTCTGACGACTTTGCAGGAAAGTTGAGCCAGTCTCTCTCTTTGGTTTCCACTGATGCATTTTTAGTGGTCAGGATTTCTGTGGGAATCATGTACTGGTGTTTGCACTGCATTTGGTCAATGGTTTTATTTGGGAGAAATAAATACTCTTATTTCCTGAAAATATTCCAAGGGTGGTTTTGTTAATGCTGGCATAAAGGACAGAAGGTGAATATTTGAATACTCAGTATTTTGTGTTTTGTGCTGCTTACTGAGAGTAATAAACAGTGAGAGAAGTTTACACAGTAAAATTGGTGTGTCTGGTCAAGAAAACAGGAATTCTGGTGAACTAAAGGAAATGCAGATTATTCTTTTTATTTTTCTGTCTTGAAATAAGTAAGTAAAGAAATAAATCTCCCAGTTTCTTTCTGTTCTCTCTGCTTTCCTTTCCTGCCTTCCTGCCTGCCTTCGTGGGGAGGTGTTGGTGTTGCCACACACAGACTGTTCACTGAAAGAAATCTCCTTTTTGGGTCAAAAAAAGTGATCTGGTTGACAGATCCCTTTGGGAATGTCACAGAATTTTATTTGATTGTTTTATTGAATTTGATAATTTCTCTGGTTAAATAAGATTTCTACCAGTCCACCCTTTTTTTTTGGTCTTCCTTAGACCTTGAGGTCTATTTCCCTCAAGGTTTGTTCATGGATCTGCCTTAGGCCTTTCTAAAGTGTAACAACACAATTATTTCTGAGTGTTCATATATAAGACTTGAGGAGGTTTATTCTTAGGGAGTTGGGAAGTGAAGGAGGATGAACAAGAGAAAGAAAACTACTTCAGTAACTACTTCAGTAACTATGGAAGAAGTCCCCAAGTGCAACCTGGCATGATACAGATTTCCTATTGTGTTGGGTTGGGTTTTTTTTCTTTTCTTTTTTCTTTTTNTTTTTTTTTTTTTTTTTTTTTTTTTTTTTTGGAAAAGAAATTAACTTGTTCTTTAACCAAATTAATCTGACACCCTAAAAAGGGGATACTAAGGGAGTTTTTTTCATTCTGCTTAAGAGATTCTTAAAGATTCATTAATTCAAAGAAGCAGTGACCTTGAAGACTGAAGCAAAACAACAACTAACTCTCCTCTTTGAAGAAGAGGGACAGTGCTTTATTCTGGTGACATGAAACTTCCTCATGGTTATTTCTTTGTATCACCTGGGAAAAGCTTTATGATGTGAAATTGTTGCAATGAAGCCTTTTCAACTTAGAGAGCTAAAAACATTTGCAGTGATCCTTTCTCACCTCTGTCATTTGAGTAAATCTGTGTGAATTCCACTTCTCAGTATCTTGTTGGACTTTTCCTTCTCTCTTGTCTATCCTTTAGCTTTTTGTCATTCTCCAAACATGTAAATACCTGATATTTATTTCAAGTTAAAGAATGTGATTTCCCAGACTATTACAATTTTAGGGCATCTTGCTCTTTTTCATGGAGATAAAAAGCTACAGTTGCCTTCTCTAATCATTAAAAGCAGAACGATCTGAAAATCAGGCAAATGAAAATTTTTACTGGTGCTTTCCCCCTAAAACTACTCTTAAAGTTCCTGTTTGTAGCATAGTCAAACCCAGTTTTTTAGTTCATCGAGCTGGAGGTGAATGATGATTCCAGGTGGAATGAAGAGGTGAACACTGGAAACTGGCAGAGGAAATCATTGATGCAAATATATCTTCAGTTCATCTGCCCCTGTTTTTCTTTCTTCCTCTTCTCTGATCTGCTCTCCCTCCTCTTGCCCAAAAGTTAGAAGTGTCCCCTTGCTTTAACAGGTGGAGGAATGAGCCTCTTCAGAGGTTTCTTCTGCCCCTTGGTGCCAATTGCTGCCCTAGTTAGTTGGGGTGCAGGTAAGTGCTTGTTTCTCTGTTCAGCAGTTCCACGTTTGTGGGACTTGCTGAAAAATTCCTTCTGAATTTGCCATTACTTCTTAGATATAGAAGCAAATTTGAGGCTGTAGATCATGGAGTTATGAAAGAAGTGTTGAGAGATTCGAAGCACAGAACAGATGAAATGTTGTCCAGGAGCTGCTGCTGTCTTCATTTGCATTGTCAGTAGTGCTGGGAGGTGTAAAGTGCTCCAAAAGTATTTTTTCTCTGCTGTAATTATGTTCAAACACGCAAATGTTTCTACTTCCTCTTCGTTTAAGCAAAACTCTTTCCTGTCAGATTGTTGCCTCTCAGTGCTCAGTGAGTGTTGCATCTCAGCTCTCTTTTCTGATTCCAAAGCATCCAATTCCATTTTGCTCCTAAGCCTTCCAGTGACAGCTTCTATTAGGAACCATGGGATATCTTGCCCATATTTTAATTTTCAGTGCCTTAAAAACAAAAGTACTGCAGAATTTCCTGCCCACTGCACTGATACCTCATGTAAAAATCTCAATTTTCACACATTGTGACCTGAAATGAGGCATTGTACCAAAATACTAGGTGTGGGAGTTAATTCCAAGGTCACAGCAAGGAAGGCTCTGTGTGCCTGATGTCTTTGTGTGTTGGACAGACTGTAGTGGGGTGCTTGTGTCAGTCCCCAGGGGAATGGGACCCCCAGCAGCAACTGCCCAACTCTGGGAGTGAAGAGCATTCCTGTGACTTCCCACTTGATGGGAAAAGGCAAAGGTTGGGTGACTCCTGAGCAGACACAGCGATGGGATGCAGCACTGAGCTCTCCCAGGCACTACTCCAAGCTGAGTCAGAAGCCCAAAAAGATAGAAAAAAATGCTGTTTTCAAAACTGCCTTACAGAAAGCAAAACACAGCACTTGATGTCATCGGGATTGGACTGAGAACTATTCCCATGTCCATGTTCCCAAGGCATTTTTTGATGTAGGAAATTGATGGGATGGAGCTGGTGCTCTTGGTGACTCAAGGTGGAGTTGGCAGCTGTGCCTTTTAATCGCTCTGGATCTGCTGTCAGGAAACAGCTTTCAGTGATTTGATCTCTTCTTTCCAGTGAGGGCAGCTCTGTTTGCCCACACGTGTCTCTGAAGTGTTTTGGGCAGTAGAATGTTCTGCTCAGAGTCCAGGGGTTCTTTGCAGAAGAGCCTGCTTTGGGCAAACTCCCTTGGAGTGGGGAGTTCTTTATCTTGCCATGGACTCAAAAACTCTTGGCATTTGGAGCAGTCACAAGTAACTTGTGTTTTGACAAGATCTGTCTGTCTCTTGGTGAGTTCTTACCTTCACCTGCAAGAAATCTCTGTTTTCTCTCCAGATGTCGCTGGTGCTGTTTCCATATGATCCTCCTTGGTTTTGAAGCCTTTTCCTTCCCAGACTTAGACTTCTGTTCTCAAAAACATTTATAACCCAGTAGCGTTTGAAGGTTTTCCATCTCTTTGAGGATGAACCACCTCTGCAGTCTGTATCTGCCTCAAGAATGGCCAGGCAGGTGCGATGGAGGCACAGGAGGCACCTGTTCCACAAGATAAACACATCCTCCTTGCAAATTCCTCTGTTGTGTCTGAAGTAATTTCTGCTTCCATCTTGCCATGTAACTACTCTGCCTGTATTTTCCTGAAGTGTTCCTGAAATTCACAGTTCATTGCACTCAGGGAGGATATAAATAGTAACAGTGAGGTGGGAAAGGGAAAAATAAGGCTTCTTTGGGAGATCGGGATGTAGTGGTTTCATTTTGATAATGTAAGGCCCCATGAGGGGAAGAAGAGGTAATGTGAAGTGTTTCCTGGGGTCTTTTGACTTATTTTTAATCTGAAAAAGATGCCATTTCTTGCTACTCTGGGGTGTAGAAGTTGGATACTATTTTCAGACAGTCTGAGGTAGTCTGAAATAGAAACCCAGGCAGATCAGTAGGAAGCTCATGAAGATGAGTTCAGACATTTTCCAGGAGTTAATCTGCTTCAGCCCTGGGTGTAGAGTTCACTGATGCTCATGAATTAAAGTACCTATGCTTCTTCACTTACACTGCCTTTCATTTTTCTCTCTTTTCCCTTTTCTTTGTTAAGCATTGCAGGCTGTATGTACCGAGTCGTTCAGACAACGGGACCAGATGGAAAGAACCTTCTGAAATTGCTTCCCATTTCTAAAACTTCTGGAAGCTTTGTGCCAATAGTTCAGTCTCCAGCCATGCCAAATAATTCTAACGCAAATGTTTCTAGCCCAGTCCGTCTTACTTTTAAGACACAGCTTGGCAATACTGCTGCACCTTCATCAGTTAAGATACCTGTTTTTCAGCCTTCTAATCCTGGAAAGATTATTCTTACGAGGACATTAGACAAGCAGGAAAGTGCTAGGGCAGGTTCTGAAAAGGAAAGCGTCATTCCAAGTGCAGCTGCCAATGCCCAGAGCAGCTCTGTGCCCATGGATGGAGTGTCCTTGCAGGACGAGGCCATCACGAGCTCCTCTCAACAGAGCAGCCCAGCCTACATGGTGGTGAACACCAAACCCCTCCCAGTGACTGTCAAGTCTCCAGTGCTGCCCTCTGGACACCACCTCCAGATTCCACCTGATGCAGAAGTGAAATCTGTCCCAGCATCTCTTTTGCCACCTGCAATACAGCAAAAAATCCTGGCAGCTGCAGCCACCAGTGTGTCTGGAGGGGCCGACGGTACGAAAACGCCGACAGTGATTTACGTGTCACCCGTGAACACGGTGAAAACCTCCCAAGTCCTGCCCAAGCGCTTGCAGAGTTTTTGCCCCAGATCTGCCACGGACGTTTCAAAGACACTGATAGTGACAGCTGCCCAAAAGGGATCTGATTCTTCCCCTGAGCCAGTCACATCCGAGGGACAGCAGTGCCAGCAAACTCCTATGAAATGGATCGTGCAAGAAACTGCCCCGCTCTCAGCAGCTTGTCTTATCCCTGTAAAGTCTTCAAATAATGTGGCTTCCAAGATCCTGAAAACTTTGTCAGACACGAAGAATGTAGAAGTTAATCCTGCAAATATTTTGCCGCTCTGTTCTAATGGTCCTGCTGGAAGCCAAACCAAAATCACACCTTTAAAAGATAATGCTCTGGTCATGTACAATGGGAAAGTCTATTTGTTGACCAAAAGAGGCTCTGATGTTCTGTCAGCCCAAACTGACAAACAAACGTCTTCCTCTTCTGATGCTTTACTTAAAAAGGAGACACCCAAGCAAATTGATTCTACTGAAGTCAATAAAATAACCAGTAAAGTGGTAAATCTGGTGTTGTCAAAAAGCAAAGGAATGGTGCTGTCTCAGAAAGACCCAAAACCATGTACAGTCTCGAAAAATTCATCACCAGTTGGCTTAAGAAATGACTTAAAATCCACACCTGCAGCTCTGCTGACACCAAGTGCTAATCAGCAGGATCCCACTGTAATCCAGAGACAGAGTTTGCCCTTCACCAAGAACGTTTCTTGCAGTGGAGTGATCCCAGTTCCAGCAGTAGGGATGCAGGAAAGTGTGTGGCAAAATGGCAAAAACATGAGTCATTCCCCAAGAGCAACAGGGGCTGTGTTACCTCAGGCTAAGCAGGAGTGTGCTGTCAGTAAAGGCTGGCCAAAGGTAATAAATCATAAACATGCCACCTCAGTGTCTGGTCAGTGGTTCTGTGGTCCTGGTTTTAGGTGGATACAATGGCTCTTGATGAGTTCACACATTTTTGTAACCAGTATCCTGGAAGTGCTGCTTTAAGGTTGGTTCTAGTCAATAAATGGCCTTTTTCCTACTAATTTTGCACTGTGCAAATGAGAAATGCAGAGAAAAGAAAGGGGCAGAGGAAAGGTGACTTTTGATTTTCTCCCAAGATAGATAGTCAGCAGTAACTGAACTCCAGGGATGCTACTCATGGTTTGGGCTCTTAGGTGTTGATGCCATATGCTCACAGCACAACCTTAGGGCTTTAGGGATGATGTAGGGTAGAGAAGGACAGGTTTGTGGCTTCACAAGAGGAAAATAAGTTGGAAGAGCAGAGTTTGTCCTTCAGAGAGAGCTCTGGTGTGCCACTGTCAGCTCCAGGCTCTGCTCGCTCCGACAGCCACGGGCAGGAGCTGTGTTCCCTTCTCTTGCCCTGGTGGGAAGAGTCCACCTCCTTCACACCTGGGTCCACCTCAGGCAGAAGGAACTCTTGAGATCCTTAATGGCTGCATTGACATATACTTTTAAGATTATAATATTGAAAATATCTCAAAAGTTGTAAGCCTCCAATCCCTAAACTCCCCATGCAGGATTGGGGGCTCATGTTTTTAGTAGCTCAAGAGGCCAGGATGAATTTGTCTCCAGAGAAAAAAAATCTGAAATTTGTTTGTCAGAAAAGTGTTAGCTGAGTCTATTTTTGCAAATTTTAGACATTTAATTGTTGCAACAGACTGTAAGACCTAGTTTTTTGATTGATTGTCACCTGAAAAATGGTTGAAATATAATTTATTTTCTTTTTTCAGTGTTGTGTGATGCCGAGTGTCAGCATTTGCGTTTGCTTTAAACTTGGTGAGAAATAGCTCAGCAAATTTGGTGTTCTTGTCCCTAAATTTGCAAACCCCTGGATTTCAGAGTAAAGACACTACCTGCTCTTCCCTCCTCTTTGATACTTTGAAAGGGTAGAAGAAGTGATTCTCTTGTTGCTTGTTTTTTTTTTCTGTGGTTGCTGGTTGGCCTGGACATTTTCTGGACGTACCACAATGTACTTGGAATGTTAAATAACGAGTGTTAGACCTATGGTAATTTGCATATAATTTATCAAAATTGGCTTGTCTGTGTTAACTGTTACCTGTGTTAAACGTAGTTCTTGGGGAATGGCAGACAAATGTTCACCTGTCTTTCTAGTACCCATTTTTTGTATATTAATATATTTTATCTATTTATTTATATATAGGGGAGAGAGAGAGTGAGATAGTGATTGATGGCTCTCTCACTGTTTCTGTGTTTCAGATCCAATGTGAAAAGATGGATTCACCAGGAAGGGTTATTCAAATCAAACACCAAGAGCACCTACACTGGAGACAATACTTGGAATTAAGGAAAAAATTTGGTCTCTTTAAGGAGGAGAGAGTTTACCTTACGAGAATACCATTAAGGGCCTTCTGTGAGAACCCAGAAAAAAGGGTTTGTTCCAGTGACAGCTGGGAAAGGAAAAGTGATTCTTGCAGTTCATCCTCATTGGATGTGGAAGTAATGAGTCATCATCAGGAAAGTGTTAAAGAGGAAAAGGTATCTGGGATTTTTCAGTGCTAAACACTCTCAGAAAGCAGTGCATGCTTAGTCAGTAGAGAGCTGGGGGTGTTTGGGGCCTCCCACCTCTGAATTCACCAGGAGAGTCAGGAGTTGTTGGGATATCTGTGAGAATTGTTCCCAGAACTTGTTTGAGATTTCTGTACGCCTTGAGCACCTCTAGGAAGTTTTATCCTCCTTTTTGAGTTCTACTCAAAACAACAAATGCTTTTGAGAAGACTGTCCCTACTACTGTGGTGATTGGCCTTGTTGGAATAGGAACCAGACCTGGGGATCCTGATTTATATTTAACCCTCTGCAGATGGTTATGTTTGTCTAGCAGTGCTGTGGGTACAGGCAGAGGAATGGGTTTGTTAAAAGAAATTTACTTGTGGATCTGTCCAATCTTCAGAATTACAAATGTTGTTATAAACTTTGTCATTGGTTGGGTACTTCTGGAAGGAAGAACTTCCATGTTAATGCATGGAAAGAGTTTTATCCATCCAGGTATTTTTGTTCAGCTACATTTTCTTCTGTGTGATTCTATTCAACTCAATCAATGACTTTCTCATTTTACTAATCTGATAATTGAGCAGATCCATGGCTGCTCTTAATATTACTATTAACATTACCATTAACATTAACCCATACCTTAGAAGTGTCCAAGGCCAGGTTGGATGGAGATTGGAGCAACCTGGTCTCATGGAAAGTGTCCTTGCCTGTGGCAGGGGGGGAATGGAATGGGATTTAAGGTCTTTCCCAACTCAAACCAGGATGTGATTCCATGATTCAAATAATAAGACATCTGGGAGGAGTTTAGTCTGATAATGGACATTAGACCTCCTCAGATTGAGGTTTTGGAAATGTAGACATGAAGAATTCTTCTACACTGAATTTTCCCATTAAATTAGAATTTTCTTGTATTGAAGTAGTGTTAACTTAAACAGCCAAGGGAAATGATGGACGTGCCCAGGAAAGGCAGACATGCAGTGTTGACTAAGGAAGGAATTCAGTGTTCTGGAGTTGTTAACTAGGAATCTTTGCTAAAAAAACATCAAACACAGGAATCTATTTGTTCCTTTGCTGAAAGAAACTTCTTCCAGGCAAGTAGTTTTAAAAAGCTTGCCACAAATAACTTGTAATTTGTGTGTAGAGAATCTGATGTTACAACGTGGCTGATGCTGAGTTTAACAGAAGTGAATTTTGTCTGTTTCTAACTGTTAAGGTAATTGTGGATCTGGAAGAGGATTTGACTAGGAAAAGGAAAATGAAATCCTCACCTTTGTCAGACAGTGGCAAGAGGAGGAGAACTTCGATCAAGTCAGCCACAAGTCCCAGTTTAGAAACCACCAGCTCGAGTTCCAGTGCACTTAACAGAAGTGTTTCACCTGCACCAGCCTCACCACAGCCAGGTGTCCTGACTGGCTGTGTCGGAGTGTCCCAAGGGAAGGACTCAGAGCAGAACACATTCCCCCAGTGCAGTGACACTACCCACCCAGGGATTTCAGTTTTAGTGACTTCTGAAGAGGGTACTTCCATTCTGGAAGGTTCTTTCCGAGATGATACTTTCCCTGTGGCTCCCCCGGACCTGGACGAGACCATCCGGGATGAGAAAATCAAGCGGCTGAAGCAGCTCCTGCGGGAGCGGGAGGCGGCTCTGGAGGAAATGCGCCGGGAGATGCAGCAGAGCTGAGGTGCCTGCCCTGGGGATCCCAGCCTCGTGCAGCACCTCCTCAGTGACTTCAAGAGGAAATCCCTGGCTTGAATGAATATTTCTGGTAGATGAAAGAACTAGATGAAGTTTAGGTCTGTGTGTATTTAGAGAACTGTAGGTTTTTGTTAAATGCCAGAAATAAGAGACTTGGACCATCAAATTCTACTTCTGGGACATGATCCAAGAGTACAGACAAAGGGCATTTTTACCAGCATATTCCCCATATTTTGAATCGAGGGGGTTCTGTGTTAGTCTCAGCAAATAAACTTCCCCCTTTTGAATTCCATGGCCTGGCTCTTAGAACCCCAATGCAAATTGCAAACCCTAGTTGTAGATAATTTTTGTTTGTTTTTCTCATGTGCATGAGGACTTTGATGAATTCCTGAGAACTGTCAATTTTCAGAAGAGGTCAACAGTCAGTGGTTAAAAAGTGCTATTTAAAGGATCTGGGAATTAGACTTTAGACAGTAACAATGCAAATATTTATACAAAACCTTTTGCAATTGTAAAGAGAGGCAGGAGGAGCCGTGTGACAGTTGTCTGGATTCATGGCTCTCCCTGTCATTATTGTGAGCCTTTATAAGGCCATGGCCAGCTGTGCAATGTGGAAATTTGGTTGTGGGGTTATTTTGGAAGGGTGGGATGAATTTTTTTTAAACAGAATTCTGTTAATAATAATTTCTTGAAGCTAAAAGACGTCTTTATCCCTGGGTGGTATCTGTAACAATATTTAACTTGTTGTTGTTTGAACATGTCTCTTGCCATCTTCAGTTATGGTACCTTAGTTTGCCTTGTAGGAGTGAATGTGCCCTTGGACTGTCTCTACATCCTAATATTTTTAGAACTTTGTGTGTGTATTTTCCCACCGTGCTCTGTTGTATGTGTAGGGACACCTTTCCTTGTCCTCTGTTGTCCATGTCTTTGATCCTTGCAGGTTCCTTCTGCAGTTCTTCAGTTTCCCTTCCACCAATTAATAACTTTTTTTGCCAGTGCAGTTTGTCATTGTTTTGTTCTTGTCCATTTATGTTTATGTTAAACATCACCAATCCTGGCAGAGCTCTGCTGCAGATTTGTGTTCATGAGAGGCTGCTTTTTACTTTCCTTTTGTTTCTATTCTTATTTTGTTTAATTTTAATCAAATTTTCATCTGCAGAGTTTTCATTTATTATCCAATGGATGCCCAGTTTATCTGTAGGGTTTTGGTGGAGAACAGATGTTTCTTGGAGAGCTTAGTCTGATTTTCCTTATTTATATAAATTCTGACAGTGGGAAAAATTCCAGTGGATTGGAGAGGCAGGAAAGGTTTTTAAAAGGGAATAAAAAGGAAGTTCCTGCTCTGAGGAATCACAGAATCAGAGAAATGTTTGGGGTGTAAGGGACTTTAAAGCTCATCTCGTTCTACCCCCTGCCATGGGCAGGAACTCCTTCCACTCTCCCAGGATGCTCCAAGTCCCGTCCAGCCTGGCCTGTGACACTCCTTGAGCTAGACCAAGGTGATGGACCAGGTGGTGGGTGAGGAGGGAAGGTGAATAATGGAAATAAACTCTGCAGTAATTGAGATTATTTGGTAGGAGGGAAGTGTGGTGGAACAAGCAAGTCAGGGTGGTGCTGTTGGTGTCCATGGGCTCACTGTGTATTGAATGGGTGGTTTTGGTCAGAATCGACCTTGGGCAACTCCCAGACACCCACCTGTTCCACTCACTCTCCTCCTGTGGGATGGGGGAAGACGGAGGAATGGAATTGAGGGTGGAAATAAAGGCAGTTTAACAGGTCAAGCAAAAGCTGCTTGTACAAAAAGTAAAATCAGGAAGTCAGTCACCGTATCCTGTCAGCAGGCAGAAGATCAGCCACTTCCGGGGTCTCTGTGGACACACTTGGAAGACAAGTACTGTGACCATAAATGTCCTTCCATTCTCCTGCTTTCATAAAGCTTTTATTTCCTGAGCGTGGCTTCCTGTGGCATGGAATATCCCTTTGATCAGTCTGGGAAGACTATCCAGGTTGTATCTGTTCCCAGTTTCTTGTCCATCCCCAAATTCCTGTCCATCCCAAGCCTGCTAGGGGGTGCAGAGCAAGAGAAGGAAAAAACCTGGATGTTGTGGGAGCTCTCCTCAAAACACAGGTGTGTGATCAGCAGTCTCCTGAAAATCCCAGACGTGGCATGACGTGTGGTTACTGTGAAGACATTGACTTCATCCCACCTGAAAGGATGAAGTGGGAGAGAGATGGAGGCAGCCTTGTTTTGTGTGTCTGGTGCTGCAATCACCTGGTAGATAATCCTCCAACAGGCTCTCCTCACTTATTGTCCTCTAACAAATGTCTTTCCTCTATTTTCCAATGATCTCCAAAAAATTAATGAAGCCACGTTCTCTTATCCACTCATTTCACTTGAGGATTCTAGCGTTGACATTCTACAGTGCACCATCTTCTTTCTCCCAGAACCTCTTTTCCCTAACAAAGTAGTCTCTTTGCCTGAGGTTTTTGTAGAGATGGTAAAATACTCAAAGTTGGGAGAAGAATCTGCACAGCAACATTTTGAAATGGGATTTGGTGGAAGAAGGTGAATGTGCTGTGTCCAATACAGTGATGGAAAACACCTGATGCAGTTCAGAAGAAGAGTGAAACCAAGTATGGAAGAGAGAGATCTTCCTTGGAACAACATCAGTGCAAGGCTGGAGGGATTACTGAGAGCCAAGAGAAGCCTCTTCATGTGCCAGTGGGGGAAAGTTGTGCCAGGAGGAGCAAAGGGGCCAAGGACCAAACAGCCAAGGACCTTGAGGCTGTTGGGACTGCTCCTCATCCAGACCATCTGCAGCATGGATTGGATTTTACTGCCCTGTTCATCCTTGAACTCCCGGAATTTATGAAGAGTCTGTGACAAGAACTAGAGTTCTGGGAATCCTGACTGTCACCCCAGGAGTGAAGGTGACTGGTGGCCATCCCTGAGTGCAGCCCAGGCTGGCAGAAGGTATTAACAGCATTGCTGTGCTAAGTACATAAGAAGTCCATGGATTTAGGATATGAATTACTTCAAGCAAATTCCTAGGAAGAATCAGTGGAAGACCTTTTAGGAATTCCAGAGTCTGAAGAGCAGAGGTGGCAGTGAGTGCTGGACAACAGATTAGGAAAGGAAAGATGGTGCTGGGCAAGTTGCCAACATCAGCCAAACCTAGTGCCTTGGAGTCCTTAGCCAGGACTACCCCTGTGCCTGTCTCCTGTACTGGAGACCCACCACAGCTCCAGCACTTCTGTGTGTGGCACAAACCTTCACAGAGGTCTATTCAAGACATAGAATCATTGGATCATTTGGATTGGACTAAAGATTATCAAGTCCAACTGTAAACCTGAGGTAACCAAGCCCAGCACTGACCCAGATTCTTGGCATTGTCAGATGCAGCCCAGGAAGCCACCTGGGGTGGCTTTTAGGGGGTCATACCAGGAACACCCATCAGATGAAGCTCTGGACAGACAATAGCAGCGTCACGTTCACAACACAGCAAAGCATAATTGATCCAGGAGGTTCTGGAATGCGTTGAGGTTAAACTCCAGTTAGAGAGGAGCCAGCAAGGAGAGGAGTTGACCAACAAGGAGGACCTGGTGGGGAATGAGAAGCTCAAGGGCAGCCTGGGCTGAGCGGACATGGAATGGTGGATTCAGGATCCTCAGGGCAACAAGGAGGGCACAGTGAGCTCTGGGATTCAGGATGCCTCTTCAGGGATCTGTTTGGTTGAGTCTCGTGGGATAAAGCCCTGTAGGGAAGAGGTACCCAGGAGAGCTGTTTGATATTTAAGCATCACCTCCAAGCTCAGGAGTGACATATCCCAAGCACAAGGAAGTTGGACAGAAAGTCCAGGAGGCTTGTGAGGATGAACAAGGAGCACCTGGACAAACTCAGAGTGCATGGAAGCAAGGACAGGCAGTCTGGGAAGAATACAGAGTGATTGTCTGAGCAGCGAGGGATCAGGTTAAGAAACCTGAAGCCCTGGTAGACTTAAATCTGGCCTGGGATATCAAGGGCAACAAAAGAGCTTCTATAGGTACATTGGTGATAAAAGGAAGACTGGGGGAAATGTGGGCCCTCCCCAGAAGGAAACGGGACACCTGCTTACCCAGGACACGGAGAAGGCTGAGGTTCTAAGTGTTTGTGCCTCAGTCTTTGCTGGGAAGTGACCCAGTCACACCACCAGAGTCACAGGGGCAAAGGCAGTGACTGGAAGAAGGAAGAACCATCCACAGTAGGAGAATCCCAGAACCTTCAAGTTTAGAAAAACCCTCCAAGGTCATAAAGTCCAACCTGTGTCATGGAGTCCAACCTGTGACTGATACCCACCTTGTCACTCAGCCCAGAGCACTGAGTGCCACATCCAGGCAGTCCTTGGACATCTCCAAGGAGGTGTCCACCTTCATCTCCCTGGGGAGCCCCTTCCAATACTTGACCACCCCTTCCAGGAGGGAATTCCTGCTGATGTCCAACCTGAACCTTTCCTGGTACAACTTGATGCTGTTTCCTCTGGTCCCATCCCTTGTTCCCTGGAGTAGAACCCCATCCCATCTGTCTGCCCCCTCCTGTCAGGGAGTTGTGGAAAGCCAGAAGGGTCCCCCCTGAGCCTCGTTTTCTCGAGGCTGAGCTGCCCAGCTCTCTCATCCATTACTAATAGGACTTATGCTCCATATCCTTTACCAGCTCAGTTCCTTTCTCTGGACTGAGAAGATAAAATTCAGGAATATTTAAGGAATATGAAGGTGCATGTGTCTGTGGGACCTGATGCGATGCATCCATAGATCCTGGGAGAACTGGCAGAGGAAGTTCATAAGCCACTCTCCATCATATTTGAGAAGCTGTGGCAGTTCAGTGACTGGAACTGACTGGAAAATGGAAAATTTGACCCCATTTTTCAAATGAGAAATAAGGCAGAGGCAGCACATTACAGGCCAGTCAGTTACACTGGTGTCTGGCAAGATCATGGAGAAGATCCTTCTGGAAACTATGTAAAGTCACATGGAAAATAAAGAGGTGATTGGTATCAACCAACATGACTTCTCTGAAGACAAATTGTGCCTGACAAATTTGGTGACCTTGTATGACAAGGTGACAGCACTGGTACGTGAGGAGCAACTGACATCATTTACCTGGACTGTGCCAAGAATTGACACTGCCTGCAAGACAGCCTTGTTTTGAAACTGGAGAGACACGTATCTGATGGGTGGAACGCTCACTGGATAAGGAATTGGCTGGATGGTGGCACTCAAAGGGTTGTGGTCTGCAGGCAATTATGTCTGAGTGGAGCCCAGTGACAAATGGGGCCCCAGAGGTCAGTGTTGGGAGCGGTGCTGTCGTTATCAGTGACATGGACAAGAGGGATTGAGGCACCCTCAGCACGGTGCTGACAGCGAGATGTTCAGTGGGGTCACGTGCTGGAGGGAAGGGATGGGGCATCCAGAGAGAAGTTTGGATCATGTGAACCTCATGAAGTTCAACAAGGCCAAGGATGAGATCCTGCCTCTGGTTTGGGGTGACCCCCAGCACAACTCCAGGCTGTGGGATGAATGGAGCAGCCCTGAAGAGAAGGACCTGGGGGTGTTGGTGGATGAGAAGCTCAAGAGGAGTGACTCCATCAGTGATAAGGGAAGGCTGACAGATGTAATTTATCTAGACTTCTGTAACTATTTGACGTGGTTCTCCCCAGTCTCTGCATTTGAAAGATGGATTTAATGGGTGGACTGTCAGGTGGAGAAGGAATGGGTTGGATGGTCACATCCAGGCGGTTGTTGTCAATGGCTCAGAGTCCCAATGGACATCAGTGACCAGTGGTGTCCCTCACAGGTCTGTACTGGGATCAGTAGTGTCCCTCAGGCATCTGTACTGGGGCCAGTGTTATTTAACATCTTCCTGTCAGCTCCAACGATTGCCAGGGGAAGGGAGGAAGGGAAGGCCAGATTGGACAGGGCCTGGAACAAGCTGGTCTAATGGAAGGTGTCCTTGTGCATGGCAGGGGTGGAATGGGATGGGCTTTAAGGTCCCTTCTGAGCCAAACCCTTCTGGGATTCCATGCCTGTGTGGTTCATACTGCTCCCTGTTGCTCCTCTCCAGAGCCAGCACAGGGGGGCCCTTCCAGCAGGAGGGAGATGCTCAGCTGCCTCTTGACCTCCAGAGCAGGCTGTGGTGTGAAGAGGTTTTTCCCTATGGGCTGCTCAAAGGATTGGGTGGTTTTGGGGTCCATCCCTTCTGACCTAAAGTGCAGGGCATGGATCAGCCCCCTGGGCCCAAGGGGAGCAGAGGTGAGGCTAGAGGCTCTGCCATCAAAAAGGATTTGGCCTGAGGAGCACTGGAGAGAAGAGGATCAGGGAGGTCAAAGCGGGTGTGGAGGAAGAGATAAGGAGACACAACTCATTAATAACCTTCATTTAATCCTTCATGACATTGGAAAATGTAGAAATGTCAGAAACTTATTCACAGTACTGGTAACATTTGCATTGCTGTGGGTTAATAGCAAAGCCCTTGATGTCACGTACAAAACAATCACTTCATACTTTTTTTAATATAAAATAAATGTTTAGAAATAACAGCTGCTATTGCTATTAAATTCCTGAGTTCTCTCCATCCATCAGATGCTCCCTGCTGTGAGCAGTGCCTGCTCATCTGCCCTGAAGCTCCCTGGGCTCTCGTGCAGGGTCTGGCCCTGCAGGCTGACCACAGCTCGCAGGGTGATTTTCTGTGGAGGGAAAGCAAAGGAGTCCCTGTGAGTGGCTCCCTTGCTGCCTCTAGGAGTTCAGTGGCCAGAGGAAACACCAAAGATTTGGAAACACCAACAGATCAGCTCAGAACCATGTGCCTGGCTTCTAGCTATGCTCTGGACTGGCTCCATCATTTGCCCTGTCCTGGAGGAAAAGGCCCCTGTGGCTGTGGAAGTAGGGCCAGTCAGGGCCAGTCAAGGCCAGTTAAAGCCAGCCTGAGGCTGGAGATGTGGTAACACAGCAGGGGGACCACAGACTCTGTGGGGTCACTTAGGGCTGCTCATGGTCTCCAGCCCTGGTGACTGATCCATGCCAGGTTAATGGCTGGACTCTTATCACCTTAAAGGTCTTCTCCAACCAAAATGATTCCATGATCCCATAAAATCTAAGGCTGTCCTGCTGCACCACACTGGGCTATTCAGAAACAGTGAACATTAACTTTGTTTTACCTGGAAGTCACGGATGTAGGTGAGGAAGAAGCTGAGGAAGGAGAATGCCAGTGACCACTCAGAGACAGTGCTGATAATGTGGGGAGTGTAGCCCTGTGTTACAGAGGGGGAAAAAATCCATGTGAGAGCTGCTCTGGACCTGCAGTAGCACAAGGATGGCTTGTGAGATATCCCATGTGAGATCCTGCATCCACAACTATTCCCGCTGCTGACCAAAATCCCTCATTGTATCTGGAATCTCCAGGAATGAAGTGCTGAAGAATGAGAATGACCAGGAAAACACCTGCTTCAATTGGGATGATGCCCACTGGGAATTTAATACCCACCTGCAAAACCTGAAGCCTCAATCCAGAGCTCAACTAACAAAGAGCAGGGAGGTTCAAGGCCCTCCTCAAGATGCAGGAGGGATAAATTTGGAGTTACACTTGAAGAGCCAACAGTTTTGTGAGATCAGAACTTCAGCAAGTGCTGGCACAGGGTGCCCAGAGCAGCTGTGGCTGCCCCATCCCTTGAAGTCCAAGGCCAGGTTGGACAGGGCTTGGAGCAACCTGGGATAGTGGGAGGTGTCCCTGCCCATGGTAGGGGGTGGGACTGGATGGGCTTTAAGGTCCCTCCCAACCCACCACAGTCTGGGATCCCACGATTCCAAGGAGCTGCCTGCTGGTTCAGCTGGCACAGCTCTCTCCTCTCCCACTGCAGACCATGTTGAGCTGTACGAAGTTCCCACCTGTCCCCCCAAATCCAGCTGGATCTGGTCTCCATTCCACCCCCCTCAATCACTTACTCTTTCCTGGGAGTCCCAGTGTAGCTTCTGCACCAGGTTCTGTCCGTACAGGCCACTGTACAACACAACCGAGGACACAAACACTGAGGGAAGAGCTTAAGGAAGATTCAAGGCCAAGAATGAAGAACATGGAACTTGCAGACTCTGTCGAGCTGAGGCTGTGAGGTCTCAGCCTGAGGAGCAGTAATGGTGCCATGGACTGTTCATATTGTGCCCTTCAACCCGTAGCTTGTCCCAACCTACTGGTTATTGTCACATGAAAACATTAATTTGAACCTAAATCCATTATTTCTGTTCTCTGTGTGCTGCCTCTTGTTATTCCTCTGATCAAACACAGCATTCTCATGGCAGTGTTTAAGCTATGACCAGACGTGAGCACTTTGCTGAGCATTTTAATTTAATTTTACTGGTATTTCCCACCCTAGTAAGAGTCTAGGTCTCTTTCTCTGATGGCTTTTCAATGTCTCAGCCACCTTGAATACTTGCTGTGGCCACAGGTTGGAATCCTGTATCACCTGCAGCAAAGAGGATTTTTGGCTTTTCTGCTTCCCTCTTCGTCAAGGTTTGAGAAGTGCTTTGGATTTCACCCAACATGACAATGATCCCCCATTTAATCCAAGACCTGGATCTTTCTGGAGTGTTTGATATTACTTTTTCAACATCTTACAGAGGGAAAGTACCCAAAAAAGTGCTCCTGCAACACAACAAACAAAAATCAGATCATTAATTTATAGACAACCTGATTTTCATAGGATTAAGATATTAACTTCTTCAGTGGTTAATGAGATTAAACATCAAGAGCCTCCTGATGTGAAAGATCAATTTTTGTGGTGAACAAGGCTGGGCTTCCTGGCACAAACATGGCTTTAAGAACCCAGACTTCCAAAGCTTATTAAAAAATGGACATGAGTGGTTTGGGAGCTCTGGTAACTCATCGGGTCATGGACACCCAGTTTTCTGCTAATTGAACTGGACAGCTCTAGGAGCTGTTTCTTATCTGCTTGAGTTCCTGCTGCAGTGGGAAGGATTTAATTATTGTAATATAAAAATAACTGGTTCCTATCCCCCTGCCCCCCCTCATTACAATGGGTCATCAGCTGCCTTGCTCTGGGCTGGCACTTCTGCTGTTACACTCCACCACAGCATCAAGAGTATTTTCATAGATTCAGAGAATTGTTTAGTTTGGAAAGGACCTCTGAGGCTGAGTCTAATTGTTCCTCAAGGCCAAGGCCACCACAAACCCATGGCCCCAAGTGCCACATCCACATGCCTTTTAAATCTCTCCAGGAATGGTGACTCCACCACTGCCCTGGGCGGGCAGTGGGGCCAGTGTCTGACCACCCTCTCTAGGAAGAATTTTTCCCCAATATTCAACCTGAACCTCCCCTGGCACACTTTGATGCCATTTCCTCTTGTCCTGGCCCTGTTTCCCAGCAACAGAGCACAACCCCCTCTGGCTGCCCCCACCTGTCAGGGAGTTGTGCAGAGCCAGAAGGTGCCCCTGAGCCTCCTTTTCTCCAGGCTGAGCCCCTCAGCTGCTCCCCCAGCTGCTCCTGGTGCTCCAGGCCCTTCCCCAGCTCCGTTCCCTTCCCTGGACACGCTCCAGCCCCTCAGTGTCTCTCTGGTCAGGAGGGGCCCAGAGCTGTCCCCAGGACTGGAGGTGCCCTAGCAGTGCCAGCACAGGGGATGGGCACTGCTGTGACCCCAAAGCTAACACAAAATACACTTCCTTCTGTCCTCCAGTATCTGTTACAACCACTTAACCCAAGGCCACAGACTTCTCCCTTTCTCCATCTTTCCCTTATTACATTATGAGCTGTTCATTTAGAACAGTAATTTCCCTCTTCTTCCCCTTTCATTGCTATATTTCTACAACTTCCCTACAATTTTGGTTAGATTATACTGGCACAAAAACCTCTACAGATTTGAGGTTTGTGGGCTTTTAGCATCTTTAAGAGAAGTGTAACTTGCAGCAGATCGTATTATTCAGAGAACATATTTTAGTTTCCCCCAGTTTGGTTGCTTCCTATTCAAAGCTGAAAATCTTGTTTGCTAATACCAAAAATTCCTGTTAAATACAACAATTCTCCAAGTTTCTTAAATGATTTCCTTGCTGTCTGCCAAGGCCCCTCAGCAGGTGAGGATCCTTCATGATGGATAACGAGCCTGTGCCCACTGTCCCTGCTCCTCTGACTCCTACAGATTCTATAATCCTGCAGCAGCAGGGATGGGAGCCCAGCGAGATGCTCCAAACTTGGGAAATGGGACTTACAGCTTAGTGTTGCTATTGGCTGCCAGCCTGGAAATAATTGGGATTGGTGGGGATTAAATCAGTGGCCTGGATACAGCTGCAGATGGCACCGTGTTTAAGCAATGGGCTTTGTAACTTATGTGTCTGGAATTCAGGTTTGGTGTTGTCCTGTTAGACATAAAAACTGAGTTTAGTTTTTAAATCCAATGTGTGCATTTTCCTGACTGTTTCAATGATTTGGGAGAGGGTAAAGGCCTCTGAGTTTGCCCACATTTGTTATATAAATACATGAATAAACGGGAATGGATTCTCACTGCAAGAGGGCAGGACCAGAAGGTCCCTTCAACGCAAACCATTGTGTGTTCCTCTTTCTCTCTAAACCCACAGTTGCTTCCAGCACTTGGAATTCAGAGCTAAAGGGGGTGATGGATTCTGATGCTGAGGGAAGGTGGTAGGGAATGCCAGTCAGAAATATCTTGTTTTTTGAACTGCAGGATGGGCAGGGAGGAGATCAGAGGTCAAAGTCCCCCTTGACTCACCCTTGAAATGTGCTCCAGACTTGTCTCTCTGGCAAGTGCCAGCACATCATCCCTGTTGCAGAGCCAGCTGGCACAGCCAGCCCTGCTCCACATGGTCTGTTAAGAGTTATTTCCTCTTGTGCTACATTCTGTGTTTCTTTTTCAGTTGTATCCAACTCTAACACTCTGCACCATTCCTGTCCTCAGGAATACACTTTTATTTCTTACCTGTTTTTTCCCCCATTGAAACCTCCCATCCCTTAAGCATATTTCCCTTTGGCCCCATATTTCTTAATTTAGTCAGACCTCTTGGGGATAAACTCTTATTTTTCCTATTTTCAGTCTCTGGTGTGCAGTAGGAAAGGGGAAGAGAAAGGGTAGTAACCATCCCTCTTACTGTATTTTTTTAATATCCGGGGGAATATTAAAAGTGTTAAAGGGATGAACCATTTTCCCTGGAATTCCCAGGCTGGAATACAGAACAGGAACATACTACAGCCTGTACAATCAAGGACGACAGACCTCTGGTGGCACGTGGCTTTGCTTCAGTTCAAGCAGGTATAAATCCTGTGGAGGCTGCTGGGTCTTGGTGCCACTGCCCAGACAAAGGATACTGCTCAGGATGCTGGAACAGCTCCACAGGAACACAGCCAGGCGGGCCCAGAAGATGTCTTTGCTGTGAAGTTCTGGCTGCATCAGGTAGGACAGGATGGTCTGAACCAGCATGTAAATGGACCCCACCCCGAAGGTCAGGCAGGCTCCCAGCACGTGGATGTAGTACAAGATGCATTTCTAGGGAAAGAAAACCTTGTTTCATTTTCTTCTGTAAACCTCTGGCATCCACCCCTCAGTGACCTTCTCCCACCCCGAGCTAAGCAGTTCTGGACTGTGCCAGTCCTCAGGAGACTTTTCTTGGAAGCCCCACTGGGAGATGTCCTGAAGCCAGAACCTGCCAGCCTCTGGAATTTCTGCTTTTGTTAAATTCTTGTGGTGAAGTTACAGTTACAGCTGTACCTTCAGTACTGGAATTTGTGAGAGCTCTTCTCATAAACAGACAATATCACAGGAATTGGGTGAGAGAATCCCTGCAGGTGGGCAGGGAATGGGAGTGACAATATTTCTACCCCAGGAACTTGTGCATCTGTGAAAGATTATGTAATACAAGACAGACACAACACGATTCTAATACCCAATTCTGGATTTAAAAAAAAGAGGTTTTGCATTTCTCTGAATGAACTCTGGTTTGAATAAAGATTGTTTGTCAAATTACTATCTTGGAATACTCTGAGGGAACAAGGTTCAATCAGGCAGCAATACTTAAAAATATCACCAGGAGAACCAAGTGTCAAATAGCAAAAATAACTAAAACCAGAAGATATTCCAAAAAACCCAAAACAACTAAAATTTTATTATTAAAATATATGTGTGTGAAAACCCACATATGTGTGTTCAGCCCTTTCCTCTCATCCCCAGCTTCCCAGGAATCATAGACAGGGAATACAAAGTGTCATCTGACCTGCTGCACAAGGCAAGGCCTGGCAGCCTCCTGCACCCCAATCGTGCAGATGCTTTCTGCCCTAAAACATGAGGTTCTCTGTGTATCTTACTGAGTAACTCTTAAGATCAAGCTTTTCGTTGTGCACTTTCTGTGCATAAATGAATTTTAAGTGCTGCATTCACAGTGAGAATTTCTATTTAAGAAATAAGCAAAGTGTGTGCTCCAAAATCATGTGCCGTGCAGGGAGATGCCAGCAGAGAGAAATTCTCTATTTTCACATTCTGGGGTCTTCAATCACCAGTGGGTTTCAGGGCAATATGCAGGTGCATCACTTCCAACTTCTGTTTTGCTCAAGGTTAAACTATACATGATCTGTTATCAAATTAATATGCACTTCCTGGGTTTTGATTATTGTGAAATACAAAGAAAGTAGAAAAACCCTTTCTTGAGGGCAGTGGAGGGAAATCATGAAGTTGAGGAGAGCCTGGAGGATTCTTCTTGGTGGGTGTGGAATGGGAGGCTGGGACATCTGAGGGCTCTAGAAAATAGTAAATAGATTGAGGCCTCCGAAAGAAAAAATGCCTAAAATGAGAGTGCTGAGGTTTCTAAGGCAGGGGCTGCTGAAGCACTTGGGGAGCTGTGCTAGGGAAAAGGTGGAGCTTCCCATGAGCTTTTCCTCTTTGGTTTTCCCTGTTCCTAATCCAGCTGGAGCCCAAGGTGACACGGCAGCCTGTGGTGGCGACAGGCACCACAAGAAAGCCCCCAAATCCCTCAGGTAATGAATGTTATAAGGCTGGCAATTACACAATCACCTGGCAAATAAAGCAAATGATGGGGACCTGCTCACAGTGTGATGGGTAAGAATATCAGATTTGGCTTTTTTGGAGTGGAAAGTATTGGGGAGAAAAAAAATAGAGACCTGGGATGGAGAAAATCAAAAGAATTAATGTTGCAGAATTTTCAAGAATTTGAGAAGGTCTGAAGGAAAATCTACCCGAGAGGGCAGGTTTTCCAAAGCTGGGCTTGTGGGGTTGGGTGGTTTTGTTGGCTTTACTTCTAACAAGTTTTTACTATTTGATACCTGATTCTCCTGAGCCAGAGCTGTGGGCTTTCAATGTGGATCTCAGGCTTTCAACCCGCCTGGGAGGAGATCCAAGTGTGGCTTCTGCAACGCTTGGTGGTTATGAATGTTTTGAAATGTCATGAACAGCTGCTCACAAGTCCCAAAGCAAATAAGGAATAACTAACAAGTTATAAGCCAAACCTTATACTCTTTAACCGTTCTCTGTAGAGAATTTGACAAAAAAGCAGTTTGCCATGGAAAGTTGCTTTCTGTAAATCCCCAGTTTATCAGGTATTATAGAACAGACACAGCTCTGCAGGAGCAGAGCAGGGCAGGCAGAGCACAAACCTGGAAATTGGCAATAATGCAGAGTCCAAAGCAGCTCATCCATCCCAGCGTGAGGCCCAGCTTATTCAGCCTGAGGATCTTGGGCTTTTCTGGGCTCAGGGCAGACACTTGTTTGTACCGGACGTACATGGTGGCCATCCCTGCCAAAGACAGGCACAGGCAGTGAGATTCCTGCTGCAGAGCAGTCTCCTTGTTTACCTGGGAAGATGCTGAGTGACAGAGGCAACTCTTAATATACAAGAATTTTTTTAGGGCACAGTGAAATAGGAAAGCTGAAAGGCTGAATTTTCAATTATAAAATTGAAATCATATAATGGCAAGCCAAATTAATAGATTTTTCAGATCTATTTAATTTTAAAGCCATATTATGTTGTTTCCCCCTCCATTGTTGCAGCACAGGTAAGGTGACTGCCTTGAATTTGCATTTTTATTGCTTTTACTTTTCTGTTAGTTTTTTAATGCATTTTTTGCCCTTCTGGAATCTGCAATTACCATATTGGCAATTTGTGGATAACATCCCTGACACACACTTTGAATTCCTTGAGAGAACTGAGATTTATTGCTCAGTAGTTAGTTTTTGAGCAAGAATTCTGGGCTGTTTAATTATCTGGAGAAGGAAGTGAACTTGGTTAAAGCTGCTGCATTCCAGAACTGCCTGCAGCTCACCAAGGACAGCTTTCTGTACTCACCCAAGAAGGTTGAAACATTTAACATGATCCCAAATAAGCATCTTTCAGGTGGTATTGTCCCTGTATCACTGGAAAAGATAAATGGAGTGACACATACCCTATATTATTTATATCTATATTAAAAATACTTCCAACACAACTTTACTTATTTCAGTCTACAAAGGACATGTAAAAAAAGCCCCTCCCAGATGTTTTTCATTGAATTTTTCATTACTCAAACTATGCTGTGCTGTTTTAAGAACTGTAGAAATCAACATGGTAAAGACAATCTAGCCTTGGAGCAGAGAGTGATTGTGCTCAGAATTCTAACTGTTCCTTTCATATCGATCTTGATGCCAAAAAAGGTGAATAAAAAGGATTAAAATTGGAAAAATGAAGAGCATGGAAAACTGAAAGAGCAAAGCTTGAGTTATATATATCAGCCTTGATGGAATAAAGTTGGCAAGGAATATTTTATTATGGATTTACTGGTGCAACAAACCTGGTGGCAGTGAGTGGCTTCACTCTGAGCTGGGGTGTGGTGAGGCACCCCCAGTGCCCTTGTTCATCATCATTTTAAGGTTATGTTCACAGAGCCAAAGCTTAGAACTTTGCACAAAACCAGACACCTTTAAATAGAGTAACACACAAATCCCAGAATGGGTTTGGTTGGGAGGGACCTTAAAGCTCATCTCAACTCCAACCAGGGACACCTTCTACCATCCCAGGTTGCTCCAAGCCCTGTCCAGTCTGGCCTTGGACACTTCCAGGCATGGGGCAGCCACAGCACCTCTGGGACGACTGTGCCAGGGCGTCACCACCCTCACAGGGAAGGAATTTTTTCCTAACATTTAACCTGAATTTCCTCTCTGTCAGTTTAATATCACCCATAACTATATATATAATGGCTATAAACAGCAACTTTAGAACTGGAGCTGTTGGGTAAGAACTGCTATTTAAGTCTGGAGTTGGGAAGAATTCACAGGAGTGGGGTCAGGTCACTGCTCTTGACACAGGATGGACATCACTGACCTGATGTAGGGCACCAAAGGGTCAACGTGGTGCAGGACAATTGCAGTAATGTAGGAAAACACAAACGATGCTGCTGACCACACAACCAGTGCCACGGGCAGGAATGAGAGGCCTTGCTGGAACCACCACATTTCAGGGCTGACTTCTGCCTCCAGACACTGTGAAGAACCAAATGCAAAGGTTTACTAAGAGTTCTCAAATGTTTACAGAGATTCTCAAATTTACTGAGTTCTCAAGGGTTTACTGAGAGTTCTCAAAGGCTTAATGAGATTCTCAAAGGTTAACTAGGATTTTACTACAAGGACTGAAGTTTTGCTTTCCTTGAAGCAGGCTGCTTCCCATACAGCAGTTTGATATTGCTCTCAGTACCCTCCTGCAAACCCGAAGTGAACACTGACTTCACAGAAGAAATCATAAACAAGCAGAATTAAATCTGGAAATGTTATTTCTGAAATTCTTAGAGGATCATTAGAAACCAGTGCTGTCATTTTACTACATGGCTTGGATTTGTTGCTGCCAGAAAAGGGTCAAGCAGGTCATTGTGAGTAAGTGACTCCATTTTCTTCTCAGCCTTGTGTCACAGCACCACGTCAGTAGAGTGAGCTGACAGAGGACATGTCCCTGCACTGACACCACAACTGATGGTGGCTGTGGTGGAGCCTCCAGCTTCTATCAACACTTACCTGGTATATGTAGAGGAAATGACCCAAATTACTTTAATTATTGCCCTCAATTATTCACTGTCAGACTGTGTAACTCAACATCTGTTATAGAGTCCCAGGGCTGAAAGGGACTTTAAATCTCATCTTGTTCCATCTCCTGCCAGGGGCAGGGACACCTTCCATTATCCCAGGCTGCTCCAAGCCCCATCCAACCTGGTCTTTGACACTTCCAAGGATGTGGCAGCCACAGCTTCTCTGGACAACCTGTGCCAGGGCCCCACCACCTTCACAGGGAGGCATATCCCAGTATTCCATCTAACCCTGCCATACTTTAGTTGCACACACATAAGCTTTATTTTCCACTCTGAGTCCTCTTTGCTTCAGAGTCTCATTTTGTTGTCTCTCCAAAATGTGCTGACAAGCTCTCCCAAAGCCTGTGCTGAGGTACCTCACAGAGTGGGGCAAAAAATGACTTTGCCATTCTGCAACATTTTTTTAAAATTAGTTTGCTTTTTAAATTTATTAATGTTTAGGATGAAATGTCAGTGAAAACATATAAAAAACATATTTTGGATTAAATAAAAAACTGAAGTAATGTTTAGATCTATTTATTCTACACTGTAAAGTTAACTTTTAGAAAATATCACTGATGGAGGTTTGAGAACATAAACCAAATTCTTTTGGGGAGAATGAATCAGAACTTTCCCACAGACTGTAGTATCAGTAGTAACAACAGTGATATTAACAGGGCTGGGGGATCTTTCACTAGAGCAGGTTCCTGAGCTCCATCAAGCCTGGCTTAACGACCTCTCAGCTATCTGAGTTCACTGCTACCAACCACAACCCTCAAATTCAAGGGTTGCTCACAGCAGTTGCTGTTTTACAGGCGGGAGGAAAAGATCCATGTGCAGTGCACTGAAATGATGATTCTGTACTCACACTGTCCAGTTCCTTAAATCTCAGCCTGATGGCAAATCTGTGTCTCACCCCAGTTCTCTAAGAGCAAGAAGGGCCAACCTGGTGAGCTCACACAGAGAGAACTGTGAGTCCTGCCTACTCTTGCTGCAAAAGCAAAATCGTTTGCTACTAGCTTCAAACACACCCAGAGCTATTTCAGCATCCCAGAATGGCTGAGCCAGGGGGAGGAGCTCTGGAAGTCAGCTGAGCCATCCCCCTGCTCAAGCAGGGCCACCAGAGCCAGTAGTGCAGGATGACACCCCAAGGATGGAGATACCACCTTTCTGGGCAGTCTGGGATGACCAGTGCCAGTCATCCTCACAGGGAAAAAGTGTTTCCTGATGGTCACTGGAGAGAAGAGGAGAAAGTGTTTAAACATAGTTACAACTGGAGACTGTAAATGGAAGATGAAAAAGGACAAAGGTGAAGAACAAATAATGAAGAGTGCACATCCAAGGGCATTCAGGCAAAGATCTGTATATGAGAAAAGCAAAATAATGTTGAAACAAATTAGAAGGAAGTATAGCACTGAGAGGTTTTAGAAGGGCATGACCTGGGGTGGACAGGCTGAAAGAAAGGAGGAAGAGAAAAGGAAGAAAGAAGCACCAAGACTAGAAAGTCTCATGGCAAAAAAAAAATTTGAAACAGAAGTGGTCACAACCCTTGCATAGAATGGACAACTATAGCCTTGCAGAGGTGAAGGTTCAGCTGCTTGTGAGAAAGCTGGTTGGTGGCAGGTAAAGGGGTTTAACAGGATATGTGGTGAGTAAGAACAGATTGACAGAATACAAGTTACCTGATTTCTTGCCCATTTTTAAGCTAAATACAAAGTTTGCCATCTGATCTTGATTTTAAGACTGCAATGCAGTAATAACTGTAACTTCACAATCTCATCTCTAGTATGAGTAAATTAGGAATTTGAAAGACAAATGAAGATTTTGCATTACATCCTCTGTTACAAATGTTATGTACCTGGGTATGTAATTCCCAGCTCCAAGCAGTCAGTCAGAATATACTCTTCCTTTCACATTTAAATAGTCATAGTGCCTTAATTTTACTTCTGAGCTGACAGATTTCCCCCTGCACACAAATCAACCAACCAACAAACCAACCACATTCCACATACCTGAGAAAAAGGGCATCAGAGGACACGTTGCTTAAGGGGAATCCAAGGTCATTTTTCTACTGAAGCTCCACGTTCGCTTCATTTTTCTGAGTCTCTGAGATGTAAAGGAAAATAAGAAAGATGTGAGGCACTTCTGTACCTCTTGCCTTATTTATTCTTCTTAGCACCTTCTGTTAGTCACTGCTGCTGACTGGACACAAGATTAAACTGTTGGCTTGCCCCACAATGTTTTACTGCATTCCAAGTGGTTTAAGGAGTGAAGCTTGTGTGTGGTGGGGAGGTAGAAATGAAGAAAAACTGGTGTTACTTTAACTGGTGTTACTTTGATTCTAGGATTTGTCTACACAACCACTTAACTTGAACTGAAAATCTTTCAAGAAATGAAGTGAGTGCAACTAAAACCAGTGCCTAAGACCATGGCTTTTACTTAAGAAAGGAAACAGAACACAGAGACTTCCCAGTTCATTGTGGACACACATCCCAATGTCTTGCTGGTGCAGTGCTAAATACATGGCTGGAGAGGGCTGAAGCAAGCTGAGTTTCATAGGATCATTTAAGTTGGAAAAGCCCTCTAAGATCATCAAGTCTAACTATTCCTCTGGCACTGCAAAGGCCACCACTAAACCACATCCCCAGGTGCCATATCCATGGCTTTTAAATCCCTCCAGGGATGGTGACTGCACCTCTGCCTTGGACAGCCTGTGCCAGTGCTGGACAACTCTTTCCACAAAGAATTTTTTCCCAATATCCAATGTGAACTTCCTTGATGCAGTTTGATGCCATTTCCTCTTGTCCTGGCCCTTGTTCTCTGGCAGCAGAGCCTGCCCCCGCTCAGCTGCCCCCTCCTGTCAGGGAGTTGTGCAGAGCCAGAAGGTCCCCCCTGAGCCTCCTTTTCTCCAGGCTGAGCCCCTCAGCTGCCCCTTCCCAGCTGCTCCTGGTGCTCCAAGCCCTTCCCCAGCTCCGTTCCCTTCCCCGAACACGCTCCAGCCCCTCAGTGTCTCTCTGGAGGGGCCCAGAGGGGACTGGAGGTGCCCCAGCAGTGCCAGCACAGTGCACCACACTCCATGGCTGCAGCAGCCCAGGTACCACTGGCCTACTTGCCTACCTAGGCTCATGTCCAGCCACTGTTACCAGCACTCCCAGACCCTTTCCCAGCTTTCCAGCCACTCCTTCCCCATCTTGGAGCATTCCATGGGGCTGTTGTGACCCAAGGGCAGAACCTGGCCCTGGTCTTGTTGACTCTCTCACTGTTGGCCTCAGCCATGGATGCAGCCTGTCCATTTAATCAGACATTCCATAACTCCTGACTTCTCTTCCCACAGTTTTGAGGCACTGCCTTGATGCAGAGGGGCTGAAGCTCTGTGGGGATGAAGCTCACAGACAATGAAGATTCTCTGCCTGCTGTGGGTATTTATGTGCCTGTGACTGATTTATGTGGGCTAGGATGAGCTTAGTAAAGCAGAACAGCTATTCCCAACTTCTCCCTGCATATTGCCCTTACTACAAAATAAACGTGTCCACACAGGCAGCTCATCAGCACTGTCTGCTCCAAAGCAAGCTGGGCTGGCAGAGGGTTAGTCCTCTCTTTGTGAGGATGGAAATCTCTGTACCCTGAGCCGTCACCAAGCCCAGAGCTGAGCCCTGCACATGACTTATCATCCTTTTGATGTGGTCTGGCACAAAGAGCACCTTCAGCCACACCCCAGAGCACTGCTGAGGCACAGCTTCTTACTGAGAGTGTGGGTGCAGGCTGGTGGAACCATGGAATCTCCTGAGCTGGAAGGGATCCACAAGGATCATCCAGTCCAACCCCTGGCCCTGCACAGACGGGTGTCCTGTCCCACCCTGTGCATCCCTGGAGTGCTGTCCAAACCCTCCTGGAGCTCTGGCAGCCTCAGGGCTGTGCCCATTCCCTGGGGAGCCTGGGCAGTGCCCAGCACCCTCTGGGGGAAGAACCTTTCCCTGATATCAAATCTAATCCTCCCTGACCCAGCTCCAGCCCTTCCCTGGGATCCCGTCCCTGGTCAGGGAGAGCAGAGATCAGAGCTGTCCCTCAGGAGGAATCTGCTGCCCCCCAGGGAGATTCATCCTGATGGCACCAGCTGGGCTCTGCTCCTCTTGTCTTCCCCAGCAGAAACCCCCTCACTAACTCTCCTTACACTAAAAACAATTTTGCAAATTTTTCCTCCTTTAAATTCTCTTATGTCAGTCAGATCTACCCTGAGTTCTTATCTCCCTCCATCTCTGTCCTCATTAAATATTTCACAGTGGACTCAAGTCAGTTTTTCTCACTGTTCTGGGGGCAGACTGCACATCCCCAACACAGGCTTTGCTCTGTGCAAGTCCCTGGGCATACTCAGGGCATGGTGTATGCCAGGCTGTCCCAGCTTCCTGCTGTGCAGCTGCCCTGTGTCCCTGCCAACTCCCAGGCTCTGTCTGGGCACAGAAGGAGGCACCTCCAAATACCAGGAGGCAGAAAGAAATTGCCATGTGCCCGCTGCAAGGTCCTGAGATAAATTAGTATTAACACCTTGTCCTATCCCATTGTTTTCAACAGGGAGAAGGAAAACACACTTAAACTCCTTTTTTTTTTTTTCTTCTTTTTTCATATGCTCCTTTGCAAGCAGATTATATAACAGCAATGGCCAGCCTCAATTTTTCATATAACTATGATTTTCTTAAACATTTATCCTGATCCTCAGGCACTCTGGAGTTCTAAGGGTTTGGGGTTTTTTTTTAAGCTCTACTTTAAGTATCACAGCTTGTTTCCAATATCCAGAGCAAGTGAAGGAAGTGTTTCAAAAGCAGAAGAGGTTTTAACCTTCTTGGAAGTGTTTCTCCCAGTGCAAGAATGCAGCCACACCCTGCCCAGGCTGGCGAACGTGGAATAGAAATTCCAAAGGAAAATGAAAGGTGGGCAAGACCATCAAGGGCAGACTGCTCGTGTTACCTGAAATGATAAAGCTGCAAAGATGGTTGAATTATGTGGGGAAAAGTGAAATTCCTGAATTATTGCTGATCCCTGGACTGTCCACCTGCCTCTTCCCTGCTCTGTCAGCCAGCCAGGCAGAGATAAAGCCCTACCAAGGGACACTTCTTTTTGTCTCCAGCAAATTGTCCAGTGGACAGTGCTGAGGGAAGGACAGTGGAATTTGTCTGTGCCTTCCTAAACAAACAGAGGTGGATGGGGCTGTGTCTGAACAGCCTGCGCAACTGCCTGTCAGGTTCCACTGATAAGCCATGGGTAAAGGCCACTGATCCCCAAAGCACTGATGTAAGGAGGCAGGAAGTGCATTACCTCTGCTGTCCCTGCTGCAGGGTAATGACAGGTGACTAATGTCATGTGTTTTTTCAGTACAGACACCAAAAAAGTCGCCATAAAATCTTTCAGTCCTGGGGGGCAGCTTCCAGGGGGTCTCCATTTTCTGTCCCTGCTCCTGTGGCCTGGCTGGGAAGGCACAGCATGGCCTGGAGCCAACCCAAACAGTGCCAGGCCCAGGACACTGTGACACAGGATGTCCCCGAGCCTGTTTGGGACACTTGGCACAGTGTGACAGCGTGACCAGCTCCGGCTGATCCGGGAGCTCTGTGTCAGGGATGAACCCACGACACTGGCCAATCCCACCTGCTTGACCACAGACTCAGCTAAAAACACCAGAGTCCTCAGAGCACAGCCACTGGGAGATACCCACAGAACAGGGGGACTGGAGTCACTGCAAGGTCACAGGGGGAAGGGAGGTGCTGGGGGAGATCAGAGAGGAAAGGGAAAAGGAACCGGGATGGAGGGAGGCTTAGGAGAGGAGGGAAAGGAAATGAAGGGGAGAAAGGNGACAAGGCGTCTCCAAGGGGGGGTCTCTGACAGGATGACAGGAACACCGGAAGGTCGCTGAGAGGAATGAAGGGGGAGTCCCTGAGGGGGTGACAGAGGATCTCAGAAGGGGTAACAGGGGGTGACAGGAACACTGGGCGGCCAGTGGGAGGACCAGGAGATGGTCGCTGGGGGGTGACAAAGGTGGCTGGGGGGTAAAGGGGAGGTTGGGCGGCTCTCCCAGGGGTGACAGGAATGAGAGCGATGCGGATCTGGGTCCCCCCGTCCCCCCGTTCCCCCTTCACCTCAGCCGCTCCCTCGCCGCCTTCGCACCCAGGCCCCGCCCCCGGCGCGCGCTGCCACCGACTCCTTTCCGGCCGTCGCAAAAGGGGCGTAAAGGAAGCGCCGCCCGGTGCGGGGAGCGGAGGTAGGGCTGGGGGCGCCCCGGCGGGGTTTGCGCGGGGCCCCCGGGCCCGTGGGGGCTTGGAGGCGCGTGGGAGAGCGGGGAGAGCCCCGAGGTGGGGCTGGGCCGGTGCTCGGGCCGGGCCGGGGTCCGGGGGAACCCGGGCTGCGCCGTGGGCGGGGGCGAAGCGTCGGCGGGGCCACGGGTGCCCTGGGCCCCTCCCGGGCCCGGTGCTTGCCAGGCCCGGTGGGAGTCCCGCGGCAGCCGGGCCGGGCGTTTGTTTTGGAGAACGAGGCGCTCCTGGGCTCGTTTCCCCCTGGCTCATCCCCTCAGGATGACGGAAAAGCCCAGTTTAATGCACTGGGAGTAATTTTTCTGGTCATCCAGGGCAACACCCACAGGGACCTCCGCGGTGACTGGTCTCCTGGCGATTGGGGAGGTGCAGCTCTGCTTCCTCCCGAGCTTATCGAGCACAGCGAAGGCCCTGCCACTTTCTCTTCTCCTTCTGACGGGGCTGCCTGAGGTGGCTTTTCACTGGTGGAATTTGCCTTGCTGAGGGTGTGGAGAGTGGAGCTGAGAGCACTTGTTCTTAGGCCAGTGATGACCTTTGATTTGCAGTTTTCTCTACCCGTGCAGTGTGGATGGCTTTAGAGCTCCCTGTCTTCTTCCTTTCTCTGCTTTATTTGCTGGACTTCAACCAGGTTTTCTTTGTTCTTTTTTTCCCCTGGTTTTCTCCTACAGATAAGCAGCAAACTCTTATTTTTAGTCTCCTTTCTCTACTGCTTCTCTACTTTCTGTGGGGAGCTACATCTGTCTGGTCATCTGCTTTCAAGGGAGATGGGACATTGTGAGGGTCCTTGTTTGTGCTGGAAAAGCTGTTCCTGACCCTGTGTTTTCTTTTCACAGCTGCTTCATGCTGTCTCTGGCCAACTAAAGCTCTCTGGCTCCTGAATGTTTCTTGTGTGTCTTGAAAGTTGAACAGACAATGAACTGGGTTAAATTTAGAGAGGAAAAATGCTACAGCAAAACTGAAATAAGGAACAAAAGTCTGAAAAAAAAGTGTATAACTGTTTTTAAGTGGTGGTACAGCATCACTGTGGAGACAAAGCTGCTCCAAACCAATTTAACAAAAGACTTGTCAGTATTGGTACAGTTTTTAGTGCTGTCAGCTGATAACCTGAGTGGTGTCACCTGCTCTCCTGGGAGAGGTGTGAGGGGACCGGCTGTGTCTGTGAAACAACTCACTGCTGCGGTGGGAGTTTCTGCTGCTGCTGCTGGAATTTCAGCTGCCAGGTTTTCAGCTGCATTGGGAACACTCGTTTCTTGTCCTTTCTTCAGCAATTCTCCAAGTAACTTTCTCTTTCAAAGGAGCAATTCTGTAAAATCATCTTGCCTTGCTGAGAGCAAATGAAGCGCTCTTTAGGGCGGCAGCTGGAAACTTTTGATATCCTAAAATCTCATTTGTGTGCTCAGGTGCGTCTCGCCCCTTTGTGTTGCAGGATCTTATGGTTCTCCAGCCCGGCTGCTGCCTGCCCAAGACAATTCCTCGGCCACCCCACCCATGAGTGGGCACCGGAGCATCAAGAGGCGATGTGGGGAGTTGCACCTGGAGGGCCCCGCGGGCTGTGGCCACGGCCCCGCCGCCGCCTGCGTGCTCAGCAAGCTGGTGCAGCTGCCCACGCCGCCCCTGTCCAAGCACCAGCTCAAACGGTTAGAGGAGCACAAATACCAGAGTGCCGGACGGTCCCTGCTTGAGCCCCTCATGCAGGGCTACTGGGAATGGTTAGTTGGAAGAGTTCCAGCCTGGATTGCCCCCAACCTGATCACCATCATCGGACTGTTAATAAATATATTTACAACTCTGCTATTAGTATGTTACTGCCCAACAGCTACAGAGCAGGTGAGTTGCGGATCCCTGACGCTCACGCTCTTTATTTTGGTTGCTGTCGGTGGTTTTGGGTGGGTTGTTGCTTTGGGGAGAGCTGGTTCTTGGTGTTCAGCCCGCGGTCCTCGTCCTTGTAACCTGTTCTCTGCAAATGTTTGTGCCTCTCTGTGATGCTGGCATGCAGACAGAGCACGTGTGGATGCTGGAGTGAGACAGCAGTTCCTGGGGCCAGCACACCCATGTGGAGCAGGGTCTGGCACCAAAGCAGCCGTGAGGGACCTGCTGCACAAAGCTCAGCCCTGCCAGGAGCTGGAGCAGTGGCTCTGCCTCTGCCTGGTGTGCATGGCAGGAGGAACTGGTGCCTGTTTACTTTCTGTGCCCAGAACAGGGTGACTTCCCCCTCGGCTCTGGGATCAGAGTTGCCACATGAGCCAGGTGGGTTGGACATGCTGGGGCTGCACCAAAGCCAAGGCACTGAGCTCTAGAGGAGTGCTGCTTAAGATATCAAAGCTGCTGCGACCAAACCCAGCCCAGTGAGCCACAGGGACACCTTCCTGGGCCCCAGCAGGTTCTGTGTCCTGGCAGCTCAGTCAGGACTTTGGCACAGTGTGGTGGAACTGTGGGAACATGGAGTTGTGTTCCTGTGCTGTGCCCGTGCTGTGAGGAGGTCAAATAAAAGTCAGTGGTTTTATTTGTTCTGAATGCTCTAAAAGCTCCTGACCTGCCCTGAGCAGAACTGTTTTAACCTGATTTCAGGGGTACAGAAGTCTTTTTGCAGCATTTCAACTTCTCTCTATCACCAGTTACCTCATAAGGCACTTGAAGACTTATTTTTGTGCACTTGAAAAGTTTTCACTTGAATGTTGAATCTTACAAGCTGCTTTTATGTGTGTGCACTGAGGAAGGGAGTTATTTGGTATAGAAATGTGTTACACACCAAATGGTTGGGAATGTCTCAAGAGTCAGCTTTTCAAATATCTGAACTCCTTCCTAACCAGGTCTCCTAGCTGAGGTTGGGAATCCAGCAGGGCACAATTTGTTCCCCACCAGACTCTAAAATCTCACGTAGATTGGCACAGTCAGTGCTGCATCCCTGCTCCATGTAGGGCATGGGAAAGGGATGTTTGCTTCTAGAAATCTGTTGAAATAGATTGTTTCACAATAACCTGTGGAATTTGGCAGGTGTAAGATAGACAGTGACTATTCAGTTTGAGCAGGGAATACTTGGAGCAGTTCCTTCCTTTTCCAGGCTGTGGCATTGTGGTGTGGGTTTGTTTAACTTGTGTTTACTTCTGAGCAGGGTTTCGTGGGGGCTCATACTCTGAAATCCTGTCTGATAGAGACATTTCAGCTCTCAGGAACCCAGAGCTGGTTTGGGTCACTAGACCGGCTGTGAATTTAGAATTTAGAATTTAGAATTTGGCGAAGTTGTATTTTGGTTGGTAATTACATTTCTGAAGTGCCAAAGAAGCTGCACTCAGAGCATCAGAAAGTCAGTGTTAGCTGCAGGCTGCTGTATGGAAGCAGTTAAATACTGCTTGGTATTTAACAGTTTGAGAAGTACTTTGTGTGAGGTGAATGAGATTTTCTTCTCACTTGAACTGAAAAATAAGTTAATGCTGAGGCAGCTTTTGGCCTGATCTGATTTGCCACATGGCACAGCCTGACGAGGGAGGTGCTTTTTAAGCATGAAGGAGCTGTGTGGGGAAGAAAATTGGGTTCTGAAACTCCAGGAGCAGAAATTCTCCTCCTCCCCCCGAAACCACTAACTGATTTCTGATGTAAATTTTCTCCTCCTTGTATCTCAGCCTTAGTTCTGCTTTTTTTCAAGTGTGACTCTTCCCTTCCTGTTCCTGAAAGGTGCAGCCAGGGCAGAGCTGTTGCTCTGCCAGAGAGTTGCAGCCAGAGAGTAAAGGAAATGCAAATACTTCCTGCTTGGCTGGGAGGTCCTAGCTGGAAAAGTGCTGACTGATGAAATGGTACCTGAGTTTAAAAAAAAAAAAAGGCAAAATTACCTGGATAGAGAGCTGTGAAATCTTACTTGGATATAAATAGGTCTAAGTGGAAACACCTACACTGCTCATGAAAGAAGCTTGTAAGAAAGGAGAGCCAGCAGACTGATTTTAAGAGAAACCTTCAGGGTGATGCAATTCAACTTAACTGTGGCAGGTAAAATCTGTACATGAGGGATAAAAATGGGAGGGAATTGTGTGGCATCAGAACCCTTTTTAAATGTGGTGCTTTGCTCTTGGGTGACACATTTCCCCTTTCTTACCTTGTGCTGTTTGTACAGACACTGCTGAAAACAGAGCACAGTGGCAGCTTTTGGGGCAGAACAAACTGTTTTGGTGAATGCAGGAGCAATGAAAGCTGTAGAAGGAAGTATATTTAAGTTGATGTGCTACAAATTAGTTACGGTTGTATAGGCCAAAACCAGGTGGACTCCAGGGATTTATGAGAGGCAGGTCAGCTTCCTTAACCTGTTATTTGGATTTTGTTGGTGTGGTCTGTAAAATAAAGCTGCTCATAAATGCTCACTTCTGTAAAGTGTGTCAAATGTGAAGATTGCAAAATAGCCAATAATCTCTGATGTATGGATGAGTAATGGCAACTCCCTGGCTTTTGTGTTCTGACGGGTTTATATTTCAAAAAGCATAAAAAAGTTTGGCTTGTAATCTTTGCTCTAGCAGGGTTTGGCATTGTTTGTGTTTCTGTCAGTAGAAATTGTTATAATGGGCATGAGCATTAAGGGTTCTTAACGTAGCTTTGGCAAAGCTGCTGGTGCCCCGTGCTGGAGGGGCTGTGCTGCAGAGCTCCAGAAATGCTCTCGGACTCAGAGCCTGGGTAGTGGCAGTGACACAGCTCTCAACTGGTGAGTGGTGAAGGGCTGGTGAAGATGAGCTCAGTGTTTGTGACAAAGCTGGGGGCTAAAAGTTCCCGAGTTTCTGAAATCACTGGGACATCTTGCATGTATTTAATGAGGATTTTGTTGTGCAGTGCTTTGCAAATGTAATATTACAATTTTTCCAGCTGTACAGTGAGGCTTCCTGCTTCGGAGCAGGGGCTGTGGCTATTAATCTGTCACTGGTTTATTTACATTCCACATGTAACAACCCATTCTGTCTGTCCTTGCAAGGACCAGCTGCTGAAAGGTCCCTGGGTGAGGAGAACATATGTGCAAAGCAAAAACTTGTGTCAGGCTGTGGGACAGCTCAGCTGCAGGCTTTTTTTTTTTTTTTAAGATTATTTTAAACCTTATTGTGATTGCCTTTCTTTCTTAGGCACCTCCCTGGGCATACATTGCTTGTGCTTGTGGCCTTTTCATCTACCAGTCCCTGGATGCTATAGATGGAAAACAAGCAAGAAGGACAAATAGCAGCACTCCGTTAGGAGAGCTTTTTGATCATGGCTGTGATTCATTGTCCACAGGTATTGTTGTCATTTTTAATTGAAGTAGGAGGATTAAATTACTTTTAGGGAATCAAATCTGCAATACAATAAAAAAGCTGCTTTACTGAAGAAAGGACAACTGATAGTGCTGAATGTATCACTTTCAACCGAGAAAGTCACCTGTCTTTCCACAGAACAGTGCTCTGGATCAGCTAAATGGCTTCTCTTGTATTACACTGAAAACAAAACTAAGCATGTGACTAATTCAACCTGAGCCAGTGTTTCTCCGTGATGTTTTAGCAGAGTCTTGGTTCTAAAATATTTTCTATAGGAAGATGTCAGAATACTCTGCTATATTATTTCATATTGACTTGATACAGAGTGATACCAAGATGAGTCTAAGTCTAAGCAGTGGGACTCTACAAGTCAGAGTTTAAGATTAGAGTCATCTAGGTCAGTTCCTGGGTAGGTGGATTTCACTGAGCCAGCCTGAAGTTTAACCCCATTACAAAAAAAAAAAAAAACGTAAAATCATAGAATATCCTGAGTTGGAAGGGTCCCATAAGATCAAGTCCAACTCCTGATCAGGTGTTTTGAGTTTCTTAAATTCTAAAGGTCTTAGGCTTTAAATTTTATGACTTCTTTATTAGAGTTGTGTATGGCAAGGGTGGAGGGGACAGCATGTTACACATCCCGAATGTATCCAGATCTTCGTTTTTCTTAATGGCATCAGAAAAATTCAGAAAACAGGGAAAAATGTCTGGCAGATGCAGGAGAAAACCCCAAAGCTTGCTGCAGCTGCAGAAATCACTCAAGTCCCTTAATGAGATTAGGCATCACAGGAAATAGAAATGTAGGAGGCTTAGAAACCTTAATATTAATGAGTTCTAATAACTGATAGGGATTGAAATCTGTGTTGCATAGCCTGTATATTTTCAAGTGGAAGTGTTAATCTCTTATGTCTGTGAAAGAGCCATGCCAGGATAACCTTCCCACTGTCCCTCCTCTGGGCCCTGTTGTTAGCTTTGCTTCTGGTGAGGATTCTTACACACATCCACCCTTTTCACTCTGTGACTGATTTTCTCCTGCAGTCTTTGTGGTTTTGGGAACTTGTATTGCTGTGCAGCTGGGCACCAACCCTGACTGGATGTTCTTTTGTTGTTTTGCTGGGACGTTCATGTTTTACTGCGCGCACTGGCAGACGTACGTCTCGGGGACGCTGCGCTTCGGCATGTAAGTACCTGGCTGAGAGAGGGGGAAAGGCACCCTGTCCTCCTGCATTGCACCTTGTGTGCCCGTAGTGCAGCTCCTCAGAGCAGTAGCAAATTGTTTTTATCCACAGCGACACACTTAGAGCTTCTGGCAGATGCTGGATCTGTAATTAATAGTGGATGTCCCTTAGCTTGTGTTAGGAGTGGTAAAATATTATTTTGACCTATTAGTTAATTAGAGCTTTTGATGTGATGCAAAGCTAAATAAGTAATGGGAAGTACCTGCTGTTTTATCCCAAGACTGGAATGCTTTGGTCAGATGGTGGCAGTCTGGCTTTAGCATTCATTAAACTGTCTTAATACTGCTTGCTTGTGATGTGCAGTTATTCGTTAATGTTAACCATAACTCTTAAAATATGCTGTATTAATTGCCATTGTGCCTCCAATTTAAAGTTCTGAATCCCTTTTGGTCAGTGCAGATCATGGTTCTATCAATAAATGGAACCAAAATTGCAATGCCAAGAAGGTCAGGAGCAGAAATCCTGTTTTCTGCTGGATGAGGCTGGGTGGGAGGTGCAACACAAGCACTTGGTGAGCTGTGGGATTCTCTAACCTTAATGGGGAAATAAATGTATTCTATGTTGGGAATTTATTCTGCGTTTGCATTCATAGAGTAAAGAAACACATTTCAAATAAATGCACTACAGGTAGTTTTTTTAATCTGGAAACTGAAATTTTCCCTTAATTTGTGGGATTTTGAAACAATTCTACAACTAAATACAGATGCCTAATAGACTGTTACTTATGGTCTATAATTGCTGGTCTACGGGTACCCAGATACTGCTAAAACAGTACGACTGTGGGCCTCTTGTACATGACAGCTTTTATTGGCAGGATACTGTTTCAGTAATGCAGATGCTCTTGAGAAACATTTTTGTTTCTGCTCAAAAATTTAAGATGCTGGATCAGTTTTAAATTTTTTTCTTCCTGTTAGGGGAAGAAAAGAAGCAAATCTAGACTTCTGTTCCAGCTCTGCCTACTCTAAAGCAGATTGGCTGAAGCTATCCCATTCTGGTACTTAAATCTTTAAAATAAGATGTGTGGCTCAAATTGTTTCCTGTTTTAGGAGTCTCACTTTCATGCTGTACTAAAGGTCTGAATGCTTTTATCTCCCTTTGAACTTTACAGGACCCTGATAATTAAAGATTTCTGGTTATTGATCAAAGAACACAAAAGCCCAACCTTGACATGTGCTTGACTTTACAGATGGAAGTATCAACGTCCCCAAACTGCTGCAGAGAAGCGTTTGGGTCAGTGCTGGTGTTCACTGGGACATTCCTTTGTAAGGAGCCTGTATTTTGGATGCGTTTTTCAGCAAATTAGATTGTTCTGCCTGTATTATTTTCTTATAATACAGGAATGTGATGACCATTAATATTAATATGCAGCTAATTCAGAGGAGGCAATAAGCACCTAAATGTGTGTATCATTAATTTAGGTAACACAGCACTGTGTAGTAAACACATTTTTTCCTTCTTTAACCCTGTGGCACAAGGTTAATAGACTGTCATAAGGTGATAATCATTTTAATGCAAAAACAATGAGACTGTTTATCCAGTTAAGAGATTCTCACTGTTTGACACTTTTTAATGAATCTTTCATTTCACTAATCTAAAACTGAAAAAAGGGTATTTTATCAAGCCTTTCAGATTCATTGCAGTACACAGACTTAGGTATCCTTTTTCCTGAATAAGTGGGGTCAGAGACAGCTGCTGAAAGGAGCCAAAACCTTCCTTGTGCACAGGAGCTTTTTCCTGTCTGTATCCCATGTCATGACTCTCAAAAATCCTCAGAGAGGGTGTAGTATTGATATTTTAGGGAATGTGATGGTGGCTTTGACTTGCCTGAATTCCAAAGCAGCAGGAAAGAGCAGACAGTTGGTTATCACTTACTCTATTTGTGGTGAAATATGTCCAAGAAATTGTATATCAATTCAGAGAGACCTTGATAATCAAATGGCTTGGAGAGCAGGGTGCTAAAAGGGAGAGAATGTATTTCACTCTTTCCACACAGGAAATGTTCAATTATAGAATCAACTTGTCTTGCTGGAAAAGTCTGTCTTTAAAAAACAGGTAAAATAGTGTGTCAGACAAAGTGTGTGCTTCTGGAACAGTGTGTGGTTTGTGTATGGGGAAGGGGCTGCAGCACCTGGGGGAGCTGGGAGGACTCAGCCTGAAGAAAAGGAGGCTCAGGGACCTCCTGGCTCTGCACAACTCCCTGACAGGAGGGTGCAGTCAGGAGGGGGTCAGGCTCTGCTCCCAGGGGACAAGACAAGAGGAAATGGCATCAGGCTGCACCAGGGAAGGGTCAGGTTGGACATCAGGAGGAATTGCATCCTGGAAGGGGTGGTCAGGCATGGAAAGGGCTGCCTGGGGAGGGTTGGTGTCCCCATCCCCACCGAAGGAACAACCAGGTGTGGCACTCATTGCTCAGGGCTGGTGAAGGGTGGGGATTGGTCAGGCTGGACTTGCTGATGCTGGAGGGCTTTTCCAACCTTAACAATTTATGATTCTCTCTGGTGTCACTGCACCAGCTTTGGCAAGTCCCTGAAGCTGAGCAGAGCATGTCAGACTGCATGGCAAGATCAGTTCCCCTGAGGGAGGAGAAAATGGGGTCCATTCTGTGAGATGCCCACAGATTCTGCAGGTGGGGGAGGAAAGATTTGTTCAGTTGGGCCCAATTACTGAATCCATTAGCTGTGTAGGTTCTTTATCTTCTCCCTGACAGCTGTGGAGGGGTCCCTGTGCTACTCCAGGTTTTAGAATAATCAGTTGAGTCAATAAAGTTCTGTGATGTTTCTCCATCTTCAAATGATCACATAATTCTGTTAGGTCCTGGCAGCCACTGCACTCTTCAAAAAGCAACTGGTGTTGGCTGAACAGCTCAAATAATAGCTAGAGGTCAGTATTGCTTAAAAATTCCTCAGGAAGAAGCAGAAAGTGTCTCAAGGCAAGTGGGGCAGGCTCCAGGAAAGTCACTGTAATGAGATCAGCAGTGCAAAGGCAGCAGAGAACAGCAGGGATAGAGTTAAATGCAGAAGTTTTACTTACAACACCTGATCTGGGAATGATCTTACAGAAGAACAGGAATACTCAGCACATTTGAAGAAGAAAAAGGTGACTTTGAATGGCAGAGAGACACAGTATTGAAACAGCCCAAATGATGACTTGGTTCTCCTGACCTAGTTTCCAGCACAGAAACTGGTTTGTCTGGGTTGTAGATTTACTGTGCTGCACCACAGGATGAGCTGAGTCATGTATTGGGGCAGCTGTTCCATCACTGGGGCACCTCTGCTGTCAAAGAATTTCTTCCTGCGTGTCCCAAAAATAAAACTGGCAAGCTGCGATGGACTTCCATGTGTCCTTGCAGAAGCAGATGTGATATACTTTAGGAGCATGCTGCAGAAAACAGATCATTAGGGAATAGGGTGCACAAATCCTGAAAGGATTTTCCTGGTGTTATCTGGAACCCAGATGTGATCACCTGGTTCTTCCCCAGTCCAGGGTTTTCCCACTTGGATTGAGTAGTGGTCCTGGTCCCTGCAGGAACTGCAGGAGAAGCGAGTGTGTGCAGGCTCAGGATGTTTCCAGCTGCTCAAGGTCAGAGCACAGCCTGACTGCAGGGGCTGTCCCATCCATCCCTGTCAAGAGCTGGATTCTGCAGCACAGCTCAGAATCACAGAATGATGGAATTGGTTGAGTGGGAAGGGACATCATCCAGTTCCACTCCCTGCCATGGGCAGGGACACCTTCCACTAGCCTGGGTTGCTCCATATCTCATCCAGCTTGGCCTTGGACACTCACAGGCATGGGGCAAGCTTCTCTGGGCTCTGTGCCAGGGCCTCACCATCCTCACAGGGAAGAATTTCTTCTCAGTATTCCATCTAACCGTGCCCCGTGGCTGTGGGAAGCCATTCTCCTCTGTCCAGCCTGGGTGTTTTCTTGAGAGACATGAGATGCAAACTGCTCAGGTAAAGTCCTGGTGCACTTTTTCATGATGGAACTACTGGAGGTGCTAAATCATACTGAAAAAACCTAGTGGGCACTGAACACTCAAGGGTCCATCCAGAGACATGAGGGTGCTGCTGTAGCGTGGTCTCCAGCATTTCTCCTACTGTTACTGTATTATCTGGCTTATTCCAGCCTTTTTAAATGAAAATACCAGAAGTTGGTGATGGTAGGAATTACAGCTGTGTGTATGTGTGTAAATATAGACACAATGAGATGGACATTAGTTTCTAAGGAGGCTTCACAAAGAAACATCAGAAATACAAGAGGAAGAATCAGTTTTTGCCACCTTTCATATAACTGAAAAGTTAAAAATGGTTACTTTCCTGTTTGAATAATAATCCCCAGAGGAAGCAAAATAATTCAGGCTGGTAAACAAAATAGCCTTTCTTGATGAGAGTTGGAGAATTTGGGGGAACATTTCTGTTGACTAGTGACTTCGGAGCAGCTGTACAGGCTCAAGAGCCTGTGGGGTAACAGGTTGGTTCACCTGAGCCCTGTCACCACTGTTACCACTGAGGTCCAAAGGAGAGGTGAGGAAATGAGGCTGGATTTCAGAAAGCAGCTAAGCCAACCTTCCTCTTCAGCCTCAGCAGATGAGGAGTTGGTGTTACATCTTGCATAGACAGCACACGCCAAATACTGAAATACAGGGATGGAAACCTTCCAAGTCAGAGTTTAGCACACTGAGTTCTTGCTCCTGGGAACAGCCCCAGGATCTTCACTCTGAGATACGGCTAAAATCCCCATGCTTGCAGATCTTAAAACTTTCTGACACTTCTTGGAGAACTTTTACACCCAGGTTATTTACAGAGGAGAGTCTGAGGCTAAGTAGAGCCTCTGTTGATGTCAGGGGGCATTGGATTCTCTGTGTTTGCAAGCAGGATGTATTGAAGTGTCTTTGTGGTGGGTGTGAAACTTGGTGCTGGTAACCTGCACCTCCTGCTCCCTCAGGAGCACTGGTAGTGTCACAGGAATCTGTGCAGCTGCTGAGGGCTCGTGGAAGAGTTGGGGGGTGATTTCCACATCCTCCTCCTCCTCCCTCCCACAAGTCCTTCAACAGCATTTGCAGCCATGATGGCATTGGTCACCTGTGGAGATGCTGCTCCTAATTGTTCTGATAAATCTTTGGAGTTCTCACTGCTGTGTGAAATAATGAACTACAACATAACAAGCACATGGTTACTGCCTGACCTGTGCAACCTCTGTGTATCTCTGTGAGCAGCAGAAGGAAATGGATAGTAACAAGGAAAAGGGGCTTATGGCCCATTTTTATTATTTTTCCTACATGAATTTCCTGGTGCTGGAAACAATTCTAATTCATGTTTCATTTTTTCTGTACAGTTTATTCCTGCTATTGTAGTTCATTGCATCCAAGTGAAACGGCTGGGTTGGAATGAGTTAGGATAGAACTCTAATAACTTTATAACTAAGCATTTGCACTCCTAGCATGTGACTCTCAGCCTTTCTTTCTCTTGTGTTCTGATGCTGAACATTCTTTTCTTGCTGCTGTGGTTCCCTTAAGAAAACAGTCCTTTGTCTCCTGCTCAGATTCCCAGTTCATTGCCCTGCCTTAGTAATCCCACTTGCACGCTCAGTAGATACGGATGAGACAGATGGAAGAATCATCATTTTTAAGACCAGAGCATTAACTGGTAGATGGATCCCTGTGAATTTTCCAGCTCTGTAACTTCTGTTTTCTGTTGAGGCAGGAGTGTTTCTCTTGTCTGCTGTGATTTGAGACTTTTTCATGGAGTTTTGTGTGTTGGGAGAGGAAGGGGAGGATGGTGCATAGACTCCCCTGTAGTTTCACACAGCCTTAAAAAGCTGTATTAGATCAGCTGTGTTGCTAGCGATTGACTTGATTTCAGGACCATCTCCAGTGTCTGTTTCCTGTTGTTGTTGGATCATTTGCTCAGGACATCTCTCCATTTGAATTCAGTTTGGGTTCCCTGTTTGCACAAGGAAGGGACTGACTGCAGCTGTCTCTGAGCCCTGAGTCAGTGGTGGCTCTTGTTTAGTCAAACAGGGCCTTTCAAGAATTGCCCATGGAATACACTTAATAAATTAGCATTGACAAGGGAATATTCTGTATGCAGTACTAATCCCCTGTGTGTTAACTGGCTCCAGACTGTGCAGAGCAGGCACAGGGATTGTCAGTGCCAGCATCTCCATGGAGTGAAGCACATGCCAAGGTCAATGCCCCTTCTTAAACTTCCCAGATGATGTTTAAAAATTGGATCCATGTCTGAATTACAAGTATCACCTAAAATAACATAGGAAAAAAGGAATAGAAACTGCAGCTGTTGTGAAGCACCAAAGTAGCTGTGGGGTTTGGACATGGGGCTTTCTCTTCCTGTATTTCCTAAAATACCAACTATTACCTCTCCCAGCTATTTACTGTGTTATGTGCTATGATAATTAAATTGAAAATGCTTATCAGGCTGAACTTCAGTGGCCCCTCTCCTCAGGCCTGGTGTCTGCATATCATCACTGCACCTGAGCTCTGCAGTGGGGCCACAATGACCTTTCTGTGCTGCCCGTTTTTAATCCCTTGGCATGGTGAGTGTCTGTTCCAGCACACTCTGATAACCACAGCAATAAACAGGAGCTGTATTCTAGCTGACCCTGCTGCTGCTGAATTATTTTCTTTTTAAACTAGGTGGTTTGATTTTTTTCTTAACTTGATCCCATTTTATAATCTTTTTGTTATGGTAAAATAAAGACTTCTGGCTGTATTAAGAGAAAGGGTGGTTTCTATGGCTCTGTTGGCCCAGCATATTTTTTTCATCCCTTTCTGTCAGGGGTGAGAAATAAATATATACAGAATGGAGTGTGATTACCCCTGAGCAGGGGTCCAGAGCTCACTTCTTGGAGAATTATTTGCCAAGGAGCTACGTGAGGAGGGAGGTGAAACTTTTTCCTTTCCCTCAGAGGTGTCAAACTGAAATACAATCTGCATTTTGACTCCACTGAAACATGCAGGAGCACCTTCAGCTAAAGAATTCATATATTCAGTGTCATTTGCAGACACGAGCATGAGGTCAGGAGATGAGAGTCCTGGATTGTGCTTGGTTATGGATTTTATTCACCGTGACTCAGAGCAAGGAATTTCATTTATTCCCTCATGCACACACCGAATGATTCTCTTCATGTGTTGGAGTGATATGGTAAAACTGTAAATTGCAGAGGTTCTGAATGAAGATTTAAAATGTGTAAAATACTATATGGCTTAGAATGGTTTTGTTAATTCATTGATACTCCTGGGCTTTGTGGTTGTTAATCCCTTCCCTGATCTGCCCTTTGAATCATGCTGGATTTTGTCCTTTAGCCTGACTGAAGATGTTTTAATGGCTCCCCTTCAGAGGAGTGCTCAGGAAAATGTTCTGAACTGTTTCTCTCCCTCGCATGTAGATTTGATGTGACAGAGTCCATGCTCTGCACAGTAGCCATCCAGCTCCTGACAGGAACGCTGGGGCCCTGGCTCTGGAACTACACGGTAAAGCCTTTGCTTGGCAGCAGCATGGACTGAGCAGGGCAGCACCTTTGTCATGCACTGCTCTGTGGAGAGCAGCTTCTCCAGGGGAGTTCACCAGTGTTTTCATGTTTAACACAAGGAGGAAAAACATTGGAACGAGTAGGAAAAATTTGATTTAACTGGAAACAAATTTATTTGAAAGCATCACATTTTATTTGAAACCAAAGCAAAACATGCCTGTTCAACAAAAGTTTGATTTAAGCTTTTCTTTTTATCACAGTTTTGGTTTCACCTAAAAGCCAAGCGGGGCTGTGGAAGCAGCTCTAAGTGTGGGTGTAGAATAATGTTGTTGGAGCTACTTTTTGAAAAAGCTTCTTTTGTTGCTGCCATTTCAATACCTTTCCACCAAAAAAAAGGAGAATTTCTTGGCTCTTTCAGGGAACTGTGTCTTGTGTAATAACATAAGAAGTCTGGTTTAAGCTGTGCAGCTTGATCCCTATGCTTGTAGCTTCATGAAGAAGTAACTTCCTTTCCAGCTTGTCCTTATTTTCAAAATACTTTTCCTTGTGTCTGTGCTAAATAAATCTTTCTCCTCTAGTTTGCTAGCCTTAAAAAAGAATTTATCTTCCTTATTTCACCTCTTTTTTTGTTGTTTTTGCTAGTACATTTTATGTGGGTGAGGTCCCTTCCCAATAAAATGTTATCATTAAGAGTGAATGAATTGGATTCCTTGAAATATCTCATAGATTATGATTATTGTTGATGAATTTTTAGCCTGGAATTTTCCTTGAAATATATGAGGATATAATAATTGCTTTTTGATCTCTTTCTTAGAACTGCATCAGATGTTAAACATAAGTGAGGTTATTTTTTTGGTGGTTGTTTTACATAGCCTTTGTTAAACTTGTGTTGATGCTAATTATTTTCTAATTGTTCTTTTGTTTTTTCATGTAGTAGCTCAGCAAAATCTCTGCTTTCAGCAGGTTATTTAGGAAGATGAATTACTGGCTCTGCTATAGATGCAGCACCATCAGCAATCTGGTTAATCCTGACGTGTTTCCAGCTGACCCTGGGAGCTGGGTGGCTCTGAAGGGAGCCAGGTGACATCAGTGACTTAATTTTTAAAATACTTTGTTCATAATTTATGAAAGGCTGGAAATAGTGTCAGGAAATGGTAATTGAGCAAGGAGTAGTCCAAAGGAAGGAAGAGCTTAAATCAAGATTTTAGCCTGTGATATTAACATCTCAACTGATCAAGGATTTGCTTAGGGTGGAAAAAATTATCAAATCGCATAGTTCTGAAACACTCAACGTTCTGAAATCATTCCCTGGTGTGATGGTTGTGGGCTGGAAATAACTCAGATTGGGTGATGAAAGGAAATTGTTTGAACTGCAGTAGGACAGTTTGCCATGGGATGGGAGGAAGAGGAAGGGCAGGTGCAGAGGACCTGGAGCTGCTGGAGATGTCCATCTGCAGCCCCCTCCTGGCATAGGAGGCCTTTGCCATCCCAGGAGATACTGGTGATGCTGGTTTTATAGCCAGCTGGGGAGTAGGGTGAGGGGATGGGACAGGCAGGGCATTTTCCTGGATGATTTGGTTTAGAGGGACGTTAAAGCTCATCCCATTCCACCCCTGCCATGGGCAGGGACTCCTTCCACTATCCTAGGCTGCTCCAAGCCCCAGTGTCCAGCCTGGCCTTGGACACTGCCAGGGATGGGGCAGGCACAGCTTCTCTGGGCAGCCTGGACCAGGGCTCACCACCTGCACAAGGAGGAATTTCTTGGAACTGGGAAGCCACTTCCCCCTTGTCCTGTCCCTCAGGCTCTTGTCACTGGCTCCTGAGAGAGAACCCCAGGTGTTGCCTATGACAGGTCTCCTCACACACTTATTTTAACCCAGTTGTAGGCACTGAGTTACAGGATAGACTTCTAAATCTGTTTAAATTCTTGCATGAGTAATTTCAGATGCCTTCTGGCGTCTTTTGTTTTAGTCTTTACTCATAACTAAAGATGCTGCTGCTTCCAAGTGGTTTGCTCAGACACACCAAGCATCAATCACTTTTTTACACACTCAGAGGTCAGGTGGAACAGATTTTTAGGTCAGTATTGCACGTCGCAGATGGGTAAGCTACAGAAAATGCATATTTATACTCTAGCTGTTTCATGTGACAACATTTGTACTGAGAAAATATAATAATATAACCCTGTCTTGAAAATAGTGCAGGAACTGGGACAGTATGAAGTGAGTAGCTTCCAAATTCTTGCAGCACAGCTAAACCTTGTACTTGCTGGGCAGGAAAGTATTATGTTCACCAAGGAGGGGAAAATGTCTTAAATTATCCTTGTAGCCTGTGGGGAAATTATTTCAAAGAACCTGAAGGCTTCAAAAGCTGGAAAATAAAAATATTTTGGGAATCAAAATAGGTTTACTCCATTATTCCCCACATTCACACTTGGAGTGCCAGAGTTTCAGCCCTGCCTCCCTCTCCTTGCAGCTCTGCAGTGTCACCTTGCTGTTCTTGTGCTGATGGAATGTGACTTTGGCTTGGAACATTTTGCCTTGGTGATTTTTCAAAGACCAGAATTGGGCTGTTTTAATATACTTTAGCACAACGATATAGAGGAATTGCAAATAAAGGTGCTGAGACCAATCTGGAGACCACTCATCCTTTTATAGAAAACAAAATGTTAAAATAATAAAGTTCCTGACAATATTTGGCCACAAAAGTGATTAGAGGGATGGAAACCTCCTATGAAGAAAGGCTGGGAGAGCTGGGGACGTTCAACCTGCAGAAGGGAAGAATCCAGGCAGACCTTAGAGCCCCTTCCTGTGCCTAAAGAGCTGGAAAGGGACTTTGGACGACGGATGGAGTGCCAGGACAAGGTGGAATGGCATCCCAGTGCCATGATTGCCAGAGGGCAGGGATAGATGGGGTAGTGGGAAGGAATTCCTTCTGTGAGGGTGGAGAGGCCCTGGCACAGGCTGCCCAGAGAAGCTGTGGCTGCCCTGCCCCTGGCAGTGTCCAAGGCCAGGTTGGATGAGACTTGGAGCAACCTGGGATAGTGGAAGTGTCCTGCCCATGGCAGGGGATGGAAGGGGATGAGCTTTGAGGTTCCTTCTGACTCAAAACAGGCTGGAGTTCTCTGGATCTTCTCTTATATGGGAAGACTGTACAAGTTGGCAGACTGGCAAATAATCTTCATTTCAGTTTGTCACAACAGGGAAAGGAAACACTGCAGTGTGTGCAGGAGAATCCACGGATGGCAGTGTCACCACAGGAATTGCAGCTGCCCCTGAAAGCTCTGCAGGAATTCTCCTGTCTTGTGCATTTAGGCAGATAGGGAGTGAGGGCTGAAATGTGTGTTTTAAAACACAACTTCTATGCTTCCCTGACTTCATTTGAATTAAATCCTTGGGTATTAATCTTCATAGCCTGTGGTTTACTCCCAGTACCGTGCTGACATTGCCTGACCCTGTCCCTGCCTTCTGCCGTGCTGTTGGTTATTATTATTCCCTAACATCACTTTGCTGCAGAATCAGTACTTCTCAGCATTATTGTGAGTGTTCTCCCCAGCCTTGCCATTGGATATTCTGTCTGGAAATTTTAGTTTGTTAAATATTGAGTCTGGGCTCTTTGCTCTGTTTGTCAGCATCAGCTCTTTGTTTTTGTTCTTGTTCTTTGCCTGGATGTTCCTGCTGATCTTAAACCTCAATTCAAGGTCTTCTATTTATTTTTTAGAAGATGAAAAAGCCCCTGGTTTATTTGAAGAAGAGATTTTTGGAACTTGATTCTTTGTGTCTGCTGAACTTGTACAATAACTTTCCGTCCATCTATTGTAGTGTGGGAATGACTTGGGGAAAAGGGTTGTTTCATTTTCTTCATTTCGTGGGGCTCAATAATCCTGCACACAGCGTGCACAGTGTCAGTGTCTGGGCAGTGCTGGCATGACTCAGTTGTCAGGAAACATCAGGCAGCAAAGCTGTCAGGTTGGGGGAAGTATGGCTCCCGTGATGCCTGAAAATAACCCACTCAATAAAAATATCCCAGTTCAGAGGCTTTAAGAACTTCTTGCAGAATTCATGCTGCTTGCTCTTCCCATTTGTTTTTTCTTAGGATTTCCACTGTAGTATTTAAATGAGTAAATAAATACAAACACAAGTTGAAAATAGAATCTTTGAACTGGCTGATTCCCTTCTTGCTTTGAAATGGTTTTGCTTTCTTACAGCTCTGTGTGTGGTACCTGCTTGTATGTAATTAAATGTGATTATAGTAATTGAGGCAGTCTGCAGAACAAAGGCCTTCCCCTATTTTCTGCCTTTTTCCCCCCTATTTTTTTACTATAATTTGATAAATGATCCATTATTCCAAAGCTGTGTTTTCTCTAATATTTGCCATGGGAGAGTCACTTGAATATGCAATGGAACTTTATGTAGAATAAAATATGGTACTAAAGATGTAATATCTAAGCAGGAACATTATCACCCTGCTTTGCAAATAAATTCCCCGTCCACTAAAGCAAGTTGAATGTATTTTCTCTCAAAAAGAAAGGCATTGGTCAATCTCTATCCAAATGGAGCAAATGCTTTCCTGTAGCCCTGCTTTTGCCTTGCATTTTATTACATACTTCCCAGCTCTACCAGAGTTTGAAAACACTATGGTGACCGAGGCAATTTATGGAATTTTTTTGATTACTGGCTCATTTTACGTGGGTACAATGCATAAATCCAAGTTAATCATTTCTGTGTAAGAATGTCCTCTGGGTCACCTGACATGTTAATGCTTTTCAGGCAGTGTGGATATTGCTTTGCTCACGTCTCTTGGCAAAAGGGACCATTGTTGCTTTGGTTTATAATGGCATTCTTTCATTTATTTTTCATTTAGGGCTGTTTAGGACTTTTATGAAGGCTAGTAGCAATTCACTTGTCTGTCATTCCCATTTATTCCTCCACAGTCTGGAGCTGCCATGTCCCACTGTCCCAGTGTCGGATTGTGTGGCTCCCAGGGGCTGAGCAGACCTTCTCTGCCCTCTCCTCAGGGCTCCCAACATTCCCAAGGTCACAAAAAAAGCACCAGGAAAGCTGATGGGCTGGGAAGTGAGACAGGAATTTCTTCTTTTTTTACTTGGATTGTTTTAGCCAAGCCAATTTCTTGACCCCACTGATGGCAGGAGATAGTGTTGGCACAGGAGAGAAAGTGGGGCTGAGCAGGTGTTTTTGGGGGAAGTGGTTGGATTTTAAGGAACTTGGGGTGGCTGCTCTATGTAGCAGCATCATAGACGTATCTGGTTCATCCTGTGGTTGCACAGTTACCTTGAATTCAAGTTAAACCCAGACAGGAACAGTGTGCCCCTTTCACCACCTTCTGCTTCCAGATGTTGTTCCCTTCTGTGGTCCAGCTTTGAGGAGCTGCCTGTGGATTTCTGGATTCTTAGATTTCTGTCTAGAGTCCACTTGCCATGCTGCGAAAAAAAATCTCACTGAATAATTCCAACATCAGGCATGTGCTTTACTGATGTCAAGCCTATCATTCTGAGTCACCTGACAGTGGTTTTGAAGAGCATGGGATGTTCCCAGGCCTTTTTCCTCCTTGGGATTAAGAATTTATGCTTTCTTTAGGTGATAGTTTGGTGTGAGGTTTCTCCTCAGTAGGTCTTAATGCTTTTGTCCTCTGTGTTAAGGAGCCATTTTGTAGTAAAAGTGCAGAATATTAAAGTGGAACTGAAGTTAAGATTCGTATTTGTTCTACAAGAGGAGATTCTTACTGTAAGTCAACGAGGAGTTTTTAACAAATATCCTTGGCTGCCTGATGCTGTTTCTGTTTGAGTTGAAAGGTCACAGCCCTGGGCAGGGGAGTAAAGGTTGTGCCACAGCTGTGTAAAGATAAAACTGTCTCCCTAACCTCAATCCAGACACTGCTCCCCATGTATTTGTTGTGCTCTCAGCCTTGTGCAGAGGTTTGTCTGGCAGAATAACTTGGGTTTAAATGACATCACTTTATTGTGCATAAGATTTCTGCTCCCAAAAGAAACCTGGTTTCCTACCCAGGGAAAGCTGTAAATTTGAGTTACCTCCATGAGTTATTAGTCACTGTTTCTGTCAGCTTTCTCAGTTTCTTTCTGTTCTTCAGGTGATGGACAGAAGTAGTGAAATGGGCTAAAAAACATTCTTGTGCTTCTGTAATGGAGCTGTTCCAGCCCTTCCTTGGCTGGACACTCTGAGAACACATTGCCATGCTGGCTCAAGGACTGGGAGGAAGCAATTTGCATTAAATCAGTTGGTTTGTGTATCTCTACTGAGCATTTTTATTTTTGTCTTGCAAGGTACCTCAATGGCTCCATTTGTTTGTATCAGGACTAAAAACAGAGATCTTTTAGAACATTCTTCCCTCAGTGGAAGTTAATTTTTCCTCCAGCCAGTTTTGATTGCATTGCAGGATTGTTATTGAGCAAATTGAATATAGGAAGGCTCCAAAGGTTATTTCCTGGGTGTCCCTTTTCCAGGTTTGTGTAGTGAAAAGCAAATTGACAAAGCAAAGAATCATGGATTAGGTTGGGTTGGGTTGGGATCTCAAAACCCATCTCATTCCAGCCCCTGCCATGGGCGATGTCTGCCATGGATTTGGGTGCAGCCTTGGTGTTATCCCTTGTGCATGTGGCTGTGCTGCTGACCAGGCTGGAGAGCCTCAGATGAAAGAGAGGATCCACTCCCAAACTGAAACAAAGTCCACAGAGAAACCCTGAGCTGATATTAAAATCAATCCCATGGTCTTGTAGCTCATTAAGGCAGACAGAGGAAAGCCCACCCCATAATGCTCCTTCCCTGCGCAGGTGACATCAGCAGGGTTTGTCACAGCAAAGCCTGTGTGTGCAGGAAGTGATTTGGAGTCTTTTAGGTAGAACTGTCTAATTGGAAATAGGGATAAGCTGGAAATGTTTCAAACTGACTTGGAGGGTTATTTTTAATGTAGCACTTCAGGCTACAGGTTGCAATACACATGTTATATATAACATTTTTTATATATAACATACATCTCTATGCATATATGTAGATGTATAAAATATGTATGTCTATTTATAACATCTATAGTGTATATACACCCCATGTATCGGTCACACCAGCAAGTTCATCCTCTTCATTTCACTTGTATTTTTATATATTCCTATTTCTGGCATTCATTTGTACATCTTTTGTACATTTGTACATTTTCATCTCTTTCTACGTCCAAGACTTTTACATGCTCCTTAAAACAAAGCCATAAATTTCCTGTTTTCTCCAATTCTTTCCTGCAGCACATCCTGGCTCTGCTGGAGCCAAAAGTGGTTTCTCTTCTTGCTGCCACTGCACCACTTCCATCAACCCTTTAGGAATTTGTGTTTCTTTTCAAAGCTTGATGTTATTCAGAGAATATCCATATTAAGATATGGTAGGGAATATAACAGAGGATAAAAATACATTTTTAGAATTTTATCATCTCTACTAAATTCTGTTTTTTTGGTGGACAAGGTTAAAACTGAATATTTATTTCTGCAACTCCCACTGGGCAATGAAGAGTTCCAATGTCTCCTGTTGATAAAATGGATTTCTGTTACTGCACTGTGAAGTAAAACAAAATTATAGCACAACATTGCTCTTAAATTTGAACACTAAAACTAAATACATTTTTGCCTTCTAAATTATTTGCAGGTTTTTCCTCTTTTCCTCAGCCTTTTGGAGTGTTTATACTGTGCATGACAGAGTTGTGCCACTGAGCTTGCAAATAACTGACTTGAAATTGCTTTGAATAATTTTGCTTTTTGTTTTTTGGCTTTTTATACCTAATCAGAATTGATGTGACTGAAGTACAAATCTTCATAATAATCATGCATTTACTGGCAGTGATTGGAGGACCACCTTTTTGGCAATCTCTGGTAATTTTGCTTGTGTTCTTATTTTATCCTTTGTAATTATCCCATGGTCACTGAAGGACTCCTGCACATCTCAAGACAGTTTCACTCCTGCAGGAAGGTTTCACTTTTCCTTATAAATGGAAACAGATTTTTGAATTCAGATCCCACGGAATTATCTGTGGATTCTGGCTGTACCAGAGTAATTAAAACAAGGTTTAGTCTCTAATCCTTTAATACTTGATGTGACTGCAAAATTGGTGCTTTGGTATTTTTGTTTGCTTCTGTTTGAGGGAAGTATGGAGTAAATGTGGTTGTGTGCTCAAACATTCCACTTTTCATGGGAAAAGCAAAACACTCTGAAAAGGTGAAGTGCAGAGTTGTGGATTTTGGCAATTGTTGCTTTCATTACCTTTCCTTTATTCCTTGAAACTCTGTGTTCTTGTCCTGGTTCCCTCCTTTCTGGCAGTGTAAATTCTCTTCAAAGCCTGTTAATGCTGCTCCCCAGACTCCTGGAGCTGGTAATTCCTGTGGGATGCTGAGTATGGCTCCAGCTTGGGTCATTTGGAACACGCGAGGAAAGCAAGGAAGCTTAGTGTAACTCGTTTAATAGATTGTGTATTTGGAGTTGATTTCCCTGTTTGAAGCAAGAAAAATGATGCAATTGCTGGAGTTTTCTCCCACAGGGTTTGGAATATGAAAAAGCACAAACACTTTGGGAATATGAAGCTGGAGTTCAGCCCTGTGGAAGTTGTTCTTCAGGCAGATGTCACTGCAGCTAGGATCCAGCCCTGTGAGAAGAACTCCAGGGTCCCAGTTGCCCAGGTGGCTGTGGTATTTGTGGGGTTGGTGACAGAAGTTCCTGGAGGAAGTGGCTCTGTGTTCACATGGTCTCTTACATGCTCTTCCCTGCTGCTTCCAGCCCTTAGCTGGGCTCTGCTCTGGCCTGTTTCCTCATAATTTTATATTTTAAATCCCAAATAATTCTGCACAGGACTGATGGAATGTACTCTGTAATCGTGGCAGTAATTTTCTGGCAAAATATTCCAGACTTGCTTTAATGCCAGCTCTGGCAACTGCTCCTGACTGTGTCCATTGCCTGCTGCCACTTGGTTATTGCTATGCCTGAGCAGTTCCCAAACAAAATCTGGAATCATGGAATGGTTTGGTTTGGAATGGACCTTAAAGCTCATTCTGTCCCACCCCCTGCCATGGGCAGAGATGCCTTCCACTGGACCAGGTTGCTCCAAGCCCTGTCCAACCTGGAATGCTTCTCTCCCAGGGTTTACCTGGGTTCTACAGCTCTGTGATCAGTCTCAGAGGGTTTAGCAGAGAACGTGATTTGCTTGTAAAAGGCTTGACTGGTGATCCTTTCCTGCATTGCTGACGTGATTTTGGGAAGTTCTCCCTCCACGTGACTTTGGATGAAGCCTCTGGAATCACTAGGAAGGGCAGAATAGTTGCAGAGACTGTAGTGATACATAGAATACCAAACAGCATTGCAGCTGCCTTCCAGTGTCCTCTGAATTAAAATTCAGGGGTTGCAGTGCCACTTTGTAGGACCATTTCCCTCTCGCCCTCTACTCAGAGGGAAAAAAATAAAAATAATCTGATATTTGCTGGATTTTGTTGCTTTCCACTTTTGGCTTTGTTGCTCCCATTTTGTACATGGAGGAGTTCAGCAGGTGCTGACTTTTTAATCCACTCCTGGCTTTCCTCTGCCAAATTTTTGTATGTGACTGTTTCTCATTAATTTTTTCTTCAGACATGTTTTGCACTGATGCAGCTGCTATGGAGGCCAAAAGGAGGGTGTTAAGAACCCCAAACTGACCAAACTGGGTGTTACAACAGTGTGGTGTTATCCTCTCCTTCTCTGAGCATCCCTCTCCAGTGTTCTAGTGGTAGCTGGGAGTTCGCGGGGTGTTTTTCCCAGCTGACACTCTTTGTCTTCAGGACATGTCAGCCTTAATGTCTTTTGGCTCCTGTAATGGAGTTTGCTACTCTTTCCTTTTGCTTTTAAAAGTCAATCCATCCTGTTTAAATACCAAAGTATCAGTTCCAAGGCAGAGGCCAGCACAGGTAACCTGCTTTTAGAAGAGCTTGAGGAGTCCGGAGCCTCCTGACATTAATGGATGATTACCAGTAGAGCTCCAGTCAGGCAATTCAGGCTTTCCCTTTACTTGTCTTTATTCTTTCTGTACAATCTTTTAGGAAATGCCTTTTTTTGCCTTAGCAGGACAAGGGAGAAACATATTTAAGGGGTAAAGCTCCTCTGCCTCTTAATCATGCCCAGGAAAGATCAAGAGATTTTGTTGTTGAATGCAATAGAAAACTTAGAATTTTCAACAATGGTCTTGAAGCTCTGGGAGCATTTGGACAATGCTCTTAGGCACAGGGTGGTATTGTTGGGGTGTCTGTGCAGGAACAGGGGTTGGACTGGATGCTCCTGATGAGTCCCTTCCAATTCATAATATTCCATGATTTCCCTGTTGAGAGCTACTCTGAGAGTGTAATTAAAGAAAAATAGAAGCAAATTGACCTCCTTTGGGCTTCTGTTCCTGGCTGGACTCATTGGGGAGCCAAGCATTTATTCAGTTGAGTGCCACGACTTCAGCTCCCGAATGAAGAGCTTTTAGTAGTTGAATAGTACAGTTAAGAAGTTTTGGGTACTTATCTCTAAACACTTGCTTCCATATTTCCTGTGGTTTACCTTGGACTATTCTTCATTTCTAGTTTTTCCTGTTTTGCTTGAAACATGGCTGTTAAAAAATGAAGGAAACTTTCGAAATTGCCTGTGCTCGTTTTCCCCTTCTTTAGCAACCTTATCCTTCCTCTCCTGGGTCACTGACTCTGATCTGACTTGTCTGATCTCTTTGCTTGCCTTGCTTTGTGCAAAAGATCAGATCCAGTACCTGAAAGGGTTTATCTGCCCATCCCAAGTGACTCTTGTTCTGCCCTGTTTGATCTTGACTGCAGCTTCAGGAAAGGTGATGATTATCTTCCCTGGGATGATTTAGAGGAAGTTCTTGGTTTCTGTCCATTTCTCTGCTTTTGGTGTCTCTTCTCTGGTAACTGAACATAAGTCTGGCTTTCTGGGAAGCTTCATGGAAGGATTTTTGGAAAACACATTTTTCTCTGTAGAAATGTCAATCTCTGTATTACAGAGAGAGAAGAGCAAACGTGTTGGAAAGTGGAGTGTTTGAGTGCACCTGAAATATTAACCCAAATTTTAGTTTTCATGTGCATGTTTTAACTTCTTGTCTCTCTTCCATTAAGATTCCAATACTGAATATTCAGGTGAAAATATTCCCAGCTCTTTGTACTGTGGCAGGAACCATATTCTCCTGTACAAACTACTTTGGTGTGATCTTCACGGGTGGAGTTGGCAAAAACGGATCCACTATAGCAGTGAGTACCTTGGACTGCCAGTTCCTCCTCAGCACGAAGACTCTTCAGCCACAGTTTGTATTTAACATAATCCCTCCTCCATGGGAAATATTTTCCCTTCAGCTCCTTGCTGGCTTGGGAAAAACAAGTTAATATTGTGTGTGTAAGAATAGTAGGTTTAGGAGTGAAAGTTTTTAATTTTTTGATTAGAAGTACTCATTGATATTTTTTTTGATTAATGAGATAAACCAAGTTTTACAAATACACCCCTCACTGAAGAGTTCATAGAAAAATCCTGTGCAAAAATCCATTCAGAAGGAAAATTTTCAAGAAGATTCTGGGTTTGATCCTTCTGAAAGATCTGTGTTATTTATATTAGCAATGTAAAAGAACAAGTGGAGGTATCTGCACAAGCACCTTCTGTTGCAGTGTTCTTGCTGCCTAAAATCTGATTTTTTTTTTCCCCAGCACCAGAAAGTTTCCACCACATTCTCAGCTGCTGCATGTTTAAGTTTCACACTTTCTGTTCCTTTTACCACCAGCATTCAGAAAGATGTTTCTAATATGATTTTATTTTTAACCCCTCATTGCACATCATGTGAGGGGCTCTTTGAGGTTTCTTTGCAATGTGCACATTTTATTAACCTCATGCTTTAATCTCACCATAGGGAACAAGTGTCCTCTCACCTTTTCTCCATATTGGCTCAGTGATCGCCTTGGCTGCAATGATCTACAAGAAATCTGCTGTGCAGCTCTTTGAGAGGCACCCCTGCCTCTACATCCTGACTTTTGGCTTTGTGTCTGCCAAGATCACAAATAAACTGGTGGTGAGTGTGCCAGAACCTTCCTGAGTCTTGTTGCAGGAGGACTTTTTGTAGATGATGGAGCTCTCTGGGTATTCCACCGAGTCACTTGCACTTGCTTGTGCACTGTTTTGCTTTAAGTAGCCTGGAGGTGCAGCAGAGTCTTCTTCTGTTTGAAAGGGCAGTAGAAACCTAGAGTTGATGCTATGGTTGCATCAGGCACAGGCAGCACCAGGACAGCTCAGAGCTGTTTATCCCCCTTCCCCAGGTGTTAATTCATACTTTTGCAATATATTTGTGCACGTGTGAAGAGTTGGGCTGGAACAGATGTGGCTGGAATCCCCCTGAGATGCAAAGGGGAGGAAGATTTGGCAGAAGGAGAGGATGTGATGGAGCTGCTGAGGTTTGGAACACTTGCTGAGAGTTGAACTTGAAGGATTGGAGGAAAATAGGGGTCAAAATCATTAACAGGTTTGACCAAGGGCAGGGGTGTCAATGGATGAGGGTCAGACAGCTCCTGCCTCAAACGCCTTCCCAGTTCTGCAGGCTTCTGTTGGGCTACTGTGAGCTGGGTCAGTGCTGGACTTAACTCACAGTGGAGGGGTTTAAATTCATAGTGGGGGAAGAGTTTCTTTCTCACCAGGCCCGCTTTGGTGCTCAGTCCTATTGCAGCCGTGCTGTGCATTGAGGATGGAGTGTGGGATGAGTTCTGTGCATGTAGGGAGGTGAGGAGGGCACACTTGAACACCAAAAATGTTCATCAAATTGTAACCAGAGAGAGGTGGTGATCCTTATGGAACGGGAGAAAAAGAGGTGGACAGAGAGGAACACCAAGTATCCTTGGCTTTTGAAGCTCCAGCAGCTGTGAGTTTTTGTTTCCAGGCCCAACTTTAAAATTTCCCAGTCTGCTTTCATTTCACTGTTTGGCTTCTGGCAGGAGGAAGGGGTGAGCTGCAAAACTTGTTAGTTTGTTGTTTTTTTTTCTGTGCTATGTTCTCTGCTCTAATAAAAGATGCCTCTCTGCAAACCTTGAATCTCTGTAGCTGTGGAGCACCATGGTTCAAACAATATTGTTATTGTCACTAGAGTATTTGATATTTTGCAGTAATGTGACTTGAACTGTATGGTTTTGGCTTTGTGTATTCTGAAATCACTTTGCCTTGGCTGGCACATGTTTGTTTCTTAAACTTCTCTTTTTTTTAACTGCAGGTTGCCCACATGACCAAGAGTGAGATGTATCTGTATGACACAGCATTCATAGGCCCAGCATTGCTGTTCCTTGACCAGTATTTTAACAGCTTTATTGATGAGTATATTGTCCTCTGGATTGCCCTGGTGAGTCCAGGCTCATTTTATTAATTAGCTCTGCCACTAATTCATTGTGCTGGCTGTGCCCAGATGAATCCCCCGGAGGGGGTTGGATTTGAAGCTGGTGCAGGGCTGAGCAGGGTCAGTGTCCCTGGTTTGGTGTTGGGACAGTCCTGGGCACTGTCTTTAGTGATGGTCTGGGTGAGGGGATCAAGGCACTCCCAGTCAATTTGCAGAGGATACCAGTTTGGGTGGGATATGGATCTTCTGGATGGGCTGTATCTATGGCCCAGGCCAGCAGTGGGAGGCCAAGTGCCAGGTCCTGTCCTCGAGTCACAGCAGGCCCATGAAACACTCCAGGCTGGGAGAAGAGTGGCTGGAAAGCTGGGAAAGGATCTGGTAGTGCTGGTGACAGTGACTGGACATGAACCCAGGTGTGCCCAGATGGGCACCTGGGCTGGTGCAGCCATGGTGTGCCCAGGAGGCCCAGTGTGGTGCCCTGTGCTGGCACTGCTGGGGCACCTCCAGTCCTGGGGACAGCTCTGGGCCTCTCCTGACCACAGAGACACTGAGGGGCTGGAGCGTGTCCAGGGAAGGGAATGGAGCTGGGGAAGGGCCTGGAGCACCAGGAGCAGCTGGGGGAGCAGCTGAGGGGCTCAGCCTGGAGAAAAGGAGGCTCATGGGGACCTTTTGGCTCTGCACAACTCCCTGACAGGTGAGGGCAGCCAGGGGGGTTATGCTCTGCTGCTGGGGAACAGGGACAGGACAAGAGGAAATGGCATCAAGCTGTGCCAGGGGAGGTTCAAGTTGGATATGTGAAAAAAAAAAAAATGCTGAAAGAGTTAATCAGGCATTGGAATAAATTGCCCAGGGCAGTGATGGAGTCACCATACCTGGAAGTGTTCAAGAGGTGTCTGGATGTGGCACTTGAAGACATAGGTTCAGAGTGATTCTGGTGGCTCTGGGTGATGATGGGACTCGATGGTCTTGAAGGTCGTTTCCAACATTGCTGACTGTGATAGTTTAAAATTTCAAAGCACTATAGCAAATATTCAAAGCTTAGATTAGAATATTTTGCAGATAAGTGTTGCTGCCTCGTTAGCAAGGGCTCTGTGATGGGCAATGCAGGAGTGCTCTGACTGTGCCTTAAGCTCTGGAATGTCTGTCATGACTGGCACCCATTAGGAAAAACATCCTTCATTCAATTTATCTGGGCTTATGAAATGCTCAAGTTTAATGTACAAAAACAGTGTTAACCTTTCAGTAAAATTGTGTTGATGTGATGTGAAAAGATGTGGGTATGGTTATCACCATTCAGTGTTGATGGGGCATTTCACAGTATCTCTGTAGCTGCTGTAACTCTTCTCCACTTTCTGATTGTAGAATTGAGAGTATGTCTTTCCTTAGGCTGGAAGAAAGCCCAGCATTTCCAGAAACTCTTTAGGGAGTGATGCCCCATCCCTGGCAAGAGTCCAAGGCCAGGTTGGACAGGGGGAGCAACCTGCTCTAGTGGAAGGTGTCTCTGCCCAGGCTCTAAGGTCTCTTCCATGCCAAGCCAATCTGTGATTGCATGGTTATTGCAGGAGTTGGAGATTCAGCTCGGTGGGAGTGCAGTGCTGTGGTTGTGGAGTGTGGGCTGTTACACCCTGCGTGGCATGCAGGGCACATGTGGGTGTAACTGTGGATGATTTCTCCCCGTGCAGATCCTGTCCCTGTTTGACCTGCTCCGATACTGTGTCAGCGTGTGCAACCAGATCGCTGCCCACCTGCACATCCACGTGTTCCGCATCAAGGGCTGCCCCACGCACTCCAACCACCACTAGGGGTGCGGGGGAGCTGCACAGGAACGGAGGAGGAGTTGGGTTTCTACAGGAATGGATGAAGACTTGTAGGAGACTAAGGCTAAAAGCAGATAAGAACAAAGTAATTTATAATAATCAATGTTGTATAACTTTTCTTGTTTGTTATCAGTAACACTCCTTAACTAGTCTCCTGCCTGAGAGAGTGAATTCCAAGTACACCCTAGTCAACTCTTCATGTAGTCAACTCTGTTGGTTCCAAGCCTGGGAAAGCATGCAGGAAGGAAATGCTCTGTCTTTGTAATTACCTTGATTACAAATTAATCTCTATATGGTGAATGGATCCCCACCAACTGGAGTTTCTAATGTAGTATAATTACAGCTGCAATCTGACTTGCTTTTAATTTTAATATTTCATCATCTCTTAGTGAAATACTTGTTTAGTGTCCACTTGGAATTTATTTACTAAAGACTCGAGCTGGTAAAAACCCAGAGATATCTCACTAAGTTGTGTGGCTGCAGCAGCTGCCAGGTGGGAGCCAGGCTGGGGTGGTTTTTGCTCGTGCATTGCTGACAAAAGCGGTTTCATGCTGAGCAGGGTCCTGCAAGCCAAGGGGTGCCCGGCATGCAAAATAGTGTGGTATCTTTGTCAATTAATTTTATTTTTTTAAATAAACATTATCTAAAAAGACAACTTATTTCTCAATTTTCTTCAGTGGAAAAGACTATAAGAAAAAAAATTACTGTTTACTTTTTTATGTATAAAACTTAAGCAAAATTTCCTTTCTGCTCTTAATAAATAAGAATTCTGAGAGCAACAGTTGTCTTGAGATGTATGTGTTGCTCTGTCCTGCTTAGACATGTGAATGACAAACCTGCCTGTGGTTTAGAGAGTAGTTTTCCAGTGCTTTTGTGTGCATCATGTTGTCATTCCAGGATCTCTGAGAGCTTTGCCTCCTATATAGTGCAGTAAGTTTGGGTTTCTTTTTCCTGTCGTTGTTTTAATACCATTTTTACTGTGCTGAACATGAGGGACAGTAAGATTATTGGACGGTTTAATTGCATATTAATGAAGTTCACCTGGTGCCACAGGCCCTGGCACTGAGAGGAGCTTCAGCCCCCGAGCAAAGGGGCTGAAGCTCCCTGCTCTGAGCAGGGAGTGTCTCTGAGCAGGGAATGTCTCTAAGCAGGGTCTGCCTTAGCTGTGGGGGAGCTGCTGGGGACAGAACTGGAATGCTGGGATCCCACGTCTGAAACCCCAGCCCTCTAACCATGGAGCATCTCTCTGAAAGTGGGAAGGAAATTCTCTGTGCTGGGAGCGCAGGCCAAGGCAGTGCCTGTGGACAATGACATGGCTCTGAAGAAATTAAACACAGCTCATGGTCAGAAAAAAAAATGAACCCAAAAACCTCACACCTCAGTAAGAATAAATCAAAACCTCCCTCAGCTCCTGGACGCACTGATGTAGATTTCCTGTGATACCTCAGTGATTAGAAAATGTGCTCAGGAGGGAGAGAGAAAAGTCATTTCCTGCAGTGCCTGGAGAGGTTTGAAACTCTTGTTCCCTCTCCCTGGGCAGTGCTCAGTGTCCAGCTGCTCTGGACTGAGAGATTGGGCTTGCTTGTGTCCTGGCAGAGACAGGACTGGAGGGGGCATGCAGGAAGGTGGCTCTGGTTTAGTGGTTGCAGTGTTTGTGGGAAGAGACCAGGCTGGCCCTGCTGGGAAGTGGAGCAGAGGTGCCAAGTCCTTCAGCTCAGCCTTGGCACAGGGAAGTGCCCACTCTTGTGCCTTCTGTGCTTGGAAGAGTCTTGGTTCCTTCCTCTGGGGTGGCACCGTGTCAGCAGGTGAGCCGGAGGTCATGTGCCAGCCTGGGGGCATTGGAGGGATCAGGAGCCTGCTCGGGATCAGAAGAAGGCTCCTGTAAGGCTTCCCCACTCCACCCTTGCACTCCCACTTGGAATCTTGTGAGCAGCAGTTTTATGGCAAGCACAGCTGGGTTCTTTGGGGACCTGGCCCTGTGTCGGGGGCCCCCTCAGGGTCCCCGCCAGGCTGGAGGCCGAGTTAGGGGGTTTGATTCCTGCATCCTGGTACACCTGAGGCAGCTCCCAAGTGTCCTGGAGCTCTGCTCCAAGTGCCTTGGTGCCAGGAGCATCTCCATGTATGAGGTGACAGCTCTAGAATGACATTTTTAGATAAAAGTGGAATTCAGGGAACTCATTAATTGAGTTTTAATTGCAATGAGCTGGGAAAAGGGTTGATCTGGACAATGTAGCCTCTGTTACTGTCTTTCAAGGGGAGCAGGTAAAAGTCTGCAAGGGAAGAGCCTGGGAAGGGTTTGAACATGCCCTTTACAAACCACGTGTTTCCTTCCATCAGCATGAAGCGGGTGTGGAACTGTTGCTTGGAAAGTCCCTCCCTGGAGCGTGAGTGGTTTCCTCGAATCAGAATCAGTCCAACCTTTGACCAAACACCTCCATGCCCACTTACCCATGTAAACAAGGAGATTCCTGCTCTCAGGGGTTTAAGATGAGGCCGCTCCAAATAGTTTGTTACTAGTACTTGAGACTGGAGAAGAACCAAAGCCTGTAAAAGGTTGTGCAGGACCAGACTTCCACGTGCAAAACTACAGCCTGTTGCTGTTCAGGAAATGCAATAGGACACCTTTTTCTAAGCTTTTCAGTTCCTGGAAGTTTGGATGCTCCCAGCCAAGAAAAAAAATTCCATTTCTCTGCTGATGTAGTTTCAGTGTTATCAGGGAACAGTCACTGCTGGCAGTCCTAGCCCACTGAAGTGCTGCTATGGCTCTGGGTATGGTGACAGATAATGGAATAAACAACCTTTCCACCTGCCTTGTTTGTTCTCATGGGTCGTGTCAGATGTGCTTGTGGGGTTGAGAAGGGAGACAGAGGATTTGTGGGCTCAGCCTGACGGGCCCTTTCACTTTCTGTTGTGTTGAGAAAACACTCAGGAGAAAAAACTTCTGCAGCAGCAGCACCTGGCACTGACAACATGCCCTGCTAAAAAAATACTGCTCTGCAGGTTTTCCTTTCAGTTTAGAAAGAAGCTGGAAATTTCCACTGGGTGTTGTGTTGGCTCTTTAAGAACTGCTGAAGGAGTTCCCTTGCTCTGATAAGGGGTTTAACACGGGAAAGGGGCAGGTCAGGACACCTCAGGGCCTCCTTCTGCCATCAAAGTGTCAGCTTTGTTTCAAAGCACTGTTTTCCTCCTGTTCCCATCCTACCCAGCTTGCCCCAGGTACCTCCAGTGCTGCTGTGGTCTAGCTGTGAGCATGGAGTGGAACTGCAGAGGAATTTAGTCATTTCCAGAGGGTGAGGACTGCAGCAGTTCAGAGGTTATGGTCAGGTGGGCTGAGTGGGGTGGGAGCAGGGGCTGTTCCTACCCTAGAGCATTGGGAAGCACTGGGCTCTCACCCCTGTGCTGGCTCTGGCAGGCTGGGCCCTCCCAGCACTGTTTGCTGGCACTGAGGCCACTGCTAGAGGGTGACACATGCCAGAGCATGAAATTATCTTCCCCAGAGCAGCTGCATAGCAGTGACTGAGTCCCAAATCAGCAGCAGGGGCTGAGCTGCCTGCTGGCCAGCCCCCAAGTTTTTTAGATGGTGTGAGTTGGCCAGTGCTCTGCTGGGAACTATGTTAACAATTTAGCAGAATAAATGAGCTCTTTCCAATTCAGGGAAACATTTCTTGGCGCTGTTTTATTTACTGTTGTAGGCTTGGATCAAGTGCTGGGCAGATCTCGAGCAGGAAGAAGGATTTAAAAATACGCTGTGGGTTATGCTGATGTGCTGCAATGTGACCCAGCCCCGGTGTCCCTGCTCCCAGTGTGTCCCCAGCAAAGAGTCTGTACACCCTGCAGCATTCAGGGGAGGGTATTAAAGCCAGAGCTTAACAAATACCTATTAAAAAAGGAGAGTGACTTTTTGCACAGGGGAACAGTGATAGGACAAGGAGGAATGGATTCAAACTAAAATAGGAGAATTTTAGGTGGGATGTCAGGAAGAAACTCTTCCCTGTGAGGGTGTGGAGGCCCTGGCACAGGGTGCCCAGAGCAGCTGTGGCTGCCCACCCCTGGAAGTGTCTAAGGCAAGGTTGGATGGGGCTTGGAGAGACCTGGGATAGTGGAAGGTGTCCCTGCCATGGCAGGGGGTGAGACTGGCTGATCATTAACATCCCTTCCAACTCAAACCATTCTGGGATTTTGTGATTCTAAGGCAGCTCCAGCCCTTTTGAAGCTGAAGTTCACCCTAGCCTGGCAGCTGGAGCACTGCCTGCATTTGAAAATTTATATATTCTTTAATTTAAGGATGTGTTTGTGTATCAGTTTTCAGCAGTTGAGGAATGACTTTCTGTCAGTTTTTTTCTCCAGGAGGATTTTTTTCTCCAGGAGGATTTCTATTTGTTTCCAAGAGAACTATTCCCAAAATGATGACCACTTCCCAATTTCTCACTGAGGGGGTGTTTGGCTTCACAACCAGAAGGTTTGGCATCTCCTCACAACATAATGAACAAGCAGGAGAAAGGTCAGACAAGTGGCTGTTTCCAGAGGGAGTGTTCTTTGATTGGTGCCCTTGATTTTCCACACCACTTTCTGCTGTCAGTTGAACTTCAAAAAATAAATATAAAAAAAAGAAACACAGAAGAATACCACTGACCTTTAATTTCTTGTCATTAACCCCGTACCCTCTCTACCCATGAGGGGGAACTTGTGGAGCCAGAGAAGACACTCCAGTGCCAAACATCCCTTTTTTTCCTAACAAATAATTCCTGTTCCCCCTCCAAACACACGTGGGGGCCGAACAACAAATCAACTATTTTCTTTCAGCAGGGCTGGAGACTTTCACTGCTGTTTGTGCCCTATGTCCAGCTGTGTTTCAGTCACATTTGTGCCTGACTAGATGAAGGGTTTGAAAATAAATGTCCTTTATTTCTCTTGTTTGGGTGGATGTCGCTCAGCTCTGAGAGTAAAAGCTGGCAGCCTGGTGGATTTCAGTGCTTGCACAAAATCCCCCACTGGGGCTTCAAGTACCACTGCAAAAGTTGTGTTAAACTGGATTTGGAGCCACAGGAGGAGGCATCAAGCTGGTCAGAGGGATGGAGCAGCTCTGCTGTGAGGAAAGGCTGAGAACTGGTGGTGTTCAGTCTGGAGAAGTGTTGAGGTGACCTAATTGTGTACTTTCTGTACCTGAAGGAAGCACAAGAAATATGGAGAGAGACTGTGGACAAGGGCCTGGAGTGATGGGACAAGGGGAAATGGCTTTCCATTGCCAGAGGGCAGGGTTAGATGGGATATTGGGGAGAAATTGTTCCCTGTGAGGGTGGGGATGCCCTGGCACACAAGAGAAGCTGTGGCTGCCCCTGGATCCCTGGAAATGTCCAAGGCCAGGATGGACAGGGCTTGGAGCAACTTGGGATAGTGGAAAGTGTCCTTGCCCATGGCAGGGGGTGGAATTGGGTGATCATGAACACCCCTTCCATCCCAAACCAATCTGAGATTCCTTGATTCCAGGATATTTTTGATATTTTGATGCCTGGTGGGTACCAAGTGATGCAACAGCCTGGCTGTAACATCCCAGAGAGGAGAAAGAAGCTCTGCCTTCATCAAAGCCTTTCCTGGGAGAAGTACCTGGCTTGGGTTTCTGTGGGTGGGCCCAGTCAGATCTGCAGCCCCAGCCCAGCTTCCCTGCTGCAATATTTATTTCCTGGCTGAGTGTATTCAGAAAGGAGGAGAACCATGAGTTAGCTTTGATCTGCTGCTGGCATCACATTTCAGAGAGGAATTGGGAGGTTTTGTGTGGCAGTCGAGATGGACACTGCACTCAAAGCACTTCACTAAAAACCACCAGAAGGTTCCATCATCAGCACCTTGTTATTCAAAACTCTCCCCTACCTTTTCTCTGTAGCCTCCCAAGGGCAGCTGCACACAGCTCTGGCTCTTTCTCTCTTTCTGCTCCAGTTCTGGCTCGCTCCTTCCTGTCCCCAGCATGGCTGCCTAACCCTGTCTGTCCTACACACTGACCCCTTCAGTCCCTCTCACCACCTCCTGTCCTTCCTCCTCACAGCACAGCCAGCAGACTCCAACAGGTCCCTCCTACAGCTCACTCACTCTGTATCACACCCATGGCTGGGAGGGCAAGGCTGTTCCTGCTCTAGGATAATTAACACAGCTGCAACAGATCAAGGGCAAGCTGCCCTCAGCAGCATCTCCGTCTGTCTCTCCACAGTTTTAAGAGAAGTTGGCACCAAGACCAGACCCAAGGAGGATGGTGACATGTTTTACTCTGAGATGGAACAAATCCTTCATCCCTCCCCAAAGCTGTTGATCAGCTGTTTCCCCCTTGACACCCCACAGCCATGTGGCCTTCACAGTTTTTTTGCTCCAGTGCAAATAAACAACCTGCAGGAAATGAGTATTTTTGTTTCCTTAGAAAGCCACACTTGACTCTCTGTGGCATCAGTGATGCAGCAGCTGCGAGAGGAAACACAAACCACTCCCCCAACCTGCTCCTGCTGGTGTTTAACAATGGCTCAATAAAACAATATAAAACAGTTGTTAATAACAAAACCTGAGGAACTGTGCAATGGGATGTTTCTTATTTGCAGACCCCTGGTTTGTTTTAATGAGAAGTAACACTATTTCCTACTCCTTTTTCCCCCCCCTTCTATCATTACTCTATATCCCCGTTGTCCTGCAGCCAGCCCTGGCTGCCCTTCCCCTGTGTGAGGTGCTGGGGGGACAAACAAGGTCTGTGCAGGGCCAAGCACTGGGAGTCACAGTCTGTCCCTGGAGCAACCACAATCGAGAAAGAAATCCCAGCCTCGTGCTAGTTCTGTGCAAAGAGTTTCCAGTGCAATGATGCCCTGAGGAAGAAAGGGTGGGAGTGGTGCTCAGTCAGGAGTTCCAGATGGGCAGGAACAGAGTCCAGTGTGGTGCTGCTGGCAAGGATGTGTCAATCCCAGTTCTGCTCCGCTGCTCCCAGGCTGGACTTCAGGAGCCCCTTTGGTGCTTCTTCTGTTCATGGTACTCTGTTATTTTCTGCTGGAAATATGCTGTGGAGGAGAAAAGGTCATGGGAGAGGTGCTGGTGTTTGAAATGGGAGATACAGAGCTGCACAGCCCGAATCCTGGGAAATGTCTGTGTCCCAAACTGTCCCAGGGGAAATGTGGAAATGAAGTGTCCAAGGCAGGTTGGATGCGTCTTGGAGCAATGTGGGATGGTGGAAGGTGTCCCTGCCCATGCCATGGCAGGGCATGCAACAAGATGCCCTTGAAAGGTCCCTCCAACCTAATTTTTTGAAATTCTGGGAATATATAAGTCTATGAAATGGGGGTGGTTGCAATGCCACCCATCCCTCTCATCCAAAATGAGCTTTATTAGGCTGGGTTAGCCAGAGGTTTTAACCCATGTGTTCACTCCTGTTCAGTTTTGTGTTTCCCACTGGCAAGGAAGGGAGAAAGCAGCAGACCCAGCAAAAAGCCAGAATGGTGATGGAGACTGGGAATACAATGAGAAAAACAGGGATTGTATCATTCCTCTCTTCCTCCCCAGGTTGGTCCTATAAAGTCTCACATAAAAGGGCAGAGAAGCAGCACCTGAGGCAGTGCTAGCAGGAGTCCCCCGGGGTGGCAGGTCCCAGCCCAGGATGTCTCCATTCAGCAATACAGTTGTTGGGTGGTTTCCTCCACCTCCACTGCCCATTTGTCCTCATCCCAGGCTGGGAGGAGGCTCAGCTCTGGCCTGTGCCCTGTAAATCCCCGGGAAGGGGGAAGGACCAGTCCTGCTGCCACAGAGCTGGGGCTGACCTGAGTCAGGCTCCTGGCAGCTGCTGCTGTGCCCAAGCCAAATGTTTGTGCTGCTGCTGTTTGTTTGCCTCAACACAGAGCTCCCAGTGAGCCAGCCCCAGCTCCAGGCGAGTGACACGATCTAAAATGGATCATAGAATCCAGAATCCCACACTGGTTTGGGTTGGAAGTGACTTTAAAGCTCATCCAGTTCCAAACTCTGCCCTGGGGAGGGACACCTTCCACGAGACCAGTTTGCTCCAAGCCCCATCCAACCTGGCCCTAGATGTCCTTCCAATGACTTCCAAGGATGGGGAGTCACAAATGAGGATTTTTTTTTTTTTTTCTGCTTGACAGGGATGGATAAATGAGGCCATTGAGAGCAAACAGGATCTGCTCAGTGCCCTGAGCACCCTCAGCTTGGGTTGCATCCCGTCCCTCACCATGCATGAGGTGTCTCTGCCCCTAAACCAACCAGCCCAGGGTTCCATAGGGCTCACCCGACAGGGGAGGGGATGAGAAACGGCACCATTACCTTCCTGTGGGATCCTGCTCTTCTCTGCTTCCTCAATAAATAGGGAAAACATGTTGGTCTTCACAAACCTCTTCACCAATCTGCGGCAGCTCTTGGAGGGGATGGCCTTGCAGAAGGCTCGTTCCTGGAAGCTGCCTGAGCCGCTCCTGCTCCACTTGATGTGGGAGGCGTAGTGCCCCACCAGCCGCACAAAGAAGTGCACAAAGGCTTCTGACACCAGCGTGTTCACCTGCTCCAAGGCTGAAGGGGACACAGAACACGAGAGGTAGGGATGGGACCTCTGAACCGATGGCTTATTTTAACCTGGCCTGCGTTTGCATCCCAAGGAATTACTTGCTTAGAGCCCTCCTCTGCCACTAATCAAAGATCAGACTAATTTTGCTGAGGGATCCCTGGCTTTCCAGGGTGGCAGCATTTTAATGTTCTAAATATTAGCAAAAATCCATTTTTCCAGGAGAATTATCTGTTCCTGCTCTCGTGTTTCAAAGGATGTTTTCAAAAGAGGAAAAGCCAAGGGAGTACCTCTGCAAACAGGAGGAGAAACATCCCAGGCCAGGTGACTTTAACCAAGTCTCTAACCATGGAGAGGGCAGATCAGGGCTGTTTTACCATGACAGGCTTCCTTACTATGCACGTTGTTGTTGTTGTTGTGCTTGTTCAGAGATATCAGCATCTCGTTCTGCAGCTTTCTGGGCAGGATCTCCTCCTCATCACCCACCTGGAAGGCAATGGGGCTGTGAAGCACCAGAGGGAATCTGGCTCAGGTGGCCATGGGTTGGTGCAGTCTGTCAGTGGGGCTTTCAAAGCTCATTAATTAATCATCATCACAATGTCCTGCAGAAATATGGGTGTGGGATATCCAGCACATGGACACTGCTGTTCTGGCTCAAAAGCCAAGTGCACTGGCTGTAGACATCCCCATCCCATCCCATCCCATCCCATCCCATCCCATCCCATCCCATCCCATCCCATCCCATCCCATCCCATGGGATGTTCCCCCTGGGAGGGTGCCACTGAGATGGTTCTGCCCCCAAAACCATAGAACCATAAAATCCCAGATGGATTTGGGTTAGAAGGGATCTTAAAGCTTATCTCATTCCAGTCCCTGCCAAGAAGTCCCTTCCACTAGACCACATTGCTCCAAACTCTGTCCATCGTGGCCATGGACACTTCCAGGGATCCAGGGGCAGCCACAGCACCCTCACAGGGAGGAATTCCTTTCCAAAATACCATTTAACCCTCCCCTCTGGCAGTTTGAAGCCACTTAAAAATGTGGAAGCTGCCAGGTAGCTGACACCCAAGGAGAAGAGGCCCTTCCTGGGGTTACCCAGGCCACCCCCAGCCCCACACCCACCCAGGGAGGACCTACCGCCCGGATGATCTTCCCTTCACAGAGATCAACTATCAGAGCCTGAAAGAGAGCAGGGAATGACCAGGTTTAGCCCTGAAAAGGCATCTGGGCTTCCCCCCTCCCATTTGGGACTGGTGTGTCACCACCCCATGAGGGTGGCAGGAGAGGGATCAGCCCCTCTCTGCAAGAGGGACCTGGGCAGGGGGACCAGGGCATTCCCCACAAGGACAATTTTTGCTGCAGGTTTGGTGGCTTGTCCCCACACAGCTTTTCTCTGCTTCAAGACTGGGATGACCCCAACAGCAGCTCCTGGAGCTGCAGGGGGCAGGACAGCTCCCAGGGGAGTGTGGAAGTATTGCCCTAGGTGCCAACAGGAAGGGACATGGAGGACACCCTAACTTCCAGCCGCCCTGGATGGGAAAAGGGCACAATCAAAACCTCCAGCCCCAGGGCCAAGCTGACCCTGGGGACACTGATGGCTGTGTCCCCCCCTGCATGGGTACCTCCTCCATTGGCTGCTCCAGGACCCGCTGCAGGTGCCGCATCTGGATGCCAACCATGAAGGGTGTGGGGCAGCACACGGTGTCCAGCAGGCACTCGGGGACCACGGGGATGTAGGTGTGAGCCCAGGTGAAGGGGTACAGCAGAGCAGCCACGGCATGGATGCACTGAGACAGGACACTGCAGGACAGGCAGCCAGCAGTGATGCCACGGCAGGGAGGAGGGAACATCCCACCTCTGCTGTGTCCTGTGCCACATCAAGGGCATTTTTATGGGCATTTTTCTAATGAAAAGATCAGGACTCACCTCAGCTCCTCCGCCAGGAAAATGAGCCGTCGCTCCAGCATGGCAGAGGCGAAGATGTGCAGGATGAGGGGAGGGCTGAGTCGCTGGAGCAGAGCCTGAAACTCCACGTGCTCCAGGTGGGCATCCACAGGCCGTGTGAGCTCGATGAGCTGCCAAGGAAGAGCCACGGAACCCCAGCTTAGGAGGGGCAACACTGCCCCCATCCTGCCCTGGCTCCCGAGAAGGTGATTTGGAAGCAATCAATGACCCAGAGTTGGCAGCATCTGCACTGTGTCCATGTGCAAGGGATAAACCCCATTTCATCCTGCTGGGAGATTCAGCCTGTGCCGTGTTGAGAGCTCAGGGAAGCCACCAGTGATGTGCACTGTGGGGCTCTTTATTTGGGCACTGGAAGTTAACCCAAATGCCTCTTTTATCCTGTGCTCCCAAGTCCCTGGCAGGGGGTGGCAGGGACATGTCTCATCTCAGTGTCTGATAAGTCATCTGTGAGCTGCCAGGAAAGGGAGGAGTGGGGAGGGCATGACTTCTACAAATGCCACAAAACCTTCCTCTAAAGCCTCTCTGGCAGGGGCTAAGATGTGGTAAAAGTGAAGGATCTAATAGATATTTGCAGGCAGGCTGGCTACTCAGCTGCCTTTGCCTACAAGTCTCCTGATCCCATCAATCCCCATGGCAGCTGGACATGGTGAGTACTGAAGGGTTAAGAAGACTGTGTAGCTCATAACACAGCCAGGAGGAAAATCCCCTTCTCCATGTGCCTTTCCACTAAAGCAGTACCCTCTCAGCCAGCAGCAGGCTTGGCTGGGCTCCAGAGTCCCTTTCCAGCACAAATCCTGCCCCATCCCCAGCTCTCAGCCCAAGCAGTGCCCAGGATTTATTTCTCCTCCTTTCCTGGTCTCAGTGGTCTCCTTGCCTTGCTCCAGCCCCTGCCCAGAGCCCCAGAGTGCAGCTCTCTCAAAGAACATCCTCATTCCTCCTCCCTCTGACAGCCCAGGCCATGCTTCCAACCATGGCCCTGGGACAGAGCATTGAGCAACCTGCAAAGTCTTGCACAAGCTCCCTGGATGAAGAAATCATTTAGATCACCAGCTGCTAAGTTGCTCTAGAGAGGAGGGATCCTGCTCTCAGGCCCTCCCTGGCAGGGCACATTCATAGGATGCTCAGCATTGAGGATATTTTACCCAGTGCCAGAGTGGATTCTTCCCCATTTTTCCAGCTTGGCTTTGCCACAAGAAAAAGCAAATGAAAAGGCTGTGCCCATGTGAGTCTGGCCTGTGTGTGGGCACAATGGGATCTTCTCATCCATGCCTGGATCAGATCGTTTCTCCACAGGAAAAGAGTGGGCTTGTCACACACCTGCACCTGCCTAGGGAGCTAAACCAGGCAGAAATCAAGACTGGGAGCTGAGCACACTGGTATGGAGAAGAGTATAATCATGGAATCATGGAATCGTCAGGGTTGGAAAACCTCTCTAGGATCATCAACTCCACATTCACCACTAACCCCCATCCCCAACTGCCACATTCATGTGTTTTTTGAACACTTCTAGGGATGGTGATTCCACCATTGTGCTGGACAGGCTGTGCCAGTGCCTGACCACCTCTTTTGGGAAGAAATCTGCAGCCCAGAGCAGCTCAGGCACCACTGTATTCCCCAGCCTGCTGGAAGAGCAGATGCTGGCTCAGGAGCAGGAGCAGCTCCCAGCCCCTGGCACAACATCCCGCTCTGGCATCAGGGCCAGGCAAGTCCTGGCATGGTGTGCAGAGAGGTTTTTGTGTGGCAGCTCCAGCCCCGGGCTGGGGGAGCTGCAGAAGATGCAAAGATGGGGCAGCATCCACTGGGGATGGGCTCCCCACCCTCATCCTCACTGATCAGGAGAGAGAGAACACCCACATTCCCAAGGGATGAGGCCCCTGGCACCCTGACCCACCCTGCCCTGCTATGGTGAGCACCCCTGGGTGCTGTAGGTGTGGAGGATGCTCCCAGATGTAGCCCGGGCTCCTCACGCTGCAGCCGCCCAGGAGGTGCCCCTGAGCCCAGCACTGACCTCTGTGCCCGACTCAGGGATGAAACTTTTGATGGTGACAGTTTTCCCTGGAGCTGGGAAGGGCGATTCCCGAAGGCCCTGCATGAAGGGGTAGATCACTGCCATGGAGATCTGGCGCCTCTTCTCCACCTCGTCCAGGATCTGGGTGAGAAAGATGTGAGCTGGGAATCCCCAGCAGAAAAAGGAGTGGCCACCAGGGCCACTGCTGGGCCAGAGCCACCACGTCCCTACCTTGGAGAAGAGCCCAAAGCAGCCCAGGCAGCTGATGATGCAGAAAACCTCAGGGAGCCGGACACCACGCCCCGATGGCTGGAAGAGTGTGGAAAAAGGATTTGAGCATCTCCCACCCCCTGTAGCAGCTTCACACTCTTGAAAGAAATCCCCACTAGCTCCCCTCAAATTCCCAGTCACTTACTGGGGGTTTTCAAACCTAGGGCCAAGGCCAAGGATGCAGCTGTTGTTGGAAAAGCAGAGGGTGCCCAAAGAAGGTGATTTGGGTGCCTAAGCTGTTACTGATTTTAGTGCAAAGTCCTTTGGCAAATTTCCAAACTCTCCTCCCACCCAGACACACATTATCCAAACATCCTGCCCCACTATCCTTGGGGTTAATCCTGCCTCCTGCTACAACAGGGGCCACTGGGAGGAGTTGTCTGGCTTTTTTTCCCCTTTCCAACTGGACTATCCTGGGTCTGTTTGCTTTCTGCACTTTCAGCCCTCCAGACATTCAGTTCCAACAGCCTGAGCTCAGCCCCGGATGCCAAAATGGGGATGAAGGGTGAACTCCATCAGGATGAAGGGGTGGTGGATCCAGCAATTCCCCAGGCTGTGGCACAGGGATGTCCTCCTGGATTTATGTCCCTGTTTAAAGCAGCAGCCAGGGAAGACTGTTGCATCTCAGAGCCCCTGAGCTGGTCAAACCTGTGAGTTGAGAAACAGCCACTGCTCAGATGCAGTTCTTGGGGATGGGGCTGAGGGCTCCCAGCTCCTTAGCACCTTCACTGACATCCCCATCCTGATCCCAAATGGGATTTGCAGCCATCCTGCCACTGCAGACAAGGGAAAGGAGCCAGGGAAGCTGTGGAAGCCAGTGGGGAATCACAGAACCAAAAAGTTTGGAAAAGCTCTCCAAGATCTCCAAGTCCAAAAGTCAGCCCAGCACCACCACACTCAGCCCTAAATCATGTCCCCAGGTGCCACATCCACACACTCTGTGAACACTCATTGTTTCCTCTGTCCAACATCTGAGTGAGGCCTCAGCAGAGAGCTTTAAAAACCTGCTTTGGGCACCCTCTTGCTGCTTGTCATCACTTTGGTCAAGACCAGTGACTTTTGGAGGCACGTCCCCAGGAGCTAACCCCTGGGCATGGCAGGGGGTGACATGTCCCACCACGGGGAGGGGGTGACACCCTGATGGGTGCAGGGTGGGAGGGCTCACCAGCAGCCGCCTGCAGTAGCCAATCTTCCTGCTGCCATCCACGTTCGTCAGGACAAAAGAAAAGGTTTCGCTGCAAGGAGAGAAAACGTGAGGCTGGGATGAGCTGGGATGGACTAGGCTGGGCTGGGCTGGTCCTTCCAGCCCTCAGGAGTGCGACAGGGGTGGGGGTCCCAGCCCAGACCCTGCAGTGGGGCAGGTACCTGGTGAACTCGGTGATAGGTGCCCAGTTGTTGCCGTCAGGGAAGCAGAAGAGTGGGATGGCTTGGAGGAGACGTTCCTCCTCCTCCTTCTGGCCCTTCAGCAAGTTCTCACGCTGCAGGGAAGTGATGCCAAGAGTCAGGGAGATGGAGGGTCCCCACTGTCACCAGGAATGGGGTGGGACTCAGTGGAATGAGGTCTGTCCCAAAGCAACCCCTGACTCTGAATGATGCAGGAGGGGCCTGCACGTGTCTGGACAAGCACCTCTCAAAAATCAAAATTTTCACTCTCACCCCATGGACAGTGAGGCAAAGCAGAGGGACCCTCTGCAAACGGGGATCTCCTCCTGTGTCACCTCCTGAGGTGTGATTTCCCCACTGTGGTCTCCCTTTTTGGGACAGGAGACCAGAGACAACACTGGGAGTTTCCTCCTGGGGTTTGTGGCCCTGGGCTGGGATCATGGGGAGGGACAGATTGTCCCAGCAACCTCGATCCAGGGCAGGCAAAGCCCTGGGGTCTGGGGCTGTGACTCAAGGGCATGGGGCACTTATTTCTTCTCCTTCCGTGGCTTTAATGATGGGGAAGGAACAACATCCCATTCTCCTCCAATGTGGAAAACTAATCTTATCAGAAACACAGGACTAAATACCTTTGGGAACTGGTAGGTTATCTTGGGTTCATAATGTTCATCTGGCATCTTCTTCAGCGACACCACCACCAGGTACTCGAAGAAGAACTGTCCAGCAGAGTAGAAGGCCGAGCTCTGCTCCCCCATCTTCCCCTGTGGCACCCGTGGGGGAGTGTTTTCTGCAGCAGAGGCCCCATCTTTTCCTTCTGAAGGCAAAAAGATCCCCCAAAAATCAGACCAGAGTGCAATGAAAGGTGTGAGGTGTCCTGAGGGCAAGGAAGGAGTTTCAGAGTTACATGTGAACTGGCTAAAGTGGCTGGAGGGAACCAGGTCCTGGTGCCCAGAGCACTTTTGGTCCCCAAAAATGGACAGCTGGGGACATGAAAAGGAAAGAGAAGTGGCTTTTATGAGTCTTTCAGGGAAAATCCTAAGACACTCCCAAGTCTTCCTTTGCCCCAGCCCTGTGAGGGCAGAAGGGTGCCCAGAGCAAAGCAGGCTCATGGATTGAGGGAGTGCAGATGGGGTCTGTATTGAACATCTTCAAGGGGTGGGAATGTGTTTAGAGCAGTTTATTTTATTCCCTTAGGGGAAGTAAACAGCAAAAAACCAGCCCAGACATTGTTTGAGCACCTCCTAAAGCTCCAGTCAGGATGAATCCCAACCTCTCCCAGCCTGGGAACTGCTGATTGCAAATGAGCTACTCAAGGGTTTTCCCTAAACCACAGCTCAAAGCAAAGCAGTTCCTGGAGATCACACCCCAGTTCTTGTTGAGCTGGTTGGGGAGGGCAGCTGGGAAGCATAAGCTGCCACACTCTGAACAACCAGGAACAGGAGGGCAAAGAGCCCCACCCAGCATCTCCAAGGGCCCTGGGATGACCACAGTGGGACAGTGAGATCTGAGGGCTGGAAGGAAGAGGAATTGAACACCAGACAGAGAATGGACATGGCATGGCTGCAGCCAGGTCATGCTACAGCTCTTCCCTCACCCAGAGGCCACCTGTGCTTCCCTTTACACCTTGCTCTTGACACAGAAACTGTCCCATCTCTGATTATGGTGGGGAGCTGGAGCAGAAAAGTTGAGCTGTTCTTTTGGGAATAGCCAGAAAAATAAATATGTGGCTGGGTGAGATTACTGGCTCTTGCAGTTTGTCCCCAGATCCCAGAGCTTGTCCCTGCTCTCTTCTGGTTGTGCCACAGCTGGTTAGGGCAGTGCTGGTGGACACCCTGCCCATACGTCCCTCCAGCTCTAGAGCTACCTCTTTTAGTCTGGAAGCACCTCTCCAGCCTTTTCTCCAGGTCACTGGGAGCTGATGGGAACAGGAGGCTCACAGGAGGAGGTAACACTCATGGTCCCATCACAGGATGTTCCTTCTGAGGGACCAGAAATGCCTTTCCCAGCTCAGGGTGGGGAGGTGCTCAAAGCCACCCCTTCATGCTCTCTGGGTGCAAGATCCTTCCTCTTTGGCAAGGGGAAATTCATCCCAAAGAGGCCCCTTTGTGGCAGATGAAGGATGAGACCTATCTGAGGATACCTCTGGTTTATCCTCCCTGGGGATCATCCTGGACCTGCCCAATGAGGGAAAAGATTGAGAAGATGTGCACTGCTTCTCCTGCTCCTCCTCAGGATGCTGCAGCAATGGCTTTGGTCTAGGCCCACCTGGGGCCCAGACAGGAGGCTGTTGCTGGGGGAGCCCCAGGGAACAAGGCTGGGCATGGGAGGGTGGCTGGTGCTCCCCTTCCACGCTGGACACTGGCATTTGTTGTTTTCCCATCACCAGGGCAAGATGAAAGTGCAGTGAAATCCTGCCTATCCAGTCCCACTCTGCATTTCAGAGAACACCAGACGTGCTCTCCAGCAAGAACTGGATTTGCATTTTGTTCATGGGGCAAACAAGCCAAACCTGCTGTTCTGGAGAGCCTGGCCATGCCTCTTGCACAGGGAAGTGTGGATCCCCCAGCAGTGCCAGGTCTGGCTGCAATGCCCTCACCGGCAGAGCCTAAATCCCTCCAAGACCACAACTGCCCATCCCTGGGCTGGCAGATGGGCTCCAGGGAGTGTGAACTGTCAGGCATCAGAGATCCCAGCACTGTCCCGAAGCGGCAGTGCCTCGTTTCCCAGGAACACAAGCCAGGGTCACAGGAGCCAGTGACTCCCCACAGCCCCGTGCCAGGAAGGTTCAGGAGCACCCCCGGCCCCCCAACAGAGGGGAGGGAGGCGGGTGCCGGGGGTTCTCTCGCAGCTCCCGGATGGAAAGTGGCTGCCGGTGACGTGGATCTTCACCCTTCCACCCACCGGGCACGCAGAGGGCAAAGGCTGCCGCAGGCTTTTCTTATCGCCGAGGGCTGCGCTCAGCCCCACTCTGCCTGTGGCACAAACAGCTTCTTTCCTCCCGGAAAGCTCCCGACCTCTGGTGTGCCAAAGTTTCTCGACCTGGTTTGCGGAGGAGCTGGGCTCCCCGTGCCGCCCCGCTGCCCACCTGCCCCAGCGGAGAGGAAATGGCTTCGGCTTTACCAAACCTCCTCTGCTGAGCTGGGAACACCGAGCTCACGTGGAGCCAGAGCCAGCACAAAACAGACGGGGAGGGGAGCGCAGTAAGCCCCCCAAACCCGCAGTCTGCTCCAAGCTGCTTTAGTCTGGCTTGAGATCCACCCAGAAAACTCTGATGATCCATTCGGTATCCAAAAGATCACAAATGCCAAAGGACCGATTTCTGCACCGCCTTATGAAGGCTCTGCACCACCCAGCTGTCTTTGGGGCACCGTCTCCCTCGTGGGTGGCCCCATGGATGTCCCCNCGGGCTGGCGGCACCGAGCCGCTGCCGTCGGCTGCTCCCGGCTGCGCTGCCCGGGAACGCTCCCGCTCCGCCGGCTCCCGCAGCCGCGGCACCGAGGATGGAGCTGCCCCGACACCGAAACTGACAGCGGCACCTCCCGGAGCCCCTCCGCCCCTCACCTCGGCGGCCGGCGCGCCGCAGGCTCCGTCGCAAGAAGCTGCCGATGGAAGCCATGGTGGCCCCGGCGGGAGCTGCTCCCGGTGCGGTCCCGGTGCGGCCCCGGCCCGGCCCGGCCCGGCCCGGCGGGGAGAGTTCGGCTTCCGCCCGCCGCGCTTTCGCTTTCCCGGGGGAGGAGGGACGGCACGGGGCGGAGAGGAGGAGGAGCGGGGAACCGGGCAACACCTGGCGCCCGCCGGGCACGGGGAATTCGTCCGGGGAGAGGGGCCGCCCAGGAAACCGGGAAAAACGGGCATAGGGGACCCGGGAGCATCGGGAATGAGGTGAGCAGGGAGCCGAGGATGCCAGGAGGAACTGGGGATGGGGGATCCGGGAGTACAGGACATGGGATAAGGGAAGAACTGGGAGCGGGAGTCCTTGGGAGCATTGGAGAGGAGGAGTCGGGAGCACCAGGCAGGGAGGTCCTGGGAGGAACCTGGATGCGGGGGTCCTGGGAGCATCGGAATGGGGGAAGTGGAAGGACCTGGTTGCAGAAGAGCAGGAGCACCGGGCACGGGGGTACAGGGGCGCAGGGATCTGGGACCGAGTGGGCACGATGGTCGTGGAGGCAGCGGGAGTAGGGGTGCTGGGAACACCTCGAGTTACAAGGATCCCAGGAGGAACCGGGCATGGGACATCCAGAGCGCCGGACACCGAGGGAGCTGAGCATTGCCTCAAACGGGGCTGGGCATCCTCGTGGGGAGCCAGCCTGGGCTGGGACACAGGGCACCACTGGGCACAGGGTGGGAATCGGGCCGTGGACACTTGGAACGAGGTTTGCCCTGCATCACAGGGTAATGCTCCAGTTCCCCAGTGCTACAACATTGCCCAAACCCTGCTCCAGCCTCCTGGCCTCGTCCAAGCCCTTTTCTCCCCGGGACTCCACCAGTGCCAGGACCGGTGCTCAGCGCAGCCTCTGCGGGGTCAGAGATGACCCTGACCCGTCCCCTGCAGGGTACAGAGGTTTTGGCTCTGCAAGGTGGTGGGGAGTCAGCCCGTCCATCACCTGCTGCCATGGCTCCACCGTGCTTCATTCCCGTGCCGTGGGCTGTGAGCTCGTCCGGGCCGCTCGGGTGCCGGCCGGGCTGTGCTTTACCCGGGCTGGCGTTTCTCCACCGCTCAGGGATTTATCCTCCGTCCCAGAGACACTGAGAGGGACTTTGTCCAGCCCTCGGGCTGGAGCCGGTTGTCACCAGCCTGTCCTGCAGCAGGAAGAGCAGTGTCCTGGCGCTGCGATCCGGTGGTTTTTTCCCTGCCTCGGGGCGCTGCCGGGTGGCTTCATTGCTCCGCACACACCAACAGGGAAAGTCCCTGAAAAGCCCTTAAAGATAAATGATATCCTTAAAAGAAAAACCCCCCTTTCCCATTCTCAGCCTGTCTGCCAACATTTCCTTTGCTGTTTTTGGGTAGTGCTTATGCAGCAAGTAGGAGCCGTTCCAAACCAAGCGATTCTCTGATCCGAAAACTGAAGTAATGAATATCTTCTATGATCCTAATTAAACACACAGAGCTTGGGCACAGCTAGCCGTTATTAGACTCCAGGTGTGAGGAGTTTTTAGCCCCGGTGCCAGCGTGGGGCCGTTTGCAGCTGTACAGCAGATTCCCTACACAACGTGTCCTCATTTTTTTTTATTTTATTTTGCAACATCTCCCATCCCTCTCCCTTTCCCGAGTGTGGGCTGGAGCTCGAGGATGAGTTTGCAGACGCTAGGAATAGCCTTTGCCAGCTTGCAGAGGTGGTGGATGCTTCCAAAATTCATCCCCACCGGCACACGTGCCTCTGATTCAACCAGGATGCTGCCCCCTCATTGGGGTTATCAGGGAATTGCTGGTCCAGGAGTCATTTTTCTGGCTAATACTGAGTGGGTGGGAAAGCATTTGTGCTTCTCGGAGGAGAGCACAGTGTGTTTGTTTGTGCACAGGGCTTATTCCCAGGACAAATTTCCTCTTGGCACAAAAGGAAAAAGTTAGGGGTTTTCCCCTCGATTTCGGAGGAATACGCCTGCTTCCTGGAAATTGGCGCCACCTTAGGAGAACAGCTTCTGCTTTCAGCCAGAAGAAAATCCCCGAAATTCTTTGATTTTATACCCATAAACACATTTTCCCTGCTTTCTCCCTTTCAGGCAAGTCTCTGACTGCGATCCCGCCTCGATTCCGCCCGGGCGGCTTCTGTGCGACCGTAACTGCGCCGTGCTCCAGCCGCAGAACCTCCGCTCCCGAGGAAACACTGTCCCTTTGTGCCATCGCACAATCCAGCAAACCTCGCGGTGCTGAGAGAGGTTGAACTTTTGAATATTCCCACTGCAAGCTCCTTTCTGCCGGGATCCGGCCGCCCCTGGGGACAACAAACGGGACCATTGTGGGACGCTGGGGGCCGCTGCGCTTCCCCCGCTCGCCGTCGCGCTGCTCTGTGCCCGCTGCCAAAGTCATTTCTCTTCCCTGACCAGCCCCAGCGGGTTTTGTGTTTGGTTGGTTTTCCCTCCTTGAAGTTCCGGTGCTGCTGGATATGCGCTGGGATTTGGTTTTCTGCGGGCACGGTGTGCTCAGGCTGCAAACACCCCGCAGCCGGGCGGGAGCGCTGGGAGTGTCCCCGCACCGCCCTGGCACCGCGGTGTCCTCATCGCTGGGACCCTGCTTGCGCCTCAGCCTCCTCCTCCTCCTCTGGGCTCGCAGCCCTCGCCTGGCCCCGGTGCCTTCCCCTCCTTCCCCATCCCGCTGGTGCCGGGGGAGTCCGGGGCCGTGTGAGCTGTTCCCGTTCTGCCCGTGGCACCCGGGCTGGGCTCGGGGCTCAGGAACGGAGGGCGGGATGCAGTGGCAGCATCGCTGGCAGGGAGGCTACCGAGGGCAGCCCGAGGACGGTGGGGGACCCGACGGCCCCTTTCCCAGCCTTTCCAATGCCAGGGAGTTTCTCCCACTGGATGGCGGCATTAGAGCGAGGAAATCTCCCCGGGAGAGGGGCACCTCCACTGCAGGGAGTTCCTCCCTGGGTTTCTGGCTCCCGGGAGGTTTGTGCCGCGGCTGGGGATGTGTGGCTTCAGCACAGTCACATTTGCACCGTCCCTGACACTGATGCTTAGCTCTCTGCCCTGTTCATGCTCCGTGCCCCTCCCAGCCCTCCAAAACGGGGTTTGTTGCCGTGGAACATCCTCTGCCAGCTCCTCTTTCCCTGTGGTTGCAGAGGGACCTGCTGGGGGCTCAGCTGGGACACTCTGAGCCATGACCAGGAGCAAAGCAGGCCCAGATTGGGCAAGGAAAAGAGATGTCAGCCCTCACGGGTACACCGAAATCACAGCTTCTCAGCAAGGCACATCCCTTACCTGCCCAAAGCCCTCCCTGTTCCAATTGCTGGGGTGCAGAGACCCCCATGCCAAAGTCACATACCCCAAAATGGCCCATTTTTTGCATGGAAAAAGATTTGGGCCCAAGTTTTCTGTGGTGGTTGTAGAGGAGGCTCCAAAACTCCAAGACACTGGAAAACAAAGCAAATTGGGCCAGTTTTTCTTGCACCTCATGGTTTTAACCCCAACTATTTCAATCCACTTTTGGGATTTCATGGACGTGGTGTTGGGCAGAGGGGCCTGGGTAGGCAGGGAAGGTTCATGCTGGACTGCAGCCCCTTTTTGCAAATACAGTGCAGGGCAAGCGCTCCAAGGCTGTTTTCTGGCCAGGGAGCATCTCAGTTTACTCCCAGCTGGGCTGGCACTGCTGTTGGCATATGGGCCACCACAGATCACAGAATCACAGGAACCCCTGAGCTGGGAGGCACTCTCAGAGATCATCCAGTCCAACACTTGCCCTGCACAGACAGCCCAAGAATCCCACCCTGAGAACCCTGAGAGCATTTTCCAAACCCTCCTGGAGTTCTGGCTGCCTCTGGCATTCTCTGGAGAGCCTGGGCAGTGCCCAGCACCCTCTGGGGGAAGAACCTTCCCCTGGTTTCAAATCTAACCCTTCCCTGACACAGCTCTGTGCTGCTTTTGCTGAATTATTTTCCCTGCACTCTGAGGACAGTTCCAAACAGCATCACAGGTGGGAGCTGTCCCACAATGCCAATAAGCAGGAACATTATTTTTAATATCAGCCTGTGTCGCTGTTGCACTTGACCTTGGCAGCTTTTTATATTGTAATATTTCCACAAGGAACAGGAGCTCAGTTACACTGACAATGTCCTGAAAAGCAACTTTTCCTGCTCTCCCTGATACAAACAGGAATGACCTTCTGTGGCCAACACAAATCTTTTTGAGAACTCAGTGACAGGAGCTCTAAGCCTGAAATAAATCAGGGTGTTCACTCAAACAGCACAGATGGAAGACCAGCAGCAGTTGGGGTTTCAGTCTCACATTCCTCCAGAACTTTGATGAAATAGTGCTCTGGATGGAGTGGTTTCCTCTGTGGCATTCTCAATACAGACAGCTCCATCCAAACTACAAAGTGGCCTGGAAAGGGTCAAGCCACAGAACTCTCAGGTGCAGCCTGGGATTTTTCCTAGGACCTCCTGTGATGGCCCAGTGATTTCTCCTGGGCTAAAATGCCATCTCCAGGATGTTCAGTGCTTGGGAAGGTGCTTCAGGGGTCAGTCTCCTGCAGGATGCAGAGCCTGTGGTGATTTTCTGTTGGAATGCACCTGCTCCCAGGTACTTGATGCCCCTTTTCCTGCTTAGTTCCAAGGACTTCTCCCTTCTCGTTGTCTCACAGGCTGAATGAGCCCTCAGCTGAGCTTGGAAAACTTGTGGCATGTCTGGAAGCACCAGGGTCCCACCTCGTGGGTGGCTTTTAAACCCTGAGCATTCTTACCCTGGAGCACTGAGGCAAGCCCGGTGCTGGGGTGCTGGGGACTCTGGGGACACTGGGGAGGGTGGTGGTGCTGGAGGTCACAATGACTTGTCCCAGGGAGCACAGGATGATGCTGGAAGGGCTTGGGGCAACTGGTGGGAGCTGGGTGGTTTTTTTGATAAAATAAGGGAGGAAACTGGGGGCTTTCCAAGGTAGTCTGGAAAGGAAAAGGCAAAGAAATCAGTCCTGCTCCTTAGGAGCACAGGGTGAGAATCCACAGGAGTGAGCTGCAGGACCCCACACCCACTGCTGACTCCAGACCTTATCCAATCTCCTTCAAAAAGCAAGGATTTGCACTTGGTCCAATCCCTGGGAGCTGGAGGGTGTGAGGTGAGGAAGACCCCCCCCAGTTACACTGGCAGGGCTCCAGCTCACGACCCCAAAGTGAGCTTTAAGATTTGCTAATCTCAAAATATTGTTGGCACTCAGAGCAGTGATTTACTACATGTTTTGCCACAGCAAGTACTTTCCAAAAGGCCATGCTAACTTTACACTGGAGCTGCTGGGATCAGATAACTGGTCCTGGCAGCTCCCCCCTTGTCTGCCCCTGTCCCTCCTGGTTGCTGTGCTGGGGTGCAAAACGGCAGCACAGCTTCTCCTACACCCCACAAGAAGAGCTGAGCACAGTCACAGCAACGTTAAAAAAGGGACCAGCAAAGGTGTGGGGTGGGACCGGGTCAGGGCCTGGCTGGTGGGAAGATGTGAACTTCTGGAGAGTCCCAACATTTTACTTTGAAGTCACAGTGCCAGGGACAGAAAAGAGCCATCCCTGGTGCCCAGCCTGGCCACGTCCACCTCCCCAGGGCTTTGCAGGTTGTGAAAATAAATCAGCTTCTCACCTTCAGTGCCAGCCAGGGTAGGCGAGAGCCCTGCATGTCACTTGGCATTCCTGCAACGTTTGAGCACCCCAAGAGATCCCGAGGGCTTTACAGGTGCTGGGCAGGAATGACACCTCCAGCCCTTCTGCCCAGTGGGATCCTGGGGCATTTCCATCCTGCAGAAAGGATGGGCTGAGTCACAGAGCAAGGGGTGGCTCCCTGCAGCCAGCTCACTGTGCCATGGAATCCCAGACAGGTTTGTGTTGGAAGGGGCCTCAAAGCTCATCCCATCCCACCCTTGCCATGGGCAGGACACCCTCCACTGTCCCAGGCTGCTCCAAGCCCCGTCCAACCTGGCCTTGAACACTGCCAGGGATGGGGCAGCCACAGCTGCTCTGGGCACCCTGTGCCAGGGCCTCCCCACCCTCACAGGGCAGAATTCCTCTCCCATATCCCATCCAGCCCTGCCCTCTGGCAGTGGGGAGTCAGTCCCCCTTGTCCTGTCCCTCCAGACCCTTGTCCCCAGTCCCTCTCCAGCTCTCTGGGAGCCCCTTTAGGCACTGGAAGGGGCTGTAAGGTCTCCTCAGAGCCTTCTCTTCTCCAAGTTGAACACCCCCAGCTCTCCCAGCCTGGCTGCAGAGCAGAAGGGCTCCAGGCCTTGGAGCAGCTCCGTGGTCTCCTGGGGACTCGCTCCCGCAGCTNTCCTCTGGACTCGCTCCAGCAGCTCCAGCTCCTTCCTGTGCTGAACTCCAGGGCTGGAGCAGCTCTGCAGGGGGGGTCTCACCTGAGCAGGGCACAGGGGCAGAATCCCCCCTGCCCTGCTGCCCACCCTGGGGGATCAGCCCAGTTGGCTGGGGGTGTTTCTGAGACCCAGTGCACCAGGCTGGGGCACACTGAGCACCAACACCACAAGCTCTTCTCCCAGGGCTGCTCTCAGATTTTGTGTGACTGAGAATTTCTCATCTTTCTTAAGAGTCAGCACTTGGGAGGAAGAAGACCTCCCCATCTCTTCCTCTTGTCTCTGGATCCCTTGGGATCTCTGCCACCCCCTAAGCCCCAGGAGAGAGGTAAGAGCCAAAGCCACCTCCAGCCTCCCTGGATCTCACTGTCCTTGTCATGTCCAGCTGGAGGTTTTGGCCTTTCCCTGCAAACATCCAGCTGTCCCTTTGGCATTGACTTGCTCGTGGAGGATGAGGTTGGAGAATCTTCCATGGTTGGTTTTTTTCATGTTATTGGATCAACAGATCAACCCCCTTTTGTTCTGTGAGCACCACATCTTGGCACAGCTGCTCTGGAGGTGTTTTGGGGAAATGCTTCCCCCAGGGGTGGCACAGGGCTGTCACTCTGTGCTGAACGGGGACAGGGCAGGGAGCAGCTCCTGGGTGCCCTGACTGTGGCACTCAAGGCTGGACCACAGCTGGCTCTGGGGTCACCACAGCTGGCTCAGGGTCTCCCAGGACCACGCATTTCCAAAGCTTGGCTGGGAGGATTTGGGCTGGACCTAGCACGGGGTCAGCTGGATTGAGTGTCCCTATGATGCTCCCTAGTGGCAGCAGGGAAAGGATGGTTGGGGCCCTGTTGGACACCCCAAACTGGTGTGTATTCCCAGTTTACTGGGAGCTGGCAGAAATCACTGGGATTTGGGGATGCTCCAAACCCTCTCATAGCCCCTCCGACCCAGCAAACTCCCCAGGGAGGGGGACACAGTAGGGAAATTCTAAAATAAAGGTGTTTGGGTTAGAGGGGGTTGTGGGATGGGCCCAGGACATGCTGTCCCAACAAAGATCTCCCAAGGCAGATCCCATTTGCTTCCAAGAGTCCTGGAAAGGGACAGCCCTTCCCAAACACCCTGGACACAGCAAGGTGCAAGCAGCCCTTGTGGCCACCACCACACTGGTTCCAAGGGCTTCCTTGGGATATGACAGCCCCATCTGAAACATGGCAGTCCCAGTACCACCAGTGTCCCTGGGGCTGGGACAGGTCTGGCTGCAGGACATCCTGCTGGTCTTACCTGCTCTCCCCTGAACAGGGATGCTCCAGGATGGAGCTTGGCAGAGTCCTGAAGAGACTGGGAGCAGGTTGAGGGGAGCAGGGTGGAGGAGGGGATGGGGAGAGCACAGGGAAGGCAAGGGTGCCAGTGAAAGCAAGGCAAGGAAATGTATTGGATGTGAGAAAGTATGGAAAGAGCTGGGAGGGGAAGTGGAAACATCAGTGTTGGTCCTATAGGAGGGACTGAGTAGGAGCAATGGCCTTGAGGACACTCAAGGTAGCCTCAAGTCCTTGATGGAGGTACAGGAACTGGATAAAGGGGACGCTGAAAGGCAAATGAGACTGGGAATGTCTAACCCTGGGCTGTTACTGGGCAATGTCATGGTGTACCCTGGCAGGGGTTTCAGCCCCTCAAAGTCCTTAAGGCAGGGCTGGACACCCTCCTGGTCCTGCATGGGACTGCAGATGAGGAGATGAGTAAAGCAGGCTCTGAGAAGTGGTGCCTGTCCTTGTGCAGAGCAAACACTGAGCTCCCTGCTGGTCCTAATCTACACTGAAATTCACCTTAGTGCTGGTGCAGCCTGGGGCTGAGCTGTTCCCTCCCCCTTCTCCTGCAGAGCCTCCCAGCTCCTTTCTCAGGAGACAGAAACAGCTGGTGTGGCTCTGGCCCCTGGGTGCAAATGTTCAGAAAAAACCAGCAAAGGGGCTTTGAAACAATTCAGGCCTTCCTCAGCTCCTGGTTTTAATGAAGAAGTGTCACAGTCGACATGGACCCTGCACTCAAGGTGCTTCCTTAGAATCATCAGAAGGCTTCCAGCATCAGCACCTTGATATTCAAAAAGTCTCCCTCTGTAACTCCCACAAGCAGCTCCACACAGCTCTGGCTCTGTCTCTCCTTCAGTTCTGGTTGCTCCTTCCTGTCCCTGGCACAGCCACCCAACCCTGTCTGTCCCATGTACAGCAGCTCACCTGTGCTGGCCCTTGCACCACCTCCTGTCCCTGGGGCTTCACAGCACAACCAGCAGCCTCCAACTGACCCTTCCCAGCTCACTCACTCTTTATCACACCCATGGCTGGGAGGGCAAGGCTGTTTCCACTCTGGGATAATTAACACAGGTGTAAGATATCAGGGGGAGACTGCCCTTAGCAGCATCTCCTTTTGTCTCCCCACAAAGAAGGAAAACTGGAGCTGCTAATTTCAGCTTCTCCCTGCCACAGAGCAGGGCCAGCCAGGGCAGGTGGTGACAGAGCCTTATTGGCATCTCCAGCTGCTGTCCCCAAGCCTTGGTAGAGGTGACTCTGGGCAGACTGCAGAGAGTGGGGCTGACACAGCCCCGTCCCTGCAGGCTCTCTGTCCTAGGTGAGCTCCTGCTGGCAGCTGCAGAAGTAGGGCAGGTCTGGAAAAAACCCACCCCAGGCAGAGCAGTGCCCCAGGGCTGGCATTGCTCCTGGGCACGTGGCAGGTGACAGCTGTGGTGCCAAGGTGCGTGAGGGCTCCTGCTGGCCTGGCACGCTCGGGCCCAGCTGGCCCTGGCTGCAGCTGTTGCAGGTCACTGCCCTGGAGCTCCTGCTCAGGCTGTGCTGTTCCCTTGCCCTGTGACTGTAGTTGTGGTGGCCCCACAGGTGGCCTTGGGGAAGCCATTTTGGCTGTGGGCAGCGGCTGATGACTCTCTGGGATGGTTTTTCCACTGCAGTGCTGGAGGGAACACGGAGCTCCCTGGCTCAGCTCCCAGCAAGTCACGGGGCAAAATCAGGACATCTCTGCATGGGTTTTCCTATTTTTCTACCCCATCCATCTTGGAGGAGAATGATCCCATTACAACCCAAAAAATAACGGCCCAAAAGTTGGTTCTGGGTGTTTGTGTGCCTTGCCTGCATCTGGCAGCTCCTGACCCCAGCAGGCAGAGTGCAGGTCTGAGCACCCACCCTGCTGCTCTGCCAGCTGATATTTGGGGACCTGGAGGTGGGTGAACCCTGACCGATCATGGAATTAGACAATCAATTAGGTTGGAAAAGACCCTTAAGAGTCCCACCCTTAACCCAGCACTAACCCATGTCCTCAGCTGACACATCCACATGGCTTTTAAATTCTTCCAGGGCTGGGGACTCCACCACTGGAGTGGTGGGCAGCTTGTGTCAGGGCTGGACAATTCTTTTCCTGAAGAAGGGTTACTGGAGAGTCAGTGATTTATACTGGTGCTTCTGAGGGCTGCTGGGGTGAGCTGGGCTGCACCCAGCTCCAGGGACAGCTCTGGAGCCTGTGGCTGTTAGAACCCTGTATCCCTTGGTGCCCACCAAGGGATGCCCGCCAGGCAAGAGATGCTCCTCAGAGATGCTCCTCTTAATGTTTGTTTATTACCTAGTTGTGTTTTCTTGATCAGACAAGGATATTTTAAAGCAATACTTGCTCAAAATTCCTGTCCCAGGGTGACACCTGGACAGGCCCTTTCCTGGGGGGCTTTGGGAGGGGAATGGGGGCCGTGTCCCAGCTCAGGCCTGGAGCCCCTGCCTGCAGTCATTGCTTTGGGATGAAGTAAGTGTCCACTTGTGTGTGACAGACAAATGGAAATCTTGCCTGGTCCCAGCCCACCTGCTGCCTGCCCCGGCTGCTTGACTCAGTGCTCTGCGAATATCGCAGTGACAGCGAGGCTGGAAATGCTGCTGGGAGCCAGAGCTGGAGCCAGGAGCAGGAATGTGGAATATGGGAGGTGGTAGATAGGGCACTGAGCCTGCCTACCTAAACGCCCTGCTGGCATTTGTGGTTGGCCACAGTGTGTTTGCCAGATGAGCTCCCTGGCTTTCTGGAGATCTGAGTTAAACCTGGAAAGGGGACAAGGCAAGAGCAGGAACAGCAGTGGAAACGAGGGCACAGACCCACGCAGGAATCAGCTCCAGTAACCATCACCAACAGCCCCCCTGAAGGGGCTTGGATGCCTCCTTCCTGCTGAAATTCAGGGGATTTGGGCATTTTTCTGGCCTTCTGTGATGTCTCCCATGGACTCAGAGTCCACACGGTGTGTGCAGGGCTGGCTGTGGCCAAAAGGAGGTGGGGATGGTTCCTTCTTTGTCCTGTTGACTTTGAATTTATCTCACTGGGGTTGGCAGTGGGGACCCTGTGAGCCCTGGGTATCCCCTGGTCTAGGCTGTGGGTCTCTCCTTGTTGACACCCATGCTGATCCCCTGCTGCTCTCTCCTCTGCCCTGGCCAAACCCATGGCTGTGCCAAGGACCAGAAGACACCATGCCCAGAGCCTGTGGTGGCCCAGGTAGAACATCCACCTGCTGCTCTCACAGTCTTGCTGGGATGCAAAGAGCCCACCAGGATCTCCAGATGTCGCAGTCGATGCGGACACTGCACTCAAGGTGCTTCATTAATTTCATCAGAAGGCTTTAAGCAGCAGGACCTTGACATTCAAAAAGTCTCCCATACCTTCTCTCTGTACTTCTAAGAGTAGCTCCACACAGCTCTGGCTCTCCTTCTGTTCTGGCACGCTCCTTCCTGTCCCTATCACGGCCGCCTAACCCTGTCTGCCCTACATACAGCAGCTCACCTTTTCTGGCCCTTGCACCACCTCCTGTCCCTGGGTCTTCACAGCACAGCAAGCAGACTCCAACTGACTCTTCCCAGCTCACTCACTCTTTATCAAGCCCATGGCTGTGAGGGCAAGGTTGTTTCTACTTTAGGATAATCAACACAGGTGTAAGATATCAGAGGGGAGACTGCCTTCAGCAGCACCTCCTTTTGTCTCCCCACATCCAGAGATGTTAATGGGAACAGGAACATGGACAAGAGGGCATGAGCACACACCGTGTGGACTGTGAGTCCATGGGAAACATCACAGAAGGCCAGAAAAATGCCCAAATCCCCTGAATTTCAGCAGGAAGGAGGCATCCAAGCCCCTTCAGGGGGGCTGTTGGTGATGGTTACTGGAGCTGATTCCTGCGTGGGTCTGTGCCCTTCCCACCCTGACGACAGGAGCTCCATGTTGATTCCAGGGCTTTGGCTTCTCCGCTTCGCTTTACAACGCGCCAGTGGGACGGTCTCACCACCTTCTGCCTAATCCTGGAGCCCCGTTTAGGGGATGGCCCTAATCTCTGCAAGCCTCCAGGATCTGCCCCAGCTGCTGGAGACATCTCCCATCTCCCCGTGACGCATCAGCTGTCACGGTGGGGAAGGCATTCCCGAGGCTTCTTCCACTCCCCCCAGCGAGGTCTCTGGTTGCCTGAACTGGGAGTCTGGGTGGGCTGATCTGATATTTTGGGGGGACAAATTCACCTCTTTGCAGTGGTATCCTGTCAAACAAAGAGAGTCAGAAAATGATCGACCACTGTGCTGTGTCATGGGGGGAGTTGGAGTAACAGTGGCATGAGGAGGATCTGTTCCTTTTGGGCATAAATGATTCTCCCCTTGTTTAGACCTGTACTCGCTTGGAAAATAAGTAAGAAAATGTATCAATGACTTGCTGGGCTGGAAATGTGGGTCAAAACTAATTTATAAGTGTGCCAGCTTTTTGTAGGAAGAGATTTTTCCTGACTGGAAAACATGGATAACCTGTATTTCAGCTAAATCCTGAAATACTTATAGTTTCAGGCAAAAAAATGTGCTGATATTTAAATTATCACTAAATTTTTAATATTCAACCCTCCCAGCTGTCTGCAGGAACAGCCCCCTCTGTGTGATTTTCATTTCCATCACCAGACTAATTCGAGCTCCCTCACCCAAAATTGGGGGCTGGGACAGCCCACTCCTGTCCTGGGTGGTAAAATCACCTCCAGGCAGCAGTTTCTCTGTCCCCGTTGTGAACCCATAGGTGAAGCCATCGTGGTGGGGAAGGAAATGTCGACTCCCACCTCTGGAGCCTGTGGGAAATCCTTTGACTTGGAACTGGGACAACCTCCCGTGGTGCCTTTGCCATTGACAGCAGCAGCTCCTCAGTGTCTCCCTGCTGGGGTTTGCTCAACACCCAGTGCTTGCCCAACGTGTGAATAAACAAGATGCCAATAAACTCCAGTAACGTGGCCCAGATAAGAGTGGGTGATAAACCATGTTGATTCATTCGCTCATAACCTATTAGTCACCCCCTGAGTCAACAGAGAAGAAGCATCCAAACGTCATGGAGCAGGTTGACAGACCCAAGTGTCTTTCAAATTAAGGACTTCAGGAGAAATTCTTGCATTGATGTTCTTTACTTTTCCTTGGGAAAGTATTCAATTTTCAGCTGCACTCCCCCAAATTGAAATCAGAGAGAAATCTGAGTGCTCATTTTCCTGTGAACTGGAGTTTTGGTATTGATTTATTTTTCTTTCTGAGCTCTTTGAATTGCTTTTCTTAACATGTTATTACAACAAGCCCATTTTTTTTGCAATTAAGTGGGTTTTTTGTTCAGATTAGATATCGTGATTGAGAAGATGTCTGAGCAGATGTTTGTGGGACTCTAGAACTGGCCACCTATGAGCTGATGGAAAGAGTCATCAGGGCATGGCCCGTGTGGAGGGGTCAAGTGGAGGAGTCAGGGAGGGGCCAAGGTCATCCAAGGCAGGATGAAATCCTGGTGGGCCAAGGTGTGGAGAAACCCAACCTTCTCCAATTGGCCCCTGGGAGCCAAAGACAGCTGGAGCAGGATGGACAGATGATCCTCTCCAGCCCTTCCTTGCTGTGCTGGGCAGCAGGACTTGTCCTCTCTCTGGCTAGAGCAGTGGCAGGGAATTTTCTGGTTCATGTCTGACTTGGCAATTTTAGCTGCTCCAAGCTGCTCTGGGCAGGAAAGGAACTGCCAGTACCTGTCCATGCAGGCAGCAGAAATGCCTGGGAGCCCCATATCACTCTCTCCTGCCTCAAAGACCTCGTGCCTCAGGCATTGCAAAGGTTTTTTGGGTAAGGCAGAACTTTTATTAGTCACGTTCCTCCTCACTGGGGAAGTAATCAAGGAACATCTGGGTTATCATATAGTTTGGGGCAAACAGACCCCTCTGAGGCACCAACATCATCTCGTGGTATCCTGGCTTTGTCCTGCTGCCAAATAACCTGGAGAGAAAAAATATCCCTCCAGCAGCAGGAGGGTCATGCTGCTTCAGCCGGGGTGCAGCCCTCAGGCTCTTTTTTGGGATGTCACCATCCATTTAAATACCAGCCTGGCCAATGGGGCTTCGCTCTTTCTTCTCTCCCTCCAGTTCCTGGGTGACCACAACTCCCCCTACATGGAAAACCAGCCCCTTGTTAGCAAAGCTGGGATCATCTGGCCCTGGCAGAGAGCCTGCCTCATGCTCTGGCTATCTCAGAGATGCCTCTTGACCTTGATGTCCACATCTGGAGGTGTTTCCTGCGGACCACAGATCTGTGAGCCTGTGGACCAGCAGCCAGGAGAGCCAGGCTTGCCTTGGAAGGGACCTCAAAGCTCATCCTATTCCCACCCCCTGCCATCCACAGGGACACCTTCCACTACCCCAGGCTGCTCCAAGCCCCATCCAACCTGGCCTTGGACACTGCCAGGGATGGGGCAGCCACAGCTTCTCTGGGCACCCTGTGCCAGGGCCTTACCACCCTCACAGGGAAGAATTCCTTCATGATATCCTGTCCATCCCTGCCCTCTGGGGTTCCTGGATGCTCCATAGCAACATCCCTGGAGACAAGGAATTAGCTGGGAAATGGGGAAAACACTCTCTCAACCAAAATTTCAGGAAGGTTAGGGATACAGAGACACTTCTGATACTGTCTCATGCACAGCACGAGGCAAGTAAGGAACAGGAGCAAGCAGAGGGTGAGTGGTTTATGACCCAGAGGGTTAATGGAGCTTTCCTGGGTCACTGGGGAGAGTTGGGATGAATCTGAATTTGGGGGTAACAGTAGGGTGGCTGGTCACAATTTCTGGAGTGACCAGTCTCCATGGACAAGGATGGTTGACTGGGCAGAACAGAGGCTGGAGAACATGGCATGGGGCTGGTGAGTGATTTATCTTCCCCAGAAATGTGAGTTAGCAGTATGGGCAGCTAGGCTGGCCCAGATGAGCCAAAGATTGTCTTCCAACCTCTTCCAACCCAGTGGGATTGAGGATGAGGCTGAGGAAGGACAGAAGGACCAGAGGGGTCTGGGGTTACAGGGACTGTGGGAGGACATGAGGTGAGTTGGGGGGTCCATGCAGGATTACCAGGGAGGGCTGGGGTGGGTGGGGGTGGGTCTGGTGTTGATGCAGGGGCTAAGGAAGGCAAAGCAGATGAGGGGGTCCAGGAAGAGTCTGTGGGGACTGGGAGGCAGTGGGTGGCTGAGGAGGTGGCAGGGAAGATGGGGAAGCCCTTAGCCAGAGGGGTGCTTGTGCTGGGGACAGGAGCCATGCCCCCAAAGAAAGGTGACCTGGCTCTGGCCTACCCAGTCCTGAGTGAGCCCAGGGGGGCAGCTGGGGGGGCCGGGCCCATGTGCTGCCATCCCATAGGAGGGGCAGCTGGGGCTGCTGAATGTGCAGGTCCCGGGAGGCTATTCCTGGCAGTCCCGCCTGCGCAGGCAGATTGGTTTGCAGGGAGGTGACAAGTGCCAGCCAAAGCCTATAAAAGTCACCCAGCCCCTGTCCTGGCTCAGTGACCTAGTTCCCCCCTCCCAGCACAGCCGCCAGCAGCAGAGACAATCAGAGTGGGGACGCCTGGTCCTGAGCTGGGACCCCAACCTCGGAGTGCAGACCCCAGATCCAGAGGAGAGATCTTTTGTCTGGAGCAGGAACCCCAAAAAAGAGCGGAGACCCCAGAGCAGAGACCCCAGAACATCCCCTTGCCCAGTCCCCAGGCTTTGCAGCGATGACTGGCAAAACTGCACCTCCAGCCAAAAAACCAGCTCCGGCAGCGGCCAAGAAAAAGGCAGGGCCAGCCCCAAAAGAGGAAACAGCCCCCAAGGAAGAAGCAGCCCCAAAGCAAGAGGCAGCCCCAAAGGAAGAAGCAGCCCCAAAAGAAGAAGGAGCCCCAGCCCCAGCTACTGAAGAGCCCCCAGCCCCTGAGCATCCCCCAGAGCAGCCCCAGCAAGATGAACTTGCTCCCATCCCCACGGAAGCTGGAACAGAAGTGACTCCAGTGCCTGCAGAAGGCTCCCCAGCTCCCCCAGCTGAACCACCAGCCCCAGCCCCTGAACCTAAACCAGAGAAACCAAAGGAAGGTGAGTGGGGAACGCTGGAGTGGGGAGGGGACATAAGCAAGGCTTGGAGGGAGTATGTGCTGGGGAGAAGGGACGGGGGGGTGAAGTCATCAAGGATATTTTTGCAGTGGGATAGGGCTGGGGATTAGGTGGACTGAAGACAGACGTGGAGGTTGAGTGATTGCCCTCCAAGAACCCCAGTACTCGAGCCCTGCCTTCACCACTGTGGGTTTGTTACAGAGCCACCCAGCTGTCCCTTGTCCTTGGCCGTGGAAGAAGTGACTGAAAACTCCTTCACTCTGACCTGGAAAGCCCCGGAGCAGACAGGCCGGGCAGGCCTGGATGGATACGTGGTGGAGATCTGCAAAGATGGAAGTAGGTTTGGTCTTTCCTGCCTCGCAAGCATGGAGAGCTGGTGCATGATTGTAGGATGGCATGGAGCTGGGCAGAATCCAGAAGAGCATTTCCCTCAGCAACAATTCCCTTTCCTTGCCCAAATGGATCCATTTTGACTGGTCATTTCTTTTCTGTGAAGAAACAGGGCATCCCATTGGCGTCAGACAGTAGTGATGTCTTTAGCAGGGGCTTGGAGCAGGTTTAGAGTCACTGCTATGTGTGAGCTCTGGTATGGAGAGAGACCAACACACCCTCTGGGGATGGTCTCTGATGAACCCCAGATCTGCAGAAAGCTGGGGCTGGGATGGTAATCCAAGAAAACAGGAGGAAAAAGTTAAATCCTCTCATGTTTGCCCAAAATGAAGCATGGAAGAAATGGGGATAAAATGGGAGGGTGGGGAAGGGAAGGGTCCTGGGCATGTATCAGCAGACTTCATTATGTCTGGAAGGAGGGTGGCTGTGGTGAAAGGTCTGTGTGGCTGGGGGATCTGCAAGGGGAGGCTGGTCTGGAGTGTTTTGGGAGACCCAGGTGGTCCATGGACCTCAGGGAACTTGATCCTCAGCTGTTTAGCTTGTGGCCCACATGATGGACACATTCTTGGCTGTGGGAGGCTTCCATCATTGGGCTGGGGGGGAGAGGTTACCACGCCTGGGTGGGATGTGTGAGGAGGCCCTTGCATGGGACAAGGAAAGATGCAGCCATTCCTGGAGGGATCTGTCTGACAGCCACCCAAAGGGCCCAGCCTGGATGTTCTCCTGGCTTGCTTGGGTCTGCTGGAGGGCACGAGAACTCCAGTCCCTCTGTCATCACCCAGTGGCTGCGGGACTGGTGTATTTGGGCTGGTACAAGACTCTGGTTGGCTAAAATATGGTGAAATTTGAGTGAGGGCTGATTTGAGCAATGCCAGTGGTGAAGGGAAGGAGGATCTGGTGGGACTTGGCTGCTCCAATGGCATCGACAAGAAAACCTTCTTGTTCTGAAGGTGCACGTGGGGGCTTGGCACACCCTGGCATATATGGGTCACTCATTGCCCACCCGGGACATCCAGTCCTTGGGGGACTGGGGCAGTTGATTTTCTAAGTGAGAAACATCGTGAGAGGTTTGGCACATGGCAAGGCCATGTTAGCTGGGGCTGGGGGAGGGCTGGGCTCTGGGTTGAGTTTCAGACATCCCTTACACTTGGAGAGGTCCATCAGGCCAGGGGCAGATCCTGAGTAAACCTTGCCCAGAGTGGAGGGGTTTGTGGAGGCCATGGTGAGCCCCAGTGTTGTCCTGGGGCAGTGAGAGGAGCAGAGTGGCTGGCAGGGACCTCCAAGGATCTTTCCTTTCAGAAATGCACCTGGTCAGCAGGGACATGTTCGCTGGCCTGATGCCTTTTTTGCTTGCAAATGTCCTCGTGCTCCAGTGCTGAGCTCCTGCCAGCACTTCATACCCCACACTCCTTGGCAAGAGTGGCCAACCTCCCCTCTAAAGTCCCTTTTTCTGCTGGTGCCCCATATCGTGCCACATTTCCAAGGAAGGGATTCTCTGCCTCACCTTCTGGGCCTTGCTCCTGCTGCTCAGGGCATGTCTGTCTGTCCATGGCACATCCAAAGTGCTGTGCTGGGTCTGTTGCAGGTTCAGACTGGAAGGCTGTGAACCAGGAGCCTTTTCTTTCCACTCGCTGCACGGTCCCAGACCTCAGCTCCGGGGACAAGATCCACGTGCGGGTGACGGCCGTCAGCGCCGGCGGGGCCAGCGTCCCCGCCACCCTGGAGCAGCCAGTGCTCATCAGGGAGATCCTCCGTGAGTCCTGCTCCTGAGGGCAGCATTCCTGTGGGAAATCTCTGTCCATCCCTGCAGCATGAGCAGCCCCTCATGCGTCCCATCCAGCCTTTGACAGATGTTGTTCTCAGTGACTGTGTCCAATTCCCTTGGGAGAAGCTTCCTGACCTCAGCAATCTTGCTGATGTTGAAACTTTGGGGGTGAAGGACTCAAAAGGCAGAGCCACATTTTCCCATTTCATGGCAAGAGCTCGGAATCCACCACCCCCGAGCACATCTCCTCCCCTTGGCCATGTCACATCCCAAATATGCACGGCACACATTGGACAGCTTTGTTTATTTAGCTCAGGGAAGTCAAGAGATGGTTGTCTGTAGCATGGGAACTTTAATCATGCTGAACTCGCTAATGAATGAGTTGCTCCCATGCTTAGCAAGACTCACATTCCTCTCGGGGTGCTGCCAATGTGCAGAGGCTGATGCAGGAGGGCAGGGCCAGTTTGCACTCAGCAAACAGCAAGTAGAGACTCATTTTCCCTCTGGAAGGAATTATTAATAATCAAGTTTTCTTGTTATTCAACATATCAAATTTTTCAGCTGCTTAAAAATAGTAACAAAAGCTATTCCAGGAACCACCAGCTTTTCCTAGGAAAAGGCTTGGAGAATGTCAGCCTGTGGAAAGGGTCCTGCAGTGTCCATCCTGAGTGTGCTCGGAAGAGGTGAATGTGACTGCCCCTGTTCACCTCTGACTTCCAAACCATCCCACCAAACCTCATGTAACTGGGAAAACTGGGGTGTGAGGGACTGGCCTGAGATGCCAAATGCACAGCTTGTTCTTTCCACACCCTGTCCCTGCTGCCTGAGCTTTGTCCCAGGCACATGTACAGCTGTAAAACCCAAAGAGCTGAGAGACCCACACATCTGATCTACTGGCTTCTTCTTTTCTTTTCTTTTCTTTTCTTTTCTTTTCTTTTCTTTTCTTTTCTTTTCTTTTCTTTTCTTTTCTTTTCTTTTCTTTTCTTTTCTTTTCTTTTCTTTTCTTTTCTTTTCTTTTCTTTCCTTCTGGCCTTCACATGTTCTCTAGGCCTGCATTTTGTACACTTCACCAGTTCATTTATAGCACCCCAGGGGATTTTAAATAGCAGCAACTGGGCAGCATGGAGCTTAACAACAGGTGGGATGAGTGGGTTTGGGAGGTGGAGAGAGACAAGGAGAAACCAGATGAAGGATTTTCTTTCCAGTCACATTTTGCTGGGAACAAGGGCAGGAGAAAGGCCTTCCCTCCATGGCACCTCATCACTGGGGCCGCTGACCTTGGCCCAGCCCTGTCCCTCTGAGCACAGCACAGGGAGCCGGGGAAAGCACCCATGAATTAACATTCCTCCCCTGAGGTCAGGTTTCCCTGCCCTGCTGAGACTGATGAACCCAAGTGGCAGCCCTGGGGGATGGATCTCTGCAGAAGTCACAGCATGAGCAGAGCAGGGGCCATCTCAGCTGTCAGGAGGGGCCATCTGGGCCTGCCGGGGCTGCCCCTGAGCTCCCCAGCCCTCACAGCTGTTTGGCTCAGTGCTGGGTTATTCTGGCTGGGCCCCTCCCCAGGGTTGAGCTCCTGCACATTCACCCCGAGCAGAGACTCCCAGCTCCTTTACAAGGGGCTCCAGAGGGACCCCTGGGCTTCACTGAGCCAGCAGAGTTGTAAAGCTTCTGTTCCACCCTGGGAAGGGGACACGCTCCATGAGCATTCTCCAGTGAGGTTTCTGCTTATCTTTGTTATGTTTCCTTGGGGATGTTTGCCTTTGTCACGAGGCTTCCACAGCTCTGCTATGACCAGGCACCTCATTGGTGTCTCAGTGGCCTGGACTGCACAGGGAAGTTGGAAGCAGAACCTCGTCCTTGTTGGAAGTAGGGCTGTGTGCCTCTGGAAAGTTGGGGGGAGAAATATTTCCCAACTGGGAGGTGTTATTCCCTGCCTTGTTACCATATAGGTTGTGCTGTGGCTCTTCTGGTTGAGGCCAGGTTGTCTCCATGGCCTGACTGTAATGAAGAGGTGTGAAAGATCCATTGGAATGCTGCCCTTGGCTTGGTGACTTGGGATCTCAGGGGTGGATATCACTCTGGGGCACAGGCAGTGGGACAGGCTAGCACAGCCCTGCAGGGAAGCTGCACTGTCCAGGAGATGAGAGGGAGAAGGTGGCCGTGGTGGGGTGGATTTTTTGGGTGGCCAAGCAGGGGTGTGTATGAGGAGGGTCAGCCAGGACCCAGAACGGGAGTTCCTTGTCTCAAAATGTGAATTCCTGGTCCCCAGAGCTCCCGAAGATCCGCATGCCTCGGCACCTGCGGGAGACTTACATCAGGCGTGTGGGGGATGCTGTGAACATCATGATCCCCTTCCAGGTAGGTGGGTGATTTGGGCTTTCATCCTCTGGCTTTAATTTCACTCCAGGTTCGCTCCTGCAGGGCAGCTTAGGGGTCCAGCTGTGCTCTGGCTTGGCTTGGCTTGGTCCCTGCGTCTTATGGGCCAGGGGTGGCTGATGAGGTGGGAATATCTCTCCTCTTCCTTCCCAGATCCTATTTTTCCCCTGCGACATCTTTGTTGNTGAGAGGCCCCTGAGCTGAGGAGCTTGTCCATGCTATGTCTCACAGATAGTTTGGACCCTGTGCTGGCCATGCTGCAGACATGAATTTTCCCTGTGTGCTTAGTTCAAGCCCTGGTGCTAAGCTGGAGCCTGGACTCAGCACCTTGCCATGAGAGCACAGCTCTGCCCTGGCAAGTAAAGCTGGGCTTGCTCCATGAGGACCTTGGGGAGCCAGCATGTTCCAGCCTCACCCCTGAAGCCTGATGGCTCCCCATTAGTGAGTCTGACAGGAATCAGCTGTAGCTTCTCTCCTGGTGACTGCTGGATGGGAGAGGTGGCACACAGGCTGCTGCTGCTGCCTGGACAGCAGGGTGGCTCTGCCACCTGTCCTTCCCAGCACGACCTGCTGGGACCATGTGCCCCAGTGGCTCCTGACCTGCCTGTTGCTCCAGGGAAAGCCGCAGCCTGAGGTGAGCTGGAGCAAGGGAGGGCAGCCCCTGGACAGCAGCCGCATCAACATCCGCAACACGGCGCGGGACACCATCTTCTACATCCGCCAGGCCCAGCGCGGCGACTCGGGCAAGTACGAGCTGACCGTGCACATCAACGGCGCCGAGGACAAGGCCACCCTGGACATCCAGGTGGTTGGTAAGCTGAGGACGAGACCCTGCAGGATCACTCTGGGGCTCATTGCTCCTCCTTGGTTGGGTAGGTCTTGTTCTGGGTGGGATGTGATGCAACAGCAACGAGGCAAGGGACTCTGGAGTCCCAGCAGGATCATGCACGTGAACTTCTCTGGCTGGGGATGCAGAGTTTCTGCCAGCCTTGGCCGTTGCATCTTCTCATCCCTTGTGTGCTGGACCAGGGTGAGAAGAGATTAAAAGCAAGGTGGAGGGATACAGAATGTGGGGGGAGCAAACTGGGATGTCACCCTGAGGGCGCTTGTGTTTGCAGAGCCACCCGGCCCTCCCCAGAACCTGAAGCTGGTGGATGTGTGGGGCTTTAATGTGGCCCTGGAGTGGACCCCCCCTGCGGACAACGGGAACGCTGAGATCAAGGGCTACAGGGTGCAGAAGTCAGACAAGAAGAGTGGGGTGAGCCTGGGCACTCCTGCTGCTGGTGATGCCCCAATGGGAGAGGGACAGCTGCCCTCCCCGCCTCACCCCACACCTTCTCCATCCTTGTCACAGCCTGTCTTTCCTCACTGCTCCTTTTTTCCCTCCTTTTTTTCCTTCCAGAAATGGTTCACGGTGCTGGAGCGCTGCACCCGCACCAGCTGCACCATCTCTGACCTCATCATTGGCAACACTTACTCCTTCCGAGTGTTCTCGGAGAACATCTGCGGGCTCAGCGACAGCGCTGCCACCGCCCCTGGGGTGGCCCACATTGAGAAGACAAGTGAGGGGCTGGGGAGGGTGGTAGCCAAGACTGGTCCTGACCAGTGGGCCAGTGGGGCTTCCTCGGAGTTGTGCTGGTGCTGCTGGGCTGCAGGAGTGAGGCTGAGCACCCCAAAGGTCCAGAGGTCTGCTGCCCCTCCTCTGCACCTCATTTCTCCTTTGGGGAAAGCTTGTGCCGTGCTCAGCCCCCTGAGAGGAACCAAGGCATGGACATCCCTGGGATGAGATGGAAGCAGGAGCTGGGAAGAGTCAGAACAGCCCTGGCTTTGGCTCCACAGCTCAGGGCCAAACCTCCAACCAGCTCTGCTCTCCTTCCTCTCCTTCCTGTTTCTGTCCCGCTCCCTCATAGCACACAGTGTCCTAGGATCTCTGCCATCTGCAGAGCTTCCCTCCAACTCTTACTTCTGTGGACTGAGATTTGGGGATATAATGGGAGATCCAGAATGTGCCTGGCCTGGGTCTGACCTGCTGCACACAGGATGTGTCACAGTGGGTTTGGGGATTAGCATCCCCGCTGTTCTTTGCAGGGCTTGGGCACTACCATGCCGTGATTGGATGAGGAAACAGGGCTGCTCTGAGCTGAGGGGCAGGTCCTTGGGTCGGGCCAAGTGACATATGTCTTCTTACNCTGGCTTGGCTTGGTCCCTGCGTCTTATGGGCCAGGGGTGGCTGATGAGGTGGGAATCTCTCTCCTCTTCCTTCCCAGATCCTATTTTTCCCCTCCTACATCTTTGTTGATGATGCTGCAGTGGGACAACCCCAAACACATCAGGACAATGGGCTGGCTGTTGCTGCTCTCTCAGCCAATAAGTCCAGTTCAGCTCATGCTCTAGGCCAGGATTTGGTCACATCCCTTGGGAACCCACAGCACAGCACAGGGGTCCCTAGAGGGGACCAGCTGCCTTTGGAGGAGGGCAGCCCCAGGGCTGTGTGATGGTGGAGTGATGCTGACACTGGTGGGCTAGGCTGGAGGTCGTCTCCTCAGCTATCTCTCTCATCCTGGCTGGGACATCAGAGCATCTCCACCATGGCAGCTGGCTCTGAAACATGTTGGCCAAGCAGAAGGAGTGAGAGGCCCCTGAGCTGAGGAGCTTGTCCATGCTATGTCTCACAGATAGTTTGGACCCTGTGCTGGCCATGCTGCAGACATGAATTTTCCCTGTGTGCTTAGTTCAAGCCCTGGTGCTAAGCTGGAGCCTGGACTCAGCACCTTGCCATGAGAGCACAGCTCTGCCCTGGCAAGTAAAGCTGGGCTTGCTCCATGAGGACCTTGGGGAGCCAGCATGTTCCAGCCTCACCCCTGAAGCCTGATGGCTCCCCATTAGTGAGTCTGACAGGAATCAGCTGTAGCTTCTCTCCTGGTGACTGCTGGATGGGAGAGGTGGCACACAGGCTGCTGCTGCTGCCTGGACAGCAGGGTGGCTCTGCCACCTGTCCTTCCCAGCACGACCTGCTGGGACCATGTGCCCCAGTGGCTCCTGACCTGCCTGTTGCTCCAGGGAAAGCCGCAGCCTGAGGTGAGCTGGAGCAAGGGAGGGCAGCCCCTGGACAGCAGCCGCATCAACATCCGCAACACGGCGCGGGACACCATCTTCTACATCCGCCAGGCCCAGCGCGGCGACTCGGGCAAGTACGAGCTGACCGTGCACATCAACGGCGCCGAGGACAAGGCCACCCTGGACATCCAGGTGGTTGGTAAGCTGAGGACAAGACCCTGCAGGATCACTCTGGGGCTCATTGCTCCTCCTTGGTTGGGTAGGTCTTGTTCTGGGTGGGATGTGATGCAACAGCAACGAGGCAAGGGACTCTGGAGTCCCAGCAGGATCATGCACGTGAACTTCTCTGGCTGGGGATGCAGAGTTTCTGCCAGCCTTGGCCGTTGCATCTTCTCATCCCTTGTGTGCTGGACCAGGGTGAGAAGAGATTAAAAGCAAGGTGGAGGGATACAGAATGTGGGGGGAGCAAACTGGGATGTCACCCTGAGGGCGCTTGTGTTTGCAGAGCCACCCGGCCCTCCCCAGAACCTGAAGCTGGTGGATGTGTGGGGCTTTAATGTGGCCCTGGAGTGGACCCCCCCTGCGGACAACGGGAACGCTGAGATCAAGGGCTACAGGGTGCAGAAGTCAGACAAGAAGAGTGGGGTGAGCCTGGGCACTCCTGCTGCTGGTGATGCCCCAATGGGAGAGGGACAGCTGCCCTCCCCGCCTCACCCCACACCTTCTCCATCCTTGTCACAGCCTGTCTTTCCTCACTGCTC
>VWYO01005207.1:21715-50565 GCA_013400275.1 Rhadina sibilatrix | reverse complement strand
CTTCTTACAAGAGGGGAGAGAAGTGGTTTTGGGAACCTGGTGCTGAATTCCTGTGTTGCTCAGCCCGGGAGCCTCAGGTCTGCCTCAGCCAGAATTAATTATTTCTCTAGAAAGCACTTACCAGCCAGAGAAGATCCCCCAGCGGGATATGATGGAGCCTCCAAAGTTCACGCAGCCCCTGACAGACCGGACGACGACGCGGGGCTACAGCACCCACCTCTTCTGCTCTGTCCGGGGCTTCCCCCAGGTCAGTGGCCCCTGCATGGGCAGCACAACCTTGGCCTGGGGACAGCAGTGGGCTGTCTTTGCAAGGTGGCTGGAGGTCTCTGGGAGACGTTAAGGGGCTGCAGCTGCCCTCTGAGTCAAACTGGGGCATGTTTGGGTTGTTTCTGCGTGGAGATGGGAGACTGGTCTTAAATCAAGCCATGTCCTGTTTCCCCTGTGCTGGGGGAGGAAGGGTGGAGCAGTGGTAAGGGCTCACACCTGGGAGATCTGGATCTTCAAAATACTTCTGACTGTGAATCCCACCATTGGCCACAAGCTTCAGGCAGGGCCAAGGCAAAGAGGGGAGAGAAGTGGTTTTGGGACAGAGGTGGCTGCATTTTGGGGCTAATTAGATTCCTCATTTCTCATTTCTCTCCCTGCTTGAAACTTTCAGCCCAAAATCATCTGGTTGAAAAATCAGATGGAGATCCGGGAAGACCCCAAATACATAGCACTGATCGATCAGGGTGTGTGCTCCCTGGAAATCCGCAAGCCTGGGCCTTTCGATGGGGGTGTCTACACCTGCAAGGCTGTGAATCCCCTGGGGGAAGCTTCAGTAGACTGCAGACTGGATGTGAAAGGTGAGACTGGCTGAGGGGAAGGAGGAGCAGGAGCCCTGGCCTGCCTTTTCCAGGTCTCACTTTCCCAGTGCTGTGGTTTGTCCCTGTTTTGTGTTGATCCTGGTTGTGAGAGAGTCTGAGGATACTGGGCAGCCCTGTGGAGCTGGCACCCTTGGGCTTCTTGGGTTTATTGTCTTGAAGCATCTTGAAATCACCATTCCTTATTCATGGGGAAAAAAATGGGGAGGAAACCAGAAATGACAGAGCCAGAGGAGCTGCCAGAGGCCTGGCGCAGAGCCTTCTCTTCTCCAGGCTGATCACCCCCAGCTCTCCCAGCCTGGCTCCAGAGCAGGGGGGCTCCAGGCCTTGGAGCAGCTCCGTGGTCTCCTCTGGGCTCTCTCCAGCAGCTCCAGCTCCTTCCTGTGCTGAACCCCAGGGCTGGAGCAGCTCTGCAGAGGGGTCTCACCTGAGCAGGGCACAGGGGCAGAATCCCCCCTGCCCTGCTGCCCACGCAGGGGGATCAGCCCAGTTGGCCAAGGAGGATGAGCTGGGCATTGTGCTGGGGACACCTGGGAGTCACCCAGGCTGGGGTTTTGGGGGACTCTGGCCAGGAGCATGCAGTGATGGTGGTGTGTGGGATTGCTTGGAGCAGGTGTGTGCAGGGTTAGGATGTGCAGGTGCACATTGGGGTGAGCACACAGGCACTTTTGGGAGTCAAAAGGGGAGTAAGACAAGGGGAGTTCAGGGGGTTTTTGTCTCCTGTGCTTTCCTGCAGTGCCAAAGTGAGGACAGATCGCAGGACAAGACAAAGAGCAAGGTAGGTCTGGGTTGGGGCACCAGGATGGAGGGAAGGTGGATCACTGCAGGGGACTGGAGTGCGCTGAGTGTCCTGTGTTAGCCCTGGTCACCTGCTGATGGAGTCCCAGCTTGGGTCTTCCTTGGCTGGAGATGGGGTGGGATGATGAACCTGAGAGAAACCTTTCCCTTGGTGAGGTGGCAGGAGGGCTGTAAATTTTGCTGAGTTTGCCTTGCATTAGAGCTGTGGCAGGGACACATTTCCCACCCATTCCTGACCAGCGCTCTCTTGGTGCCCTTGCAGGACGAGGATCTTGTTCCTTTTCCCAGGTGGATCCTGCAGGTGCCAGGTGGTGGTGGGGCAGGTGCTGATGCCCCTGACCATGATCTCTGCTGCCTGCTGGGCTGTTCCTCCCCGGCAGTGCTTTGGGAGCTGCACCTCAGCCTGCCGTGGCGTGGCCTTCTCTGAACCTGTCATTAGCTGTGACAATAAAACAAGCCCAGCTGAGGGGCTTTGGTCCTAATAAAAGCCACCAAACCCCTCTGTCCTGCTTATTGTGGGGTTGGCTTGGGTGGGCAGATGTGGAGAGATGCCAGGGCTGCTGTGGGGTCGCATAGGATCCCACCCAACCGAGGGTGGGGGAGATTGATTTTGAGCTTGGGAGGAAGGACCAGCTTTATGAAACACATACAGAGATTACTGAACTAGAACGAGCCCAGCAAGGAGAAAGAATGAGGAAAAGCTTCCTTCTGGAGTAGGGGAATGATTCTGACTGGGGAAAAAGAAATTCCACATCAGTGTTGTGACATCTTAATGCTTCTCTATTGAAGCACAGCTTTTTTATCCACACCAGTGAGGCAGGGATCCAGCCAGGAGCTGTCACCTCCCCTCGGTGGGTACAGGACATGTTGATGTGTCATCCAGAGGAGGGGACTCGTCCCTGTGAGCTGGTGGCTCAGGTGCAGGGTGAGTTATCCCTTGAGCTCTGGGCCAGCTTGGGGCAGACACTTGTCACCAGAGCCCAGAGGGACCCATGGAGCACACGGTTACCTGGGGCCAGCGGTGTGGGGTGATCTCTCCACCAGCACTGCCTCCCCCTCGGCCTGGGGGCACAAGGGTAGGAGCTCTCCCAGCTGCGTGGCAGCTCTGTCATGGGGCCAGACCCACATCCTGCCCGAGTCCTGGCTGGTCCTGGCATTGCTAGTGCAGATGGCAATCCTGGCAGGCACAGATCAGAGCCCATCCCACCCTTGGTGCCGCGGAGAGCAAAGCCGGGCAGTGCCTGTGATTAATCAGACCCCTCTCTGCACCATCTCTCCCGCAGCCCCCCTGATTCGTCCCCATCTGTCCTCAGGCACCTTCAGCCCAAGCTGAAGTCCAGGGAGAGTTGCTGTTCCCAGGGGCTCAGCGCTGGCGCGGCACTGCCCACACCAGGGTTGTTTCCACCATCAGAGGGCATCGTTGGGTTAATTTTATCCCGCTGCTGGTCAGGATGGACTTTTGAGGTGGTTGGTGCTGGTGGTAATGCCACAGAGTGGAGGTTGCAGTCCCAGCTGGCAAGTGGAGAGCTTGCCTGCCCTGGCATGCTCACACCCGGCCCTGGACACTGCTGGGGGTGTCCTGTCCCCCTTGTGTCCCTGGCACCTGAGCACATGGCCTTGGCCAGTGGGATTCTCTCAGGGACAGGGTCTGGAAGCAGGCTGTGAGCTGATCTCCAGGACTCTCTCATGCTGCATACTGTGCCCTTTCCTGCCCCTTATTTCAGTCCTACAGAGCACAGACTGTATTTGTAACCCCACAGGGGACTGAGGTGGGGGACAACATCCACTTTTAGTGAGGGCTCCCCCGGAAAGGTCTGGAGAGCACAGAGTGGAAAAATCCACTGGATGTTATTTTTAATGAAGCAACCATTCACGTGCCCTTTAATTTATGAGCATCCCAGTCACCAGGTTCCTGGGCACCTTAGCAAGGATCAGGCCAAAGCATCAATTCCAGAAAAGCAGCAGAAATAAGATGCAAGGGGGAGTCAGAGCCAGGCAAACAGCAGCACTGATCTGAAGGTGCTTCTGCACCAAGGGACCACAGCCTGGGCCTGGGGCATCCTCTCTGCACTAACCTGGGGCTGCAGCAGCCTCAGGCACCACTGCTGCTGCTGCTCCATGAGACCTGAGGCACTTCCCTCTGCCCTTTCAGGAGACGCTGGCTCTGCCCAGAGCCGGCAGGGTGGGGCAGGGTGGGAGCACGGGAGTCACTGCACTGGGCAGGTGTGGGATGAGCCAAAGCCTCACCTTGTGAGAGAGGTTCAGCACTGGCCCCAGGGCACCTGGGGATGTCTGAGAGGGGGGCGGGGGCTGAAGTCCATGGGCAATTGCTGTTGCCAAGGGCTCAGCACCAGCACAGCACCATCTATACCATTGGAAGGCTGGGAGGGTGTTCAGGACCCCTCCACTGTGATGAGGTCTAAGGGAAGGATTTTCTGCTCTGCTCCCATTTTCCCAGTGTGGTCTGAGCCAGGAGCCTGGAAATACATCAAGGCAAAATGTGGGTGGCTGAGCATTTCATCTCCTCTCTTCCTTGCTGCCCTCCCCATCCCTCTGAGACAGAGAGCTGGCTGCAGCAGTGGGAGAAGGGACTCTCAGCTGTCCCAGTGCCTGTGCTGCACACTCCCAATGCTGCTAAAAGTCACCCATAAATCTCACCCATCCGAGGTCCCTTTCCTCTCTGCACCCCCAGCCTCTGTGGGAACTTGCTGCAGTGCCCTTGCCCATTGCTGATGTCCCCTCAGAGGAGCACGACCCTGCTGGGGCAGGGGCAGGGCCACAGGACCTGTGTTTCCAATGGGAGCCTGGTGAACAAGGGATGCTGATAAGAAAAGAATCCAAATCAACTCAAATTAACTTTTCCCACCACTGCTTCAGCCCTGGAGGAGATCTTGCTGCAGAGCAGGGACTGGCACTTCCAGCATCCAGAGGGACCAGAGCTGGATGAGGGATGGTCCATCTCCAGCCACCCCCTCCTCAAATCTACCCACAGCTGAACTTCAGGGGGGGGGCCAAGTGCCCTGTGGCAGTGTCAGCACCCACATGGTGGCCTGCAGCTGTCCCCCACGTGCTCCCAGAGGGGTCCAGATTCCCCTCTGCTCCCTGGGCTGTGGCAGTGACTGCATTAACCCACAAGGTTTGGGTCCAAAGAGTTTGGCTGAGCAGGGAGGGTGGGAGGGAGCAACATGGGAGGTGTGAGATGAACAGCCTGGGGGAGATTTGCTACTGCTTTTCACAGAAAACAGCCAGGAGAAAGGAGGGAAAACGTTTCAAAGCCAGAGTAAAGGGAGAGAGAAGACAAGTGGAGAGCACACACTCCCTGGGTGCAGCTGACAGGGGTAGTGGGTGCTGCTAGGACCCAAAGGGAGCCATCGAGGAAGCAAAAGTGGATTCTGCAGAGTTCTCTGGGATTATGCACAAGGGTTTTACCAACACTCACCTCTGCCCACCTCTCTGGTGGTGCTGAGAGCGGGAGACTGACCCTCTGCTCTGCAAGGTGGTGGGTTCACCCCCCTGTGGGTGCTGGCAATGCCACGGGAAGACTTTTCCTGATCTCTTCCCATGTCTCAGCCCAGATCACCTCTCCCTGGTTACAGAGGGGAAAGAAAGGGCTTTCAAAATTAATTTCCTCTGAAATCACATAGCCTTGGACTCTCCTGGTTTTCAGCATCTTCACTGACACAGGGCACCCCGTTGTCCCAGTGCCCAGGTCCCCCCATGGATCCATGGACATGGGGCTGGAGTGTGAGGTACCCCCAGCACCACCAACACCGTGGAGCTGAGGGTATCCATCAATGGCAGGGCACTTCCTGGGTGGTTTGGATCACTGGACTTTATTTGCATGAAGATAAACTGCGCGTTTGTCTGTACAATTTCTCCTTAAATAGTTGGCAACGCTTAAAAAAATGAAAAACAAAAACAAACAGGGAGAAAAAAAAATCCTAAACCAGAAAGGAACAGTGCAGGCTACAATATCCAAACAGTACAATGCTTGTGAATAAATAACCCCCGGGGTGGCTGTGGGGACTGCAGGGGGCTGCTGAGCTCAGAACCCGTCGGGTCCCTGCTGCCCCTTCCTCAGACAGCAGGAAGAGCGTCCGGGTGGGGAGCGGGTGGGCACAGAGCCCCCCTCTGCCCTCCCCCAGTTCCTAGTTGCCTGCTTCAGCCGTGGTGGTGCTGGTGGCCTCTTTGTTGGTTTTGCAGCAGAAGTACTGGTTCCAGATCTGCAGGAAAGCTGTCCGGAACTTCTTGATGCGGAAGGCGTAGACAATGGGGTTCATGGCCGAGTTGCCGTGGGTGAGGAAGATGGCGATGTAGGTGAGGATGTGCGGGGTCTGGCAGGACGGGCAGAACAGGGTGATGCAGTTGAGGATATGCAGGGGCAGCCAGCTGAGCGCAAACAGGAAGAGAACCAGCGCCAAGGACTTGGCGATCTTCAGCTCCTTCCCGTAGTACTTCTGGGGGTCGTTGGAGCTGGAGGACACCTTCTTGTTGAGCTGCTTGCGGATGAGGTTGAAGACCTCCAGGTAGATGAGTAACATCAGCAGCAGGGGAGGCAGGACCCAGACGAAGAAGTTGAAGTACACCATGTACTCCATGCTGATGACTGTCTCAAACTGGCACGTGATGATGAACTCCGCGTGGCTGCTGTTCAGCTCCTGAGTCCTCCGCATCTTGTTGAGGTTGTTCCAGCCAAACATGGGGGTGAGCCCCACCAGAAAAGAGACTATCCAGCAGCAGGCGATGGCCACGGCTGCCCGCCGCGGAGTCACCACGCTCTTATACCTGTGGGAGAGACAACAGCCACAGGAAGGAGTTAGACATGGGGTGGGATGCTCTGCTCGAGGGTTGTGTGGCTCCAGGTGGAGTGGCAGTGGTGGGGCAGCAGTGCCCGTGCTGAGACAGGAGGATGTTCCTCCTCCCCTCCCCTCCCCTCCCCTGGAAGTGGGTAACAGCTTGTTCTAAAATTGCACTCACAGACTGGTTTCCCTGCCTGTGTCCTGGGATGGCAGAGACCCCAGATACAATCTGTGAGATCTGGGGCTGATGCCAAGCCAGGGAATGCATCAGCACCTGGAACGTGCCCGAGTGTCCAACCCTCATGTCTAGGAGGGAGTTCACATGCTCTGGAGCCCAGCTCCCATCCAAGCACCTGCACCCAGAGCTGCAGGTCACCCTCTCCTCCTGCTACACACCAACCCTGCCAGCTCACGGTCCCAGACAACTGCCCTGTGCCTGGGGAGGAAATCACCAGCAAAAGCATCCTGCAGAATCCACTGGGGTGAGGAAGGAGCTGCGGGTGCTAATGGACCCCTGGGGAAACTTTGGGCACAGCCTGTTCCTCTCCTAATGTGCTCGGATTGACAAAACCCTCTTTCTTGATGGGCTGATGCCAGGGTGGGAGGAAGAGGAGGAGGAGGAGATCTGTGTTCTGGCTGGGCTCTGCTCCCTCCCTGAAGCCCCTGGGGAGCCACTGGGGCTGCACTCATCTCTCCAGAGCTCTCCAAGCGGGAAGTGCAGTCTGCTGCATTGATTTTTCCCCTGGCCCTCCTGAAAGCTTTTCTTTGGAGGCTGAGAAGATTCTCAGCCCAAGAGTTATTGCTTTCCACCAAAGGGGATTGAACAAAGAATGTTTCCTGACTGTTTGCTGGGTCTCTCAGTGCTGCTGGTGTTAACCCAACCACAAGGACCACATGGAGGTGGCTGGCAAACCTGGATTTCCAATCCTGCTGCTCAGAGCTCCTTGCTGCAGGTTTGCAGCCTTGACCTGTGATAGAAATTGAGCATTTTGAGCCTTTTTATACAGCCAAGGACCCAAACCCACTCTCCCTTCTCAAGACCCCTCTCATGGGCAAGGCATCAAGGTGGGAGCTTGGAGTGGCACAGGCTGGAGGAGGTGACATCAGTCCCCATGAGTCCAGAGAGTCCAGAGCCACTGGCCCCCAACAGCTTTCCTGAACAAACCTCTGTGCTCTGGGAAAAGCTGCACAACATCCTGGTGGCAGCCAGGTCCCGTGGGAAGGAGGTGACAATGTGGGCAGCGTTTCCGCTGAGAGCCGAGGCTGGCTCTGGAGGCTGATTTATTCCTCATGGGGAGGAGGGAGGGCAGGAGACCCTGGGAAAGGCACAGGGCAAGGAGAACTGGGGCACAGGGAGGTCAAGGGGCAGTGGGAGAGAGCCGGCACTGGGGGTCAAGTGAAGGGAATGGCAAGGAGGGTCCAAGGGAGCGGGGTGGCAGAGGGATGCCAGAGACTCCCACGGGGCTGTGTGCTGACCCCAGCACCCCATGTCTGGTTGCAGGTCCTTGGGGTGCCCTCCAGCTCTGACACCCCACTGCCACCCCTCCCCAGGTTTGAGCAGCTTGGGGGGTATCACCAGAAATAGCTGCACCATCCCCCTGCCCCAGCTTCTTCCCTCTTTGCAAGCCCTGCAAGCTGTGTCCCATCTCTCACTCCTGGGGGTTTCCAGGGTCTTCTACTGTTTCTGCTGGACATGTGCAGCATGTTTCCGGGGTCTTCTGCACCCACTCTGGGTGCCCCCTGACCTGCAGAGCTGTGTGGGAGCCATTGCCCAACAGCCAAAGCTGCTGGGCAGCAGCAGTGTCACCGTGGTCCCCAAACATGGTCCCAGGGCTTGCAGCCACCACCCAGGCACAGGGTTCATCCCTCCTCACTGCACACCCATCCCTCCACGGTCCATACCCACCCTCCTTCCTGCACCTCCATCTCTCTGCCACACTCCATATCCATCTCTACCCCTTCCTGCAGTGCCTGGCCTGGCACTGTTTGGGAGCAGGGCCTGGCTCTCCCTGCTCCTCCCTTCACTTTGCCCCACAAGGTTTGAGGGTGCACCTGCAGAAGCAGCCAGGGCAAACCCGGACATCATCCTCCAGCCTGTGTGTGGCGTGGTCCCAGAAAAGTGGGTGAACCAAAAAACCCCACAGAAAACAGCCACATTTGGAGCTTGTTGCTCCTTCAAGCAATAAGGACAGAGGCATTTGTAGGAAATGTGTTCCCAGGGACCTCTGTCCACTGTCTCCATCAGCCCCACATGGAGAATGACAAAAGCTCTAAAATTGCTCCAAGTTCCTCCTCCCTGCAGCCCACCAGGTCCATCCACCCACTGGGTCTGACCATGGAGCTCTCATGGGACTCAGCTGCTCCAAAGGCCACAAATCCAATTCCTTTTCCATTTTATTTTCCTTGGAGGTGTCCAAGGAATGCCTGGATGTGGCACTCGGTGCTCTGGGCTGGGTGACAAGGTGGGGCATCTGTTACAGGCTGGAATTCCTGGTCTCAGAGGCCTTTTCCAGCCTCATTGATTCTGTGATGCTGTAAAGGGTGGAAATGCAATATCCCACCTAATTCTCAACCTCTGCCACATGGTGGGAGGAGAGTTAGCAGAGGGACAAGGACAGACATTGCTCTTCCAAATATTATTCTTGGTTATGCCATCAAGAAAATCTTTTCCCATTTGTCTCATTTTGCATTAATATGATAGGGCTGGAGTTTGGGATGGTCTGGGGGGCAGAAGCACTAGAAAATGCTGATAATGGCTCATAGTTAATAAATAATCTTATTATTCTCATCATCGCCAGAGCAATTACCAGCATCATTGCAATTTTATTACTGCTGTTATTTTTATTAACAGCTGTGACTAAAACATCCATGGTAATCATCAACCCTATCCTCATCCATTTCGGGTTTGTTTCCTCTGCCCCTGGGGGTTTGAGCCTGACTATAATTGGTAGATGCTCCCCTTGCCCTCCCTGAGTGGTGGTTTTTGCAGCACCCCTTCCCCACAGAGACAGGCATTGACCCAAGCCCTCCTGGGTGCCAAGCCAGGAGAAAGGACCAACGACCATCCAGCCTCATCCTGAGATGGGATGGGCAGCAATTGTGGTGTGGAACAAAATTGCCTTTGAGGGTTTGGAAGATAAAGCCAAGAGGCAAAATGGCAATTATTGATAGAGCTGTTTGCTCCCCAGGGGAAGGGAAGAGGTGATGGGTGGAGGCAGAGATGGACAAATTGTCCCCAGGGGCTGCACAGAGCTGACAGGGAGACAGGGAGCAGCTTTCCAGGGCAAGATGCTGTCTCCAGGAGAGGCTGAGGATGGAGCAGACACTGAGGCCCTTTTTCTCATGGAGATCACAGGATTCTAGAATGGTTTGGTAGGGCAGGGATTTAAATCCCATCTCCTTCCACCCCTGCCATGGGCTGGGACATCTCAGGCTGCTCCAAGCTCCATCCAACCTGGCCTTGGACACTTCCAGGGATGGGGCAGCCACAGCTTCTCTGGGAACCCTGTGCCAGGGCCTCCCCACTCTCACAGGGAGGAATTTCTTCCCACTATCCCATCTCACCCTGCCCTCTCGCAGTGGGAAGCCATTCCCCCTTGTCCTGTCCCTCCAGACCTTTGTAATGGCCCCCTGGCCACCACTCTGAAGACACCACTCACCTTCCTTTCCCTTTTCCTATTCCCAGACTAAATTCAGCTGCTTCTGCCCCATCTTGATGTGCCCAGACCTCTGCAATGCTCTCTGTGCAGCCCTGGGAGCCCAGTTCAGCCCAGGTCCTGCCCTGGAGGTGTCCAGCCCTGGGCAGGCAAAGGCCCTGTGACCATTTCAGATATTAGGACATGTCTGAAAGCACCTGGAGAACAGAGCATTCATTGCTTTCATGGATTTCACCTGTGCCTTGGGGTCTGTCCCCGAGAGAGATGGGGGCTCCTTTCCAAGATCCCAACCCAGAGGTCAATCCAAACCCAACACTCACCAAAGATCTCTTCTTTTGTTTGAAAAAGCTTCAAAAACTCTAGGCCTGGTTTGAATAAAATGTGGAGGTTTTTAGCAGGTCTGTGATTAGTTTTTTCTGTCCACAAAACACTTGCTGTTGTCCAGCCAGTGCCAAGATGTGGCTTTGCTGGTCTTTGCTCTGGAGAGTTTATTGCAGTGCAATTCCTGGGGAATTAATTCACTAATGAAGACAGACCATTACTAATGAAAAGAAACTGGAGCCAACATGGCAGGGGGAAAGGAGGCCAAGCTGACATGAAGCTCATCTGCACGATGAACACAGTAAGGAAAAGCAGCCAGACAACGTCCTGATCTAATTGAAAGTCTCTAGACAAAAGTGCTTTGATCTCAGAGGATTTGGATCCCTGCTCCTTTCTCCTGGCTGTATCTTCCCTTCAGATCTTTCAGTGTCTTGGAGGCTGCTGGGTGGGAAAACTCAGATCGTTGGTGTTCAAAGCTGCTCAGGAATGAGAACCTGAGAAATGCAAAGTGATGTCTGGGCTCTGCAAGGGCGAGGTCAGCCACAGCTCAGGGCTGGGACAAAGGGGCCCCTGGGTCCTTACACAAAGTGGGAAGTGCTGCAGAAGGATCTCTGATTGTAGAGCCTTTGTCACTTCTGATCCTGGAAATGAAAGGTTGGTATGGTAGCTAATGTGGGTTTGTGGCCACTGGTGAGTGTGTCACCATGTGAGTGGTGGCCTTGGGAGGGACAGAGGTCAGGCAACACCAGTCAAAGCTGGTATTTAGATGGACATTACAGCTTGTTGGTACAAATGCTTGGAATGAGGAGACTCGTCCTATCAGCACCCCCCTGGGATACATGGGGGATTGTCCTGATCCCCAAATCCCAAACTGATTGCTTGTCAAAACCCAGAGGGCAAGTAAGGGCCTAAAGAACTGGTCTGGTCTTTGATGTGAGCTAGAAGAGCACATCCAGCAGGATATTGGTGTTTGTTGGTGCTGGAGCCCCTGTCCTGCACCAAAGGAGCTCAGGAGTCTTCATCAGCTCAGCACTTCCAGCCTGACACCTGTATCCTAGCACAGAGCCACTGCCTGGCTCTCCAAAGGAGACCCTGGGTGTGTCCTTTCCCAGCACCTCTGGCTGGTTGGGCTGCAAGAAGAGATTTGAGCTGTGGGAGAAACCTGAGAAGTGTCAGCAGATCCCTGGGACAAGAGGGAGTGAGAAACGTGGTGGGAGGGGATGGTTGTGACACGGAATCCTGGCCTCAGGCTCTGCCTTGGGGACCTGATTCAAAAGGAGCTGAGGAGAGAAATCTCCTCCTGGTACCTCACCCATGTCTGTCTGCTAGGGGTGAGGGACAGTTGGAGGAGGACGAGGGTGGCTTTTCCACAGGTGTCATTTTTGGAGGGCTCCCAGGGCAGGAGAGGCACCAGGCACCTTTTGCCCCCCACTGACATGGGTGGGGCTGCATCCCAAACCTGGAGCCCCCCTGGCAACCACTGAACCCAGGTCAGGGCTGCCCCAGTCCAGAGCTGGCACTGGGACAGCCCAGGGGGCCCTGGGTGCCTGGTGCCCCCTGGGCCATTTGCTGCAAGGGGAGGGGGCACAGGAGGTCCAAAGCTGAGATGGAGTCCAGGGACAGATGCTCCCCACGCCTGCTGGGTCCTCCCACCCTTACCTCTGTGAGTGTCCCTGTGCTCTGAGCTGTGATTCCAGAGGTCATGACTGTCACTGGAGCACTCTTGGCTGTCACTGCCCTGCAGGGCACCCAGGCAAAGCTAGGACCACCCCACTGAGAGACAGGGAAGGATTTTCTCACCATATGGTGTCTTTCCTGCTTGGCTCAGCTCTGAGAGCAACTGGCACCTTCCTAACCTGGCAGCTCGGCCCACACGTGGTGACCTGGAGCTGCAGCCACTTCTGCCTCCCCAGAGAGGACCTGAGCATGGGAAGCCTCTTCTTTGAGGATCTCTGCTCCCAAAACACTTTGGATCTCCACTGCAGCACAAGGACGTGGTTCCACACCAGGAGGCTTCTTGATGCAAACCTCCCCCAAAGGCACCAGGAGAGATCCCAGAGGCATGGGGGAGGGTGGAAGTGTGTATCCCACTGCTGACCATCCTGTCCATCTGTGTTCAGGGTTTGGTTTTACTATCCCAAAATGGTGACTCTGTGTAGGAATGATTCTGCAATGAGTGCCTGCAATGCAAAACAGCTCTGGCCTGGCAAAGCATCTGGCAAGACCACTGGATGTTTGCAATCACCTCTAATAGCCAGTAATTCCCTAATGGATGTGGGTGAGTGTGATTATGAGGCTGAGGAGAACAAATCCATGCTGCCAAAATTGACTGGTCCCCACACACTGAAATGGAGTCCCCAGGGCTTAGGTGTGGGTTTCAGTAAGTGGTGGGAGAAGCTGGAGCTGGTCCAGCAAATGGCAAGAGAATGACAAAAAAGGGGGGGTTGTGCTTTTGGCATTGTCAGAAAAAGGTTGTGGAGGGACCTGGAGCATTTGCAAATGTCCTGGGCTTCAAACAGGGCCTGGGGAAATGCTGCTCCCTTGGTGTGGGTTCAGCCTGCCCTGACATCTCACAGGAACCTGGGGGCATCCTGAAGTCCTTGAGGACTGCAGAGGGATTGTGGGCACATCCAAAAGCAGTCCCAGCGACACAAACATCCCCACAAGAAGCTGAAGAAATAAGATAGAAAAGAGCTTAACTTTGTGTGCTAGAATGGTTGGAAGTGGGAATGATGCCTCCATGGGGAGCTTGGCCACGCCAGGTTATCTTCAGCCCAGGCTGGCAGCACCAAAATGAGGGACCCTCGGGGATGTCCATCCAGATGGGGGTTACAGATATGGGAAAAGGTGACCCCCCAGCTCCAGCAGTGCCTGGATCAACCCCGAGCCCAGCCACTTCCCAACTCTGCCACTCTACTGATTCCACCAGTCACAGTAGGACCAAACCTTAAAGCACAGCACACCCCAGAGATCAGTCCACCCTGAGCTGGGCACCTCTGGCATCACCCAGAGCCTCGGGAGGTTTCCCTGCTCCCCCGCATCCCCACACACCCAGCTGGTTCCCTCCCAGCTCCTCCATGTGTGGCCAGAGCCCTCCAGGACCCCTGAGTTTTCCTGAACCTCTGGCTTCTTCCCCCAGGACCCCGAGGTTGGTAGGAGGGAAGTGATTTAACACCATTGGCAATGGCTGCAAAATCATGGAACGAGCTGCAGAATCTCAGAACTGGTGATGTTCCCTGAAAAAATGTGATGCTCTCGTCTTTTGGCTGCTGCTTTCAGGCAACAACATTTTGAGCAAAGCAAAGTGTGAGAAATGCTGCTTAAAAAAAAAAAAAAAGAAAGAAAAAAAAGAAGCATAAGCTGAGATTCTTTTATAGCCCCAGGACTTTGGGAATTAGAACACACAGAAAAGGACAGCTTGGTCCCCCAGAGATGGGGGTGAGGTTATGAAAGCTGCAGGACAGTGTGACGAACACCACGGGCTTGTCTCCAGTGCTGCCCCCCTGCAATAGATTTCCTGGACATTTTTAGTGCCTAAACAGTTTTGTTGTCAAAAATAGGACTTCGCTGTGTGAGCATCTCCTTGGAGAGGGGTCTGAGTCTGACAGTGGCTCCCACACAACCACATCACAGGGATGAGCCCACTGTGCTGGGGGGGCAACCCCACCTCCAGCAGAAGACAATTTCAGGCAGAGCCACTCAACCCCACGTGCATCCCTCTCTGGCCAGGCTGGAGGGGGCTTGGAGCACCCTGGTCCAGGGAAGGTGCCCCTGCCCATGGCAGGGGATGGACCAGAATGAGCTTTTAGGGCCCTTCCCACCCAAACCATTCCATGATTCTACAGCAGTGCTGGAGGAGTTTCTCACCGAGGCCTGTGGCAGGATATCAACCTGCTGGGCCAGGAGCCTCAGAGCATCTCCTCCTGCCGTGCTGGGCCATCACTCTGTGGATTTGGCCACCTCCAGGGGTGTCACACAACAGCCATGCCCCTGCCATATCAGCCAGGAGCTGATTGTCCAGACCCAGTTCAGCAGAGCATCTGTGTGATTGGGTGAGTGAGGGTGAGGCATTCCCTGGGTACAAAGGAGAAGGGATAAAAAGCAGCTTTTGCCAATCTTCAGTGCAAACCCAGGGCTTGGCTGGATAAAAGCAGTGGGTTTTCAATTATTGCTTCTATTGCACTTGATTTTTCTATGCATTGCATGTTTTGGTTCTTTATGCAAAAGAACTTCTTTGAAACGAGGACTCTGAAGTCAGTCCTCAAAATTTAGAAGGGAGGGGGAAGAGGGAAGGACGAATCAAGAAAGTAGCTCTAAAACCCACTTGAAATGCCAAATGTGACAAATGTGGCTCTGAGAAATGGAAATGGGACAGCAGATCTGAAGTGTCTGATATGACTGGGCTCCCAGAGCCTCTGTGGCTCAGAGTCGATCCCACGAAACCCTGAGCTGCAGAGGGAAAACATCTGTGCTGGGAGGGAGGTGCCAGCTGAGCAAGTGCCCAGTGCCACCACCCTGCCCTGCCTGTCACCACCACCCTGCTGCACAAAGGCCAGCTGGGTCTCCAGGGAGGACCTGCCAGGGGAGTCTGGAAAACATCAAGAGCCATTAAAAGGTAGGAGCAGATGAGGGACCCCAAGGAGAAGGGAAATGAGGGGGGTCTTGAGAGCTGCTCTTTTTCTATCTGCATGAAACAGGACATTGAGATTTGCTTCCCAGATAAATGGGAGGCAGGAGACTGGAGATAAAATCTCAATTAAGAGGCACCAAGCAAGCCTCAGAGCAGGGCTAAGGTGGGTCTTTATCTCTCCGGTGCAGAAGGACTCACCAGGAAAAAAAAAAGAAAAAGAGATATCCTAAATTACAGTTGGAACAAGAGACTGGTATTGACTGCCTTTTAATTTCTTGGGTTTTACACTTCTCTTGCTAACCTGAGTCCTGATTTTGCAGTCAACAACTAAATTCCTCAGTTTCTTAGGCTGCAGCTTGTTATTAGATCAGGATCCTCATAGCACAATTTGTCATGGCAAAGGGAACATTTCCTTTCTTGCACTTGACCCAGTTCAAGGATTAGGACATTCAAGACTGAAAAATTGGCTGGAGGTTCCCCAAATGAGGGAGGTTGTTTTCTCCACCCAATGCCTACAGGAGAATTGGCAGTGCTGATGACATCTACTGTTTCTAAACCTCAGAGGACACAGTAACCCAAAACAACCAGTCCAGCACCTTCTGTCCAATGCATATTTCCCCTGATTAAAAGATCAATTTCAAATGCAAAAGCAGCTGGTTTCATTTAAGTTTTTTGTTAATGAGTTGGTTATATGTAGTTTCAACTGCTGGAAATAATTTTGGAGGCACCAGTTTCGCCTACAGTTGGCTTCCAACTTCTGTCCAAACAGCTCCCCCCAAAACCTGTGTGATTACCCCCTCCACAAACCATAAAGATGGAAGAAGTAATGATCAGAGGACATGTGTGTAAAGCCACTGAGTTGTTTAGCTTGGAGTGAGTCTCAACAGTGAATCCATATCTCAGTCAGTCAAATTGGAAGTGAAGGCTCCAGTTAACACCACAATTAAATGTTCCCTCACATCTGAGAATCTGTCACCAGGAAAACAAATAAAAAGTGCAAATGCAAAGCAAACCTGAAGATTGTTTGTGCTCTGTTTTCTCATTTAGATTAAAAGATTATTTATGCCCTTGGAAGAAAACTGAGAGGCTCTGTTCCCTGGGAGGAAGCAGCTGGGTATCTCTGTCAGGATGGTGGAGAGATCTGAGACCCAAGACCAGGTATTGCAGTGAAATGCCTCAGGCTGGGCCTAAATTACAGCCTGTGCATGTTCCTAATCGCTCTGGTCTTAAACCCCTGGCAAGGAACAATGGGCAGACACAGCCCGAGGCTGCCCAGGCAGCCTGGCTGGCTCAGGCATGGAGATGAGAGACACATGGACCAGGCAGCACGGAGGTCATGGAGATGCTCCAAGGGCTGGAGCCCCTCTGCTCTGGAGCCAAGCAGGGAGAGATGGGAATGTTCACTTGGAGAAGAGAAGGCTCTGGGGAGATCTTAGAGCCCCTTCCAGTGCCTAAAGGGGCTCCAAGAGAACTGAAGAGGGACTTTGGACAGGGGATGGAGGGACAGCACAAGGGGAATGGCTCCCCACTGCCCAGGGCAGGGCTGGATGGGATATTGGGTAGGAATTCTTCCCTGTGAGGGTGGTGAGGCCGTGGCACAGGGTGCCCAGAGAAGCTGTGGCTGCCCCATCCCTGGCAGTGATCAAGGCCAGGTTGGACAGGACTTGGAGCAGCCTGGGACTGTGGAAGGTGTCATGGCAGGGGTGGAACAGGGTGAGCTTTGAGGTCCCTTCCCACCCATATCAGTCTGGAACTCTGGGATTCTAGGAAGTGCATTTCCATCTCCCTGAGCCTCAGCAGAGCCAGGGCTGCCTGTGGGTGGGAAGCAGGGGTGGAATGGGGGGGATCCCCACAAGACCCTCTCACGTGTGGGTCACACAGGCAGTGGAATGAGATGATCTTTAAGGACCCTTCCAATCCAAACCATCCTAGATTCCATGATCCCCTGGAGTGTCACAGTCGACATGGACACTGCACTCGAGGTGCTTCCTTAGAATCATCAGAAGGCTTCCAGCATCAGCACCTTGGTATTCAAAAAGTCTCCCTCTGTAACTCCCACAAGCAGCTCCACACAGCTCTGGCTCTGTCTCTCCTTCAGTTCTGGTCACTCCTTCCTGTCCCTGGCACAGCCACCCAACCCTGTCTGTCCCACGCACAGCAGCTCACCTTTGCTGGTCCTTGCACCACCTCCTGTCCCTGGGGCTTCACAGCACAGCCAGCAGCCTCCAACTGACCCTTCCCAGCTCACTCACTCTTTATCACACCCATGGCTGGGAGGGCAAGGCTGTTTCCACTCTGGGATAATTAACACAGGTGTAAGATATCAGGGGAAGACTGCCCTCAGCAGCACCTCCTTTTGTCTCCCCACTCTGGAGAAAAGGGCTGTCAGTGACTGCCCCATCCTCAATCCAAGAAACTTTGCAGCATCTCTGGATTCTGACATTCCTGGTCTTCTGCTATTGGAGCACTTTGAGCTCCCTCAGAGCAGACAAACCTTCTTGAGCCCATAAAGAACCCTGTGCCCCAGCAGTGCTGAATGAGGGGAATGAGCTCCCTGAAATGAGGCCCATCTGAGCTGCACCCACCTGGGGCTTTGCTGGCTCCACTCAGGCTTTGCCTGGACCCACGCTGAGCCCTTGGCTCTCCCAGTCAGGACCCTTCAGTGCAGAATGGAGCCTTTGCACTGAAAGAAGTGAATGTTTGCTTTGTGCATCCCACAGGTAAAGGCACTGAGTGTTGTTCCCAGAGCAGAAAGGAAAGGAATAACTCAATCCCAGGACTGTGCTAACTGCAGCCCTGTCTGAGACAGAATTCTCAGCCCCAGCCCTGGCTGCTGTCAGAGAGAGCATCACTCCCTCCGTGAACAGATGGGGAGACTGAGCCGCAGAGGGGAGCTGTGATCTGCCAAGATGGACCAGTGAGAAAACATCCCTGGTGCCAGGAGCTGGCACTTCCCTTCTTTGAAGGAGGCCAAAGAAAATCATCCCCATCTCTGGCTGCAGGGAGAGAAAAGGCCTGGAGGAGGCAGATGAACAGCCGTGGCAGCAATGCCCCAGCTTTCTGTGCCTTCCTAAGGGGAGTGAATGATGGAGAGGTGATGTTGCCACCCCAGGCAGGGGGCATGTCCCCTCCGTGTCCCCACAGTCTTGCTGGGCGAGCTCAGTACCTGGGATCCATGTGCAGGAGCACATGGCTGGTGCCAGGGACAGCACAGAGGGAGGCTGGCAAGGGACACACAGGAAGGAGGCTGGGGAAGAAACCCCGTGTCCTCCTCCAGCTCCTTTTTGTCATCAGAGACTTTGGTACCTGACAAAAACCCATCCAAAGCACCCAAGACTGAGACAGCTGCTGGTTGTAGTTGCCTGCTCAGTGCAAGGGGGCAAAGGCCAGGCAAGGAAGGGATGGGGGAATAATGGGAATTGCAGTGAGAGGGAGGGTGAGGTTGCAAGGGGAAGGTGTTGGGTCCCACAGTGCAGAGAAGGGCAAACCCAGATGTCCCAAACCTTTTCAGTGCCTGATCCTGCTCTGCCCTTCCCTACATCACCAAAGCCCCTCCTCCCCTGTTTGGCCCCATGGCCCACCAGCCCTCAGCCCACAGGACTCTGTGAGGAGGATCTCAGCCTTCCAGGGTTATCTCATCCTCTCTTGCTGGTGGCATCACCTGCCCCCTGCCCTGCCCGTCCAGACACCCTGGGGGTGGCATCTCCAGGCAGGGCCAGAGGTGCCTGGGGGTGGCCAGGCTGCCCAGCTCATTGCTGCTCTGCAAGAGCTGGCTCTGGGGGCTTCTTGTGGCTGTCTTAGAGCATCAATTGCTCTTTCTTGCCACTGGGCACCCTGTGCAAGAGCTGGCCCCAGCAGCTGGACAGCTGCATTTCCAGAGCAGGAACTCCCTGCCAGAGCCCAGGCAGCCTCTGGGACAGCACCTTTCCCATTCTGTGGCCTTGAAAGGTCAGGTCACCTTGAGTGATGTTCCAAGAGGACCAGCCCCTTGGGACACTCCTCCCAACCCACTGCCAGCCCCAGGGCAGGGCTCTGCCAGCCCTCAGCTGCTGTGTCCATCCCTGCTGCTTTGGCAGGATTACTGTGAAAAATCATTCATTTGTCTCCAGGACAATCTGATGCTGTTCCTATCAGCTCAGCTGTGCTGGCTGTCATTTCCCCAGGCTGAGACAGTGCTCTTGTCCCCGAGGCGATGAGTGTCTTGAGCTGTCCTCGTCCCTCCCAGGAGTCTCTTGCTCCTGTGGTCCCCTCCACACCCCACATGCTGCTGTCTGCAGAGGCCACAACCCTCCCTGAGCTGTGTCTGGGCTTCCCTCACACCCTTGTGGGCAAGACCCTTCAGGGCTTTTCCCCGTCCTTCCAGACAGAGGTTTTCTTCCAGCCCATCAGTTCCTCTCCAGTCTGAAATTACTCTGCTGTGTGTCACAATGAAACTCGTCTCCCAGGTTCTTTCACTCTGGTGCCTCCCACACATTTTCCTTTTTTTTTTTTTTCCATCCTTCTTTGTGTTGCTATGACCTTTCTCTCTCCCCTGCCTCCACCCCAGGACACGGACCTGCCAGTGCACCACTGTGCCCCTTGGAGGAACCATTCCTGGCTGTCAGGCTGATTTCAAGCACAGTCATTTGGATGCAGCAGCTTCATTGTCCCCATCCCTGATTCTTTGTCCAGCCCTGTCTGTTCTGCCTTGGAGACCCATGGACCTGCATGTCCCAGGCCAGCCAGCCAGGTCCCCTCAGAGCAGATCCCCACAGCCAACAGTCCCTGGTGCTTGGCACAAGCTGCTCTGAGGTGTCTCAGGAGATTTCATCGGGTCTGGCCTCACAGGGGTCCCTCCAGATCCAAGTTTGGAAGTGGAGGCTGGTGGGCTTTGTCCCAGCTTTGTCCCAGCTGTTCCAGCTGTCTCCACCTGAGCTCATGGCCAAAATTCCCTTCCTGGTCAGCAGAGCCAACCTGGCCCTTCTGCAACACAGTTGAGCTTATTCTGACACCACAAACGGACTAAAAAACCCTGGTGTGATTGACCTGGGGCTGTAAGAGGAGCTGAGGGTGGTTTGGCTGTTGGTGGCCACATGGCACACAACCAACAAGGGCTGGGCAAGGACACAGAGACCAGCCCAGACCCCAGAGCCCTCACTGGGAAAGGCTCCATGTCCAGAGGAGCATCTGAGCCCCTCTGCACCCTCTGTGAGTCACTTATTCCTGCTCTATCACCTGCTCTGGCTGATGTGGAGTGAAGGTGAGATCAGAGGCAGGACTGTCTCAGTACAGGCCAGGTGATGATGGCCCCTCCCTTGGATGGAGTCACAATCCTACACCTCAGGGGTGGGGGAAGACCTGGGACCCCATCAAAAGGCTCCTGCATGCCCTGAGCCAGCTCAGCCCAGAGCATGGTGAGCTGGGCCTGACTCACCCAACACCCAGCCTGCAGGGCCAGCTTGAGCTGGCAGGGGCTGGGACAGCTGAATCAGCAGCTTTTGCTTTGGCAGAGCCTCTGTGCTGGGGTGTTTCCCTTGTCTCTGTGCCAGCAGCTGCACAGGGCCCTTGGACACCCAGCCCAGAGGGGCATCACTGTCACCTCCACCAGCCCAGTGCCTGGGACACAGCCCAGTCACTCCAGGAAAGGGAAAACCATGTCCTGGAAGTGTGACAGTGTGTCTGGGTGTTCCCAGGCAGCTCTGGGGCCCTGCAGCTCATCCATAGCTCTGTGCCCCAGACACAGCTCCTGTGAGGGACCTGCTGTCTGTCCCACCACGCCTGGGTGGTCCTGGCTGTGGGTGCTCCTCAGTTTCTGCCTGATGGGGACCTCATGGACCCTCTGTATTGCCATGGGATGAGGGAATACAGGCTGGCTGTGTCCCACCTGCTTGGCATGGCAAATGCTCTTGGATGGATGGTACCACACCTGAACATGGCCATGGAGGTGGCAGAGCCCTGCTGGGTTCCATCCACACGTCCCCAGCTGGTTTGGTGCCTGCTCGCTGCAAGATGAGTTCATGGGGAGCCACAGAATCCCAGAATCCCAGAAAGGTTTGGGTGGGAAGAGGCCTTAAAGCTCTTCCCATTCCACCCCCTGCCATGGCAGGGACACCTCCCACTGTCCCAGGCTGCTCCAAGCCCATCCAGCCTGGCCTTGGGCACTGCCAGGGATCCAGGGGCAGCCACAGCTGCTCTGGGCAGCCTGTGCCAGGGCCTCCCCACCCTGACAGGGGAGAATTCCTTCCCAGTATTGAACCTAAATTTCCAGTTTTTTTGGTTTGAACCCTTGCTCCTTGTCCTGTCCTGCAGTTGAGTCAACCTGGCCTGTTTAAGACACCTTCAGTCTATTTTAATACCACAAATGGCTACAAACCCACGCTGTGAGGCACCCTGGGCTGTGAATGAGAAACAATTTAATTTCATGGAATGAGCCCTGCAGGGATCACCAGGGCTGGAACTGGATCCTGGGGGAGCCTGGCTTCAGAGCCCTGGGCACAGTCATGGTAGGACTTCAGTGCAGAACCAGAGAGGCCACATTGTCCCAGCAAATCTCAGTTTCCACACCTTCCCTGTTTCCAGCCTCCATCCCTCACCTGTGGGATCACCCTGAGCCAGCCATGGTGCAGCTCAGTGCCTCAGTTTCCCCATCTGCAGATGTGCCCTTGCTGGGAACATGTCCTCACATTTACTGGGATATTGCCAAGAGTTGATGCCTTACCCTGAAAATCAATAGAAATAGGTAAAAAGCCCAATAAAAACACCTCCAGAGCAGGGGTTTGGGGTGCAGCAGCAGGAAGGAGGAGGCTTTCATTCATGGCCCTGCAGCATAGCCCTGGCAGATGTGAGCCCTGCTAAGGGACAGATGTGACACTGCTAAGGGACAGATGTGACACTGCTATCGGGGTCAGAGTGATTCCCTGGCACAGGGACCACGCCTCGCCCTGCTGGGATGTGCAAGGACCAGGAGGGGACAGGGTCCTGCTCAGGAAGCCCACACAGGGTCTCTTGAGGCCACTAATCTCCTCTTGCCCTTTAAATTCAGAGGATTTGGGAATAACTCTGAATATCAGCGAGTCTGGAGCATCCCCACACAGGACTCAGGGCTCCCCTCCCCTTCCCTCTGCACTGCTGGGGATGGAGAATCCCACACTCAGCCCCTCGCTGCATCCCAAGCCGACACTCCCAAGTCCCAGCATTTTTCCTGCCATTCCAGGAGCTGGGAATGTTGCTGACAGCCCCACTTGCCTCCCTGCAGCCACACGGCAGCGTCTGTAGCTTTTGGGAGTGACCTGGTTTTGTGTCTGCCAGCGAAGATCTCGTGGCGCTGCTGCAGCAGCTGTGTGAGCCTAATCCAGGCACCCCTCACCAGGGAAGAGCCCTCCTGGCTTTGATCCCTGACTTCGCCCATTCATGGCTGAAAATTATTCTGTGGATCAGAGAGCAGAGCTGAAAACCAGCTCACCTGGGTATTTACAGGTCTTCAGCAGGATCTCAGACCAACATAACCTGCTGGTAAATCCCTGCCCATCTCAAGGGCTCTGGGATTTTGGTGGCACTGGAATTGAGCTCCTGCTGCTGCACTGGCACAGCTCATCCACGCAGGATCTGCTTGGAGCAGAGCTCGGTGGGAAATGCTGGCTCTGATGTAGCACCCACATGCTGAGCTGGTGCAGTGTGCTGGAAACTGTGGCTTGGAAACAGCCTCAGGTCTGCAGACACCTCCCTGGACTGTAATTCCTGCATTTTAATCTCTATCCTTGCTTCAGAGCTGCCTGTTCCATGGAATGAAGGTCTCCACAGATCACTCTCACTTGCTAAAAATATACCTGGAGGAGGGCAGCGAGGGAAGAAACAAAAGATGTGGCTGCAAAGACCTGCCAGTCCCCAAAATTCCTCCAGGTTAGGGAAAATGGGAGTGTTCCCCTTGGAAATGAAATGTGCTTTCTCAGGAACAGGGCCTGTATGTATGGATGGCATCTTTTCACTGACTAATGGAGGTTGAAAGAAAATAGATGAGCTCCTGGGTGAGAGCTGAGTCACCTGAATGCTTTTGAAATTCCTCTGAGTGTAAAACAGGCCTTGGAAGAGCTGTGGTTTGGGTTGTTCACTGGCCTGGTTAGACAGGAAGGTTTCCTGGTAGTTGGGAGTGCTGGAAAGATGTCCCATGGGCCCTTAGATGTTTTGGGAGCTGGGAATTTGGGCCTAACCATCCAAATGTTCTCCTCCCATGGCCGTGGGTGCCCATTGCTCTCCTGCCAAGACCCTCCATGAACTCTTGGTGGAGAAATCATGGAATGGTTTGGTTGGAAGAGACCTTAAAGCTCATTTCATTCCACTCATGGGCAGGGACACCAGGGTGCTCCAAGCCCTGTCCAACCTGGCCTTGGACACTGCCAGGGATGGGACAGCCACAGCTTCCCTGGGACACCTTGAATGGGGAAAAGCCACCTCAGATGTGTCCTGCTCCACCAGCCAGCTGGCTGAGGGCAACAAGACTTCCCAGGCTTCCCATGACCTCGCCCTAGCTGGCCCCATGCCTGTGGCCCTTGGCAGGACTGGAGAGAAGGAGAAAGAGCACTACAATCCCAGGAAGAGCCTGAGCTCAGGCAAAAGCCTGGAAAACAGGGAGTCCAGAGGGGAAGCTTCCCCCTTCCCCCTTCACATCCAGCCAGGAGCTCACAGGTCCCCTGCACATCCCCCTCACTTTGTGCCTCGCAGGCACTGCAGGGCTGAGGGGTGCTCCTGCCATCCCTGAGCTGTTTTATCTCATTCCAGACAGGGCACTCCTGAACCACCAGACAATGCCAGTGCTGTCCACAGAGCCACCCCCCAACACTGCATTTATCCTGGCTCTCCCCCTGCTGTGCTCCAGCCTCCTGCCCCCCATTTCCTAGAGAGCTCCAACCATTCTGAGCTAACTGCCATGGCTCTGCAGCCTCACGGGGGTGCATTCCAAACCTTCAGCAGCACAAATGCAGGGCTCCCTGGCAGGAGGCTCCTTGGGATGCTGCAAGGTGGGAAGGGCAGGGCAGGGCAGGGCAGGGCAGGGCAGGGCAGGGCAGGGCAGGGCAGGGCAGGGAGGATACCCCAATGCTGAGGACCAGGCACAGAGGGTGGAGATTCTGGCTGTGGATGGAGAGACTCCAACACAAGGGCTCCTGCAAACATCATATTCCTGCAGGCTTTCCCTTCCTGGCACATTTTTGTTTTATGTTTGAGGTGAGGACAAGGTGAGGACCCCCAGGGGCGCTTGGGCCGTGTCCACGCACCCACCGTCCCCAGCCAGGGAGTGGTTTGGCACATCCAGGGACAGTAGCTCCTTTTGCTGTGGCCCTTTCCAAAAGTCCCAGCCTATGTCTCAGAGCAGAGACAGGGCCCCCGAGGCACAAGGGGCTGGTGCTGAAGGAACTGCACCCACCAAGCCTCCCTCTGGCACCATCCCCCCAGAGCATCCCTCCGGCACCGTCTCCTCCAGCATCCTGCCCCACCGAGGGGCCGGTTCCTGCCGGACACCCCCAGCTGGCTGCTTCCCCTCCCTTTGAACTTGTTTCATCTTCCCCAAGCACAGCTGTGAGAGGAAGGTTTGGGCTGGGCTGGGGTGCCCTGCTGTGCCCGGATGGGGGGGATCACAGGCTGGGGGTCCTGCCTGGCTGCCGGGCAGGGAGGAAGGATGTGAGAGGGGAGGGGGAGTTTTCCACCAGCAAATCTATTTTAGGTGGTTTCCACAGTTCCTGTGGGGGCTGGGAAGTGGGGGACCCTCTGCTCTAGCCTGCTCAGCCCAAGGGATCCTCCTGCATCTCTCCAAGGTCAAGGAAAGGTCCCTCCGGGGGAAGGCAGCATCACTCAGGCCCCAGCATCCAGGAGGACCATACCCAGGGGTTAGAGCAAAGGGAGGAGGTTTGGTGGGACACCCCAGTCCTTTGACCATGCTGGTGTGTGCTGGGTAGAGAAGGAAGAACAGGAGCTGCCAACTCAAATCCAAACAAGACCCCTCTCCATCTGATAAAGTCTGCCTCCACCTTGCAGGAGTGGCCCACATCTTTCTGTGCCTCTATGTCCATGGGAAGCAGCCACTGGAGTGATGGAGCCTTGGATGCTCCTTTGGCATCTCCCACTGCCATGCAGAGACACCCCAAATGCCCCATGGCACCATTTCTTCCAGGAGAAACCCACCCCTGAGGCCACCAAGTTCCCTGTGTTCCCCCAGGGCTCAGGTCTCCAGAGCTGGGTCTGTGTATTTCCTGGAAGGGAGATCAGAGCTGCAGGTTTGGTCCCAGACTCACAGCCCAAGGGCCAGGGTGTCCATGGGGAGGCTGGAGCTGGAACCAGGCTGCCAGGCACCGTGTTCCCCATTCCCTGCCATTCCTCCCTGTGAGGGTGGCACAGGCTGCTCAGAGCAGCTGTGGCTGCCCCATCCCTGAAAGGGTCCAAGGCCAGGCTGGAAGGGGCTTGGAGCAGCCTAGGACAGCAGAGGGTTAGGGTTAGGGTTTAGGGTTTAGTGTTAGGGTTAGGGTTTAGTGTTAGGTTTAGGGTTTAGGGTTTAGGGTTTAGGGTTAGCAGAAGGTGTCCCTGCCCGTGGCAGGATAAGGTCCCTTCACACACAAACCTTTCAGGGATTCTGTGGTTCTGTGAAATGCATTTCCCTCTCCCTGAGCCTTGGCAGCACCAGGGCTGCCTGTGGGTGGGGGGCAGAGCTGGAATGTGGGGGACCCCCTCCCTCAGCCTCATGTGGGTCACCCTGGTGAGGATGCACTCTGTGCCAGGCTTGTCTGAGGAATCCTGCTGGCACAGGACCGGCTGCAGTGAGCACACTGCCCGTGCCAGAGGGGAGGTCCCTGCTCAGCGTGCTGGCTGTCCCAGGGATGAGCCTGAGGCAGACATTGCCCACATCCCTCCCTGCCTGCCTGCACATCTCTGCTCAGGTCTGGCTGCCATCACTGCCTGTGGCCCTCCAGGGACCCCTGGAGCTGTCCCAGGCACAGTGGCCATGCGTGTTCCCCCAGGGCCCTGACTCCTGCCAGGTGCTCCAGGCTCTCAGCACCCACTTTGCCATTGCTGATCGGTGTCACAGCCAGCAGTGACACCACAAAAGCTGTGAGCACTGCAAAAATGCTGTCACTGTCATCCTTAGCATCCTGCAACAGGCTGGGAGAAACTCGAGGCATTTCAGATTCAGGGAGCATTCCTTGGTGGTGTTTCCTGACCTGTGTGCCACACACAGGACACTACATCCCCTAAAACCACCACATGGACGAACTGCCAGGAAATCATGAAGTTGTAGGATCTTTAAGGCTGGGAAAGACCTCCGAGATACTTGAGTGCAACCATTAAGTTGATGAGGTTATGAAGCTTTTCAATATTAAAATAGGCTCTGAAAAGACAGAGGAAGGTCTCCTGCTGCTGAGTGCTTGGGCACACAACAGGATCACAAAATTTAGTGTGGAAATTGCATGAGAAAAACCCACCCAAACTGTGTACAGCATAATAGTAATACTAATATTGCTCCCAGGAAATCTCCTGGGATCAGGGCAGGAATGTCCCCTGAAGGGCCCATCTGATGCTCAGAGGCAGACGAGGGGTTAAAAATGGACTGGCTTGTTAGGAAAATGCCTGACAGGCTTTGCTGCTCCTGTGGAGCCGTGGAACTCCCACACCAGAGCCTTTCCCGCATGCAGGGGATGCGGGAAGCCCAAAAAAGCTCCAAGAGCAGTGACGGGGTGGGAAGCACTCTGGCGGCACCGGCGGGCTGGGAGACAGTGACTGGGAAAATCACACCCAGGGAGGAAGTCGGGAGCAGTCTGTGGGATCGTGTGGCAGGGAGGGCGTGGGCAGGCCTTGTGGATTTATCCTGCACCCCCTCCTCTGTCTTACACTCCTGCTCCAAGCAGCCTCTGCTGATGGTGGCTGCGGGAAAATCCCAAAATCTCAGGCCTGGCCCCATGGATCTGGGAACAGCGAGCACTCTAGAGCAGTCGGGTGATCCCAACACAGGTGCCTCCTGTCCCTGTCTCCATGCATTGGAAGGCAATTCCTGCCCCAGGAAGGGCCCTACACCTGCTGGGGTCTGGTCAGCACCAGCACAAGGGGGTTGGTGCCTTTCTAGGGTGTTTGTGCTGATGAAGGGTCGGGGACGGCTCCAGCGAGCTGCCTGAACTCCAAAGGGGTCAGCAGGGTGACAAAGTGCCCAGCTGGGCTGGGCTCTTTTCCAGCAATGCTCCCAGATCTGGAGACTGGCGGGGCCAACGAGCCTGGCAAAGGGTCCCCACAGAGAGAGGGGAGCTCCCAGCCAGGAGCTGAGCCTGGCCCTGCTCGGGGGCACCGGGCCGGGTGCCACGTCCCCTTCCAGCCCCGCTCACAGCTCCCTGTCCCACAGTGGCACCCCAGAAATGCCTCCCAGCCCAGCACAGCCCCAGCGGGGAGAGAGCGGGGCACAAAGGGTTAAATATCTCCTCCAGAAGCTGCAGAGTTTGAACGAAGTGCTCAAATCAAGTGTCCCCCTCCTTATGCCCCAAGGCACTTGCTCTGGGCTTGGAATGGCAGCAGATGCAGAAGGGGAAAACGGGGACAGGAGTTATTTGCAGGGTCTCTCCTGGGTGCCAAGCTGTCACCTCTGGTCCTCAAACTCCCAAAGCTGTGTCCCACAGCGAGCCACCCCCGTGCTTCCCACGGCAAGGGAAAAGCTGGGCTGGAAGCAAAAACCTGTTATCCCCTTTCCTCCTGGAGCTTGGGCTCTCCCTTACGTGGGGACACACTTTGTGCTGGCTGTGGGGATCCTGTGAGGGGCTGTCCCTCACTGCCAGCCAGCTGCCACAATGCGACCTCTGCCTGCACGCCCAGCACCCCCTGAGCCCCCCAAAAGAAGCTGCTGGAGGCTCCAGGACAGCCCCTCACTCACCCTCCCTGCCCAGCCTGCCCTGGTTGCTGATGCAGCCAGAAGTGTCTGGGATGGCAGCGTGGAGGAAAGTCCTTTCTCCCAGTGCTTCTCCAAGAATTTGGGGTTTCCTCACTCCCTTTTAACCTCCCCAGCAGAGCTGATTCCGACTCCTTTTCCTACCTGACAGGGATCTTCACCCGCAGGTACCGATCCACGGCAATGGCCAGGAGCGCCAGGATGGAGCTCTCGGTGAGGATGAGGACGGGACAGGCCACCATGAGGCAGGTGTAGAACTCCGTCTGGGGTCCGATGTTGATGATGATGGCCAGGGGGATGACCAGAGCCCCCACGGCCACGTCGGCCACCGCCAGCGAGACGATGAAGCAGAAGGTGGCATCCCGCAGTGCCTGGTTCATCTTCACAGCCCAGATCACCAGGATATTGCCCGGCACGGACACCAAAGCGATGAGCACCTCGATGGAGATGTAGGCAGCCTGGAAGGCTGAGATGGGATGTGCCATGATGCTCCGGTCCGCCCTGCTCCTCTGGGGCTCCTCGGTCACCTGCAAACGCACAGGAAGGCAGCGAGAGAGTGGCATCGCTGACTGAGCTGCGAGCGAGACGGAGCCTGTGCGAGGGGGTGGGAAAAACCCTTCTCCCGTCTGTGCCGTCCCCCGGGGCTCCGGCCCCCCACCCCACCTCCCCCGAGCCCATCCCGCACCCACCTCCAGCCCGCAGCGCCGCCGCTCCCGGCGCTGAAGAGGGAGCGGGAGCCGCCGGCCAGTCCCGGGAGAGCGGCGGAGCCCCCTCGCCCCTCGGGCCGCCCCGGGCCCTCTGCCGGAGCCCTTCGGAGCCGAGGGAGCTGCAGCGGGACCCCCGCTGTCCCCTCGCTGGATCCCTCCCTGCTCGGCGCTGCTCCCTGCAGCCTCC
>VWYO01005207.1:0-16850 GCA_013400275.1 Rhadina sibilatrix | reverse complement strand
AAAAAGAAAAAAAAAAAAAAAAAAAAAAAAAAAAAAAAAAAAAAAAAAAAAAAAAAAAAAAAAACCAAAAAAGAAAAAAAAAAAAACTGTGAGGGACGAAAATGTAAAAGGAAAAATGGGAGTTCTGTTTTGCTATAAGGGCTGAATGAGGGCAACTACTTCCCTTGGCGGACTTGGAGATGGTAAAATCGTTTTCTGATTGATCTTTGGGGAAATACTGGGGAGGGGATGAAGAGCTGAGTGGGTGCTGTGGCTGGAAGAGCCCAGGGCCACCTCCAGACCTGGGGCTGTGATGGCCTGGGGACACCTGGGGACACCACAGGGGTGGTGGAAAATGAGGATTTGGGGTAAAGGGGAATACTGGGATGAAAGAGTGACAGCGACAGTGGGAAACGCCCAAGGAGGGCCGGGCTGAGCTGGATCGGTGCCTCGGAGTGAGGAGGGAGAAGTGCAAAAAAGAAACCATGGCTGCTGCTCCCCAAGCCCTTATCACTTTAGCGTTTTGTCCCATATTTCTATTTTTAAATTCCCTGCTTTTAGCTTCCAGCTGTCACTTGCAGCACTCGGGTTTGGTGGCGGAGCTTTCCCCCCACTCAGACTCTCACAGGCTGTAACCATCTCACCATCCTCCACGAGGAGAGCTCAGCTTTCCACCCAGCTCCTGCAGCCTCTGAGCCCTGCGCCCTGCTGTTTCCCAAATTATTGCCTTCCAGCCGATTTAAGGCGAATTCTTTTGTATCCAGAAATTAATTCAGGACAGCAATTCACTGGGTAGGTTCTCTGTGTGGCAGGAAAACCCGCTCAAACCCTGCCCACAGGCCTGGACCTGCAGATTCCTATGGAAGACGTGGAAAATTCCTTATCAGAACAGGGGATCCGCCTCCTGCCCCGTTCCACTTCTCTTCCATCCGGAATGGTTTTCCCCGCGGCCCCGGAGCGGCACAAACACCGCTGGAGCAGCGGCGAGAGCAGCATCGCAGCCGCTCCCCGGGGAGTGTGCGGGGCGGTGGGGCTGCAGCGGGACACGGGACACGGGACACGGGACACGGGACACTCGGCAGCGCTCACAGCAGCCCCGGGAGCATCGCGGGGACGTTCCCACAGCCGGGCCCCTTCCTCGGGGACGCGAGGCCAGAAGGCGCTGCCACGAGCTGGGAGCGCATCAGCTGGAGGCTCCTGCTGCCTTTGCAGCCGCTCCTCTCAAGGCCTGGGGGCTCTGCGGGCAGGGCCGAGCCGGGAGCCACCCGGCCCGACACTGCCGAGCCCCGGAGGGAGGGATCTGTGCCCGGGAGGTCACTCGGTGATGCCCCGGAGCTGCTGCCGCAGCGGTGCCGCGCGGCTCCGGAGGTTGGAGAGGAGGGAAAAGGGGGATTCATCAGTGCTGCCCGGCCCGGGGGGTGGGTGCCAGCGGGGCGGCTGCAGTTTTGGGGGCTGACATCCCCCAGATTCTCTCCGAGCTCTGGGGGAGCGAGCAGAGCGGGGCTGGGGTGCCGAGGGTGAAGGGTAAAGCTCCGCATTCCCTTGCTGGGAAAGGCTGGGAAGAGCACCGGGCTGAAGGGCACAGACCGTGAAAGCAGTAACCCCAAATTTCCTCTCCTCGTCCCAGAAGCTGCCCTTTCCATGGAAAGCCTTGGCTGGAGCAGCACTTGCCATCTGTGTCTGTCTGCTCCATCCAGGCTGGGCACAGGGAAAGAGCCTCCCCAAGACACCCACGGCACTCACACCTGCTCACCCTTCCCAAAATGTTACAGGGAGGCAGGACAGGGGACACTGCAGCTCCAGGGATCCCTGGGATTAAAAGGTACCCAGGCACTGGAAACTGGGAAATTGGGAAAGACGTCCAGGGTCCCCTCCTGGGGACAAGGGAGCTCCCCAGCCCCAGGGGCAGCTGAGGCTCCCAGTTTCACATCCCTGAATAAATGCTCTTGAAAGGGCAGAGAGCAACGTGAACTGCAGGAAAAAAATTCATTATTTTATTAATAATTATATTATTAATAATTATTTTAAAAGTTTTATTATTATTTTATTAATAATATAAATTGTTTATTATTAATATTATTAATATTATTTTATATTTCTGCTGCAGAAGAAATAGAGAAGGGAAACCCTCAAATCACACTCCTGGCCCTCCCTATGGGATGAAAGCCAGCTGCTCCCCAAAACAGATTTGGGGGCAAATGTGTCTGCTACAGTTGAGGCCAAAAATTCCTTCTCCAGGACAGTTTCATCCCCAAACGAGCAGGAAAACGCAAATGAAAGTGTTTCCAAGGAGTCCCCCCACTTCTCTGGAGCCTCCCCTTCCCGGATTAGGATGTTTTGGCCCAAAAGATGAATGAGGGGACTGGGACTGGAGCAGGAACTGCAGGAAGCCAAACCCTGGGAGTTATTTTCGTCTGTCAGGCAGGAAAAGCACCTGTTGGGGTCATTACGCCGCGGGAAAAAACAAACCTCGAGATTTTCTCCCATGAGGGGGTCAGAAATAAACAGCTGGGATCATCCCTGCTGGAGAGCTGGGTCTGGCTACAAGGGGAACACCCCACGGCTCTCCAGACCCTGATCCTCCCGCTCAGCCCTCAGGGGCCCGGCCCCAGACCCTGCAGGCAGAGGGCCGGGCTGCCCCCAAAAAGGGGATTCCAGGGGTCTGAGATGCTCGGGGGCTCTGACTCGCGGCGCGCATTCCCTCAATCCGGGCTCGGCCGTGGATAATCGGGCTGTTGGTGCCCTCTCTCGTCCAGCTGCGGAGGCTGATGGCTCCTTCACGCCTCCTCTGTCCCTCCGCATCCCTCCTCCCTCCTTCTGCCCTCTCTCCCGCACGGAGCTGAAGACCTTGACCCTCCCTGGTCCCGTGGGACCCTCGGGCGACCCGACCAAGGAGCGGAGTGTTTATCCTTGGTCGCAGCCTCATGGATCCACAGATTTGCCTTTCAGGGCATTTTTCCTTGAGGTTACATTTCCTCAGTGACTGAGAAGGGCTGGGAGGAGCTTGACCCCTGAAACGGGGCACGGGGAGCACCCCAAAACCACCTACCCCACTTCTGCTGGCCACACCAAAACCCAGCAGGCCTTCTCACCCCTCCCAACCCCTTCTGCTCGTCCCGGCTCTCCTCCCCGCTGCCTTGCCCCGGCTCCATCGGCTCTTTGGGAGCGGGACATCCCCAGCCCGGGCAGGGCTGGCCCGGGGACTCCCCCGGGCTGCGGCTCCGCCCGCTCCGGGCCGGGATTCTCCTCCGGCCCCCGGATGGCGACAGCTGGGAATGCGAGTGGGGGTCGGAGTTTGCTGAGGCTCGGCCCCCCGAGCTGGGGGAATCAGAGGGCGAAGGGGGGGGCACGGAAAGGCCCTGCCCTGCCCTGCCAGGGGAATTCTCAGGGTGGGGCACCTCCGGAAGGGCTGGGGGCCCCTCCCTGGGGTCCGGCGTGTCCGGCATCACTGCTGGCATGTCAAGGGGGAGTCTGCTGTCCTTTATCCCCCGGGGAATCCCTCACTGAAGCCACAAAATCGTCAGATCCCTCCCTCCCTGTCTGTCTGAGTTACCACGGGGTGCCCTTCATGGGGGAGAGGAGGGTGAGTGTCACCCCTCCTTGTGCCAAAATTTGCTGCCACTTGGGGTGGGAGCAGGAAAATGCAGGACTCACCAGTTTGTGTCCTAAAAGCTCGACATGAGCATCACAAGCTCCTTTTTCCCCTATTCACCAGACATTGGTCCTGCAGCATTAGCCCCACTCAGGCCATGGAGAGAATGAACATGCCCACCACGAGGACAAGCTGATGGTCACCCACCCAGGACACCTGGCTGGCAGCCACCCAGATCCCTCCCTGGCCTCCCTGCTGGTTCCAGGCATCCCGTGTCAGAGCTGTCCCTGCCGAGGGACACTGCTGTCCCCAGGTCCCATCCCTGGGCCTCCACCCTTCCCTGCTTGGACAGCTGTCCTCTCTCAGGGTCAAACAGCCACCACATGTCACTGCTGAATCTCTCACATTCATGATCTTCCTCTGCACACCCACCTGTCCCGCAGCTTGCTCCAGCCAGTGTCCCACTCTGCAGAGAACAACCCCTTGTTGACAGCCCCAGTCCCCCTGCTCCTCCCTGGCTGACACGTGTGGGGACAGCCCAGCCCGTGCCACACGCAGGGGATGGAGCAGCCGGGGACAACCCTGGGGCTCCAGGAGAGAAACCCCACTCTGGGGCTCTCTAGTGGGGGTCCTCCTGGGTGAACCCCTCCTCCAGCTGAAATTTGGGGCTGGGCACTGTGAAGGTCATGCCCAGGCCAGGGGCTGTGGAGCAAGGGAGGCCATGGAGGTTTCGTGCTGCAGTGGGGCAGAGCATCCCCTGGTCAGGGTGGGCAAGGGGAGAGGTCAGGGCCCCCAGTGCCTGCACTGGGAACCAGCAGACTCCTGGGTCAGGGTACCTGGTTTGGTCCCCAAATGGGGATCCTGATGGTTCAGGGCACACAGGGTGATTGCAGCAGGGCACCCACTGAAATTTATGGACTGGGCCAGTGGTTTGGTATTCTGGGGCACCCAGTACTGTCCCCAAACTGGGATCCAGTGAACTGGGGGCTACCCAGCCACCAGCAGCTCTCTGTCCATCCCTCACCCCCCTCCCAGGTCAAACCTGCAAAGACAGTTAATAACCAAAATAAAACTGTTCTCTAGACAGATTTCAGACCTCCATCATGATCCCTGATTTCCTGATGGGGAAACTGGGCCACCTAGATGGGAGTGAGGGGGCACCGAGGGTGCTGAAGCCCATGGGGACACAAGAGCTGCAGGAGCAGCCCTGTCCCACCAGGGAACTCAGATTGGACGAGTTGGCACTTCTGGGTGAGGGAGGGGCTGTCTGCTGGTGCTGTCACCACTTCTGACATCCCTGCCGGGACAGACAGCAGGACATCATCCTCCATCTCTCCCCACGGGCTGGAGCCTAAACTAACCCCAAATCCTCGGCAGCACGAGGAGTAGCTGTGCAAAGCCTCGGGCTGGGGCTGAGCGGGGAGGCTCGGCCGAGCCCCATCCCGGCCGAGCAGCTGTCGCCGTCCCAAATCTCCGGCGAGCAGGCACGTCGGAAATCCCGGGTGTCGGAGGAGAGCTCTGCCCCGCATTCCTCGGCCGAGAGCGGGGACAGGGCCAAGCATCCCCCGGCCGCCCGCAGCTGCTCCCAAATATGTTACGACTTGTCACGGCGGCAGGAAGGGATGTCGTGAGCCTGGAAAGCAGGAGGGGATGTGGGACGGTGGGGTGCCCGCTGGGGTGGGAGGGTGGCTCTGACTGGAAGTGGCATTTTGGTGAGTCTCCTGTCCTGTGCTGACACCCCGGAGGGATGATCCCTGCTGAGGCCTGGCTTTCCCCCTCTGTCTCTCCATCAGTGGGATGGTCCCGGCACCCCGGGGTTGTGGGGCACCCAAATCTCTTCACCAGCCCCATTTTTTCCTGCCCTTCCCAGTGGGAGCCGGCTGGCACCACCCCCACCATCCCTTCACCAGGTGGGCAGCCTCCTGCCCCGGGCAGGGATGTGTGATCCGTGCCTGCAGCTCTGAGCAGGGAGCAGGGACATGCTCTGGTTAAGGCTCTGTGCGCCGGGAAGGAGACTCCCCAGGCTGCAACACTCAGCAAAAACTGAGCGTCCCCAAAACTCAGCAAATCCCGACCATCGGGCGCGGTGGGAAAGCAAAACAGCCGAGGCAGCCCCTGGGTGTCTCCCGTGACTCCGCTGCGTGGACCTGGCCACCGGCTCGGGAAGCTGCCCCGGAGGAGCAAGGACAAACTCTCTTGGCCGGGATTTTCTCAATGGAGGGGTATTTTTAGCCCTGGGCTGGTGGCTGCGCTCGCCGCCAGCTGTGTCGGGGTGAGCCGTCCCCGCCAGGCCCCCGGCGGCCGGGGAAGGTCACCCCTGACGGATCGCAGCACGTTCTGCCCGCGGCTCACACAGCAGCGCTTTGTGTCGCCTCCCAGCCGCCGCCATCCATCACGGGATAACCTGACAGCCGGCAGCACAGCCCTAATCCCCCCTCGGCTCCGAATTACCCGGGGCACAGCCTCAGCCGCAGCGGGCGCCCACGGGACCGGGGAAAAGCCGCGCTCGCCCGTCCCCAGCAGGTGCCCCTGTGGGGTGGGAGTGGCCGTGATGGGAGCGCCCCCCTGTAGCCCAGACACGGGGGCCCTTGACGTTGGCTACTTGCTCAGTGGGATTCATTATCCTGGATTTGATATTCCCCGGGATAAGGCCGCTGGACCCACAGACCACCGACCCTGCCGTGCCCCTCTGCCGTGCTCAGCAGGGATCATTGATGGCATGGAGGGCCTGAAGGAGCTCAGAGCGGCACCTGGCTGGGCACAGTGTCATCCCTGCTTCCACATCCCTGGGTGAGACCTCCAAATGGAGCTGGGGCGAGTGCAGCTGCTGGGGCAGCCCAGCTGCCAGCTGACCCCTATTGCCAGTGCCCACCCCAGGCTGGCACTGAGTGGCCTTTCCTCCCCATCTCTGTGAGCTGCCTTCTGCCTGCCCTGCCTGCTCAGCGGTGGGCGCACAGTGGCCTTGGTGGCCTGTTGGGGCTAGCTTGTCCCACTTCTCCAGCTGGGGACAGGCGCTGCCCCACCAGTGCTGCCCCTGTTCATGAACTGACAAATGCTTGGCTGCTCCTCTGTGCTCTCAGCCACGTGCCCGTGGAGCCCGTTACATCATCACCGTGTCTCTCACCCTTCAAACATGCTCTTGCAATTCCAGAAAACCCATTTACCTCAGGGTGGCCCTGACACCTCTCACCCAGGGATGTGGCTGCAGCTCAAGGGCTCACTGGGGTCATGTCCACCAAGTGCCGCTGATAAAGGTCCCCATGAGTGACTCAAACTGCTTGATGTGATGGTGTGGGGCTGATGTGAAGACCTCAGGCTCAGGTTATCCACCCCTAAAGCCTTCACTCCTGCACCTCTGCACACCTGAGGGATGAATCCTGCCTCTTCCCAAACCTTTTAGCGCTTTTACTTTAGGCAAGGGCCAAGCTGATGCTCTGATTTCTTTCCTTCTTGAGTATTTTGGAGTTTGACTGACTGTGGAGAACACAGCGGCTGTGCTGAGGGTGAACCTCAAGGCTGCAGGTCCTGCTTTCCTTAGTGCAGACTTTCATAGAGGTTAAAACCATGGGAACAGCAAATCCGCAGGGCTGGGACCCCAGGAGAGCGGGAATTGGGGTGAGGAGATGTTGGAAAGCTCCTGGCCCCAAGGAAATCACAACAAGGAGAGAAGAGCATCATGACAGGTTCCAACAAGGCGAGAAATCAATCCCAAGGGAGCAAGGGTGCTGAGAGTGGGCACAGGGAATGTGCCACAGCACAGCCTCTCTGCGGAGGGGGAATTTGGGGAAGGAAAATCCCGGCAGGGTTGTCCCTGCACTTTGCTGACATTCTTTCCACTGACCGATCCCTCAGCTGGAATCTGCCCTGGGGCAGGAATAGGAGGAGATGGGAGATGGTTTCTGATGCTCCAGATGGAAAAAAAAGTCCCCTCTGAATTAAAGACGAAGCTGGAGAGGTGTAGCCATGCCGTTGGAGTCAGCAGGGAAGGGCTGGGGATGAGTTAAAATCCCCCTCACGCTGCTGCTGCTGGGTGTGCCTCGGTTTCCCTATCGGGAATGCATGAGCAATGTGTCTTTTCTGGGAGAGGTGTGCATCAGGATGGCATTGGGGCTTTAGTTATCCACAGGTACAGAGGCCAGCACAGCAGAGCAGGTGGGATGAGGCAGTGCCAGCCGTGAGAGGGCTGAGCCCAGCCTGGCTATGCTGGAACCTGGAGACAGGTGGGTGAAGGTCTCCTTTGGGTTTGGTGCGTGAGAGAAGCCATGAACGTGGACTTTGTGACAAAAATGTGATAAAGGCCTTGGCTGGGCACCTTCAAGAAGCCCACAGCAGAGGAAAGGTTGGGCTTGGCTCTGTCCTGCCTGCTCCTGCCTGCTCCTGCCTGCTCCTGCCTGCTCCGTTCCTGCAGGACGGGCAGCGGGCAAAGCAGCTGGAGCCGGGGCTGGTGAGCATGGTGAGGGGTGTCCACAGGGACGGCACCTGAGCCCGGGGTGCTCCCTGCATTGGGATATCCCTCCCGGGACTGGATTCCCAGGCTTCAGCACAAGTGGGATCAGCGGATCATGGACCGGCAGGATGGGGCCGTGGGGAACATGGGGCAGAGCGGGATCGGGAGGCGGGAAGGGGTGGGAAGGGAACGATGTTGTGCCGGTGTTGGGTCCCACGGCCGGGATTCAGATTTGAGATGCCGTGGGATTCAGGGGCGCAGCCTGAAGGGAGGGGGGTGCCCCGGTCAGGCAGATTGGCCACGAGGCCACCTCGGCTCCCCCAGCCCGGCCGTAACTGAAGGGACCAGATGATGCGGGAATGCCGGGGCGGGCGGGAGCTGGCAGGCGCCCGCCGTCCCCAGTGGCACCTCGGAGCTCACACAAAGCCCTTGTTCGGGCCCAGCCGAGCTGCTCCCCCGCCGTGCCAGCCCCCCCAGCCCCCCGGGCCGGGCGCTGTAATCCCCGTGGGGAGAGCACAGAGAATCAGACAAGTTTTGATGTGAGGCAGCAGCTTAGGGTGGGCTCAGGTTTCCTTTGGGTTTTCTATATTTATCTCCGTGATTTAATGCCAGCGCCGGGGTTTAAATGGCACCGAGCAGTTGGCGCGGGGAGAGGGAGCAGCCGTCCCCGAGCCGCGCACACGTCCCCGAGCCGCCCATGGAGCTCTTCGAGACCAACCCGTATTTCTTCCCGGAGCAGAGGTTTTACGATGGGGAAAACTTTCTGGGCTCCCGCCTGCAGGCCTACGAGCCCGCGGCGTTCCCCGAGCGCGCCGAGGCGGCCCTGTGCGCCCAGGGCAGGGCGGCTCCGGAGGACAAGGAGGCGCTGGCCGAGCACTGTCCCGGGCAGTGCCTGCCCTGGGCCTGCAAGGTGTGCAAGAGGAAATCCGTGTCCATGGACCGGCGGCGAGCGGCCACGCTGCGGGAGAAGCGGCGGCTGAAGAAGGTGAACGAGGCGTTCGAGGCTCTGAAGCGCAGCACCCTCCTGAACCCCAACCAGCGGCTGCCCAAGGTGGAGATCCTGCGCAGCGCCATCCAGTACATCGAGCGGCTGCAGAGCCTGCTCAGCTCCCTCAACCAGCAGGAGCGCGACCAGCGGGACCTGCGCTGCCGGGCCCAGCCCGCCGTGAGTGTCCCCGGCTGTGCCCCGGGGCCCCAGCCCGGGCCGGGGGCGGGTGCGGGGGGCTGGCCCTGCGGGGATGCCTGCGGGGGTGGCACTCCCTGGGGGTGCTGCCGTGTCGGGGTGACACTCCACGGGGGAAGGGCCATGTGGGTCTGATGCTCTGTGGGGACAATGTCCCGTGGAGGTGACTTTCTGTGGGGTGATGCTCTATGGGACGGTGCTCTGTAGGGGGATGCCATTTAGGGGTGATAGTCTCTGGGGTTGATGCCTGATGTGGGGTCATTTTGGTGCTGTTCTGTGGGAGAGATGCTCTATGGGGACAATGCCTATGGAGGCTATACCCCACGGGGGTGACACTGTGTGGGATTGATGCCATATGGGACTGACGTTTGTGAGGGTGATGTCATTTTGGGGTGCCACTCTATGGGATTGATGCCATATGGGAATGACATTTTGTGGGGGTGATGCCATTTTGGGGTGCCACTCTTTGGGATTGATGCTCTATGGGAATGACGTTTTGTGGGGGTGATGCCATTTTGGGGTGCCACTCTTTGCGGGCCACGCTCTGTGGAATGATGCTTTAAGGGGCTGATGAAGCCCCTTCACCTCAGGGTGAAGACCTTTTTTGGGTGATGCCCCGGGGGAGTGAGTCCCTGTGGGGACATTGCCCTGTGAGGACATTCCTCTGTGGGGGTGATGCCCTGTGGGGGTAACCTCAAGCAGAGGCACTGCAGAAACTCTGGGGTCCTGCTGGGGTGGGGGAGAAGCGGAGCCCAGCTCTGGGGGAGGCAGACACGGCCCTCTCGGGACACTGGTGGGTGTGGGTGTGGGTGTGTGTGTGTGTGTGTGTGTCCTGCCCGGGGGCACGGGGACAATGAGCCAGCCCCGCTGAGCGCTCACGGCTCTGCGGGAGAGAGGCCACTGACGCTGTTTAACAACCACACGCACTCCGAGCTCAGAAGGCTGAAATGACTCCAATCTTTATCACCCGGGAATTCCTTCCCTTTATCCTGTCTTACAAAGAGCCACCCAAGGGGTGGAAGAAAGACAAACTTCTTCAACTGCATTGGTCAAGTCAGAGGGACATCAAGCAAAGGTCCCTCCTAGGGAAAGGAATATAAACATAGTTTATGGTTAGGGAAACGTGTCTCTTGTTGAGAGAACGGTGTCTGGGAAAGAGTTTCAGAGAAACCAAACACCCCAGCACGAACCAGGGCTACAGGCCACTGCCACTCTGTCCCTGTGAATGGGTGCCTTGGGGCCGTGCCTGTGAGTGACACAGGGGAGGGGTGGCAATGGTGAAAATGAAGTCAGTAACACAGAACTAAACCAAACGAAAAGATAATATAACATAATATAATAATATTAAGTACTAAATGCAAAAATAGAAATACAAATACAAAATATACAAAAAACCCCCATAAAGCATAAAATATAAAATACAATTAACACTCCCTGCTCACACCTAGGCAGAGGAAGGGATGAGAGGGGTGTCACACCTCTGATACCTCTGGTTTCTAGGACACAAGGGGCTGGTTTAGGCACTGGCTGGTGACACTCAGTAGTTGTATCCTGCCACCACCCCCAAAGAGACAGGACTTGTCACTCCACGAGAGTTTGATCATTTAACCAAGTTTTTGAGAGGTGTTTTGATCTGCCCCCTGGTTCCTGTGGATGGCTGGGCACGTGCTTCCCTGCTGCTCTGAGCTTTGGATCTGGGAATGCACAGAGAGCTGAAACCACAGCCACAGCTGTAGGGAGAGGTGATGGATACAGATGGAATAGACAGATGTAGGGGTATGTGTGGGTATAGGCATGGATATGGGTTCTGGAGATCTGGAAATCATACAGATAAATTAGAAATTGAAATTGATATGGATGTGATAGCTACAGAGATAGAGACAAATTATAGAGATAGATTAAATAAATATACATAGATTACATAGACAATGATAAAGATTGCATAGATTACCTATAGATACAGAAAATAAAAATGACATACAGGTGTATCTATAGATACTGATTGTGGAGATATAGATAATGTAGATATGGATGATATAGATACAGAAATAGGTAATGTAGATATGGATATAAATATGACAGATATATGGAGATACATATATAGATAAATATAGATATGGATATGGATATGGATATGGATATGGATATGGATACAGATATAGAAGGAACTTATCAGAGACCCAGAAGAGGGAATCCCAAATCTCCTTCCAGGCTAAGGGATTTAAGGGCCAAACCAGTAGGTATCCAGGTAGCCCAACTTAATGCTGAATAAAGGAATGAAAAAGTATTTAGGCTCCATCCTACATATTTGTGGGACTTCCCAGTATCCCCTTTAATGCCAGAATCCACTTGGATGCCAGAATCCAATTTCCACTTCCCAGAATCCAATTTGGATTAGCAAATGTGCCCCAAACTGCACTGAGCTGTCCCTTTGTCACTTCTGTTCTGAGATACCCCTTCTCCCAGGTGTAGCTATGGGTTCACATATTGATGCAAAAGCCAAAATTTTGGAGGAAAAAAAAAAAGATTGTATCTCTAAGAATTTCCTGCTTTAATGGGAAATAAGTCCAAGTGTTAAATAATTATCCCATGCTGCCATGAGCTTGTAGATTCAAAGTGTCATTCTAGTCTGCTACAAAGAGTTGGGTCCATGGGGTTGCTCATATAAATCACATTTGGGGTTTTACTTGAGCTGACACCCACTTCTAGATAAAGACACACGCCAAAAAAAGTGAATTCTGAGTGTTGCTGGATAATGCTCTCATTCTTCATGCTGTCAGCTCCTTCCTCCAAAATAACCACTCAGCCCCAAATCCACAAATCAAGCTGCCAAAATCCTTCCCCAATCCCCCCCAGGGGATGGCCTGGGGACATCCAACCCTGTGTCATTTTTTACCATTCTCAGCAAAAAGGTGTTTTGCCCAGGGACATTTTTCATCATCAGTGGGGAGGTGCTTTTTACCTGCAGTGGGAGGGGAGCCCCATTTCTCTGTGGCCAGTGTCCCCAAAAAAGGAGATTTTTCAGCCTTTATGGCCAAGGAAGCGCCTGGCCCCGATGGCTCCTGGGGACCCTGCGCGATGTCGGCTGCTCCAGGAGGGGAGGGACTGTCCCCTCGGCAGGGGTGTGGCGCTGTGGGATGGCCAGGGTGTCCGTGGGATGCTGCTGGGCTGCAGGGGGTAACACGCGGTTCCTCTGGGCCCCTGCAGGCAGCCAGCGAGTGCGGGTCCGGCAGCTCCTCCTGCAGCCCCGAGTGGAGCAGCCAGCTGGAGTTCGGCACAAACCCTGCAGGTAAGGAACGCCCTCCTCGCCTCCCTGGGGCACCCCACGGCCTGGCTGGGCTCTGCAGGGAGTGGCACCAGCAGGGGCAGCGCAGCTCTGGAGCAGAGCATCACTGAGCCAACACCCCCGGGCAGGAGAGGCTTGGAGCAAAGGACAGCAGGAGCCTTGTCCTTCTCTCCCCATCCCACTGCTACAGAGTGATGAGCTCAGAAACCCTACAGCACCTCCTTGGCTCAAAGCTCAGCAATTCAGGGTTCTCCCAGCCCAGATTTCACCAAAATACCAACCCCTGGGAGCTGAGGAATTGGGCTGCAGCAGCCTGGGGCCCTGGTGCCTTCTCCCCCAGCAAGTTTCATCTATTGCCACCCCTTGGCTTGGCTTTGCTGTCTGTGCTGCTGGGCACGGCTGGGCAAGGCATGGTATCCCTGGGCATGGCATCCCTGGGCAGCACTGCCCCAGCCCCCCTTCCCTCCCCTCCCTACACCCCCTCGGCAACTGCTGATCTTTTTTTCCATGCTTGCCATTATCCTCTCCCCTGCCAAATCCACCTGTTATTTTCCCCAGAAGGCAGAAACTTAAATCTCGTTTTCCAGTGGAGATTAAAACCTATAAAAGGGTCCAAAAGTTCCACTCCCTGTTTCTCTCTCATCCTTCCCCAGGGTGGGGGCTGGCAGCAGGTCCCTGGGTCACTCTGGCCATGTGGGGGATCACAGAATTGTAGAAGAGAATCAATGAGTTGTTACAGGTGCAAAAGATCATCAAGTCCAACCCTCAACCATGTTCACCACTAACCTACATCCCCCTGAGCAGATCCAGGAGTCATCTCCAGCACACAGTCCCCACTCCCAGCAGTGTCCTCACCCCTCTGCCTCCCCAGATCCCATTGCCAGCAGTGTCCTCACCCCTCTGTCTCCCCAGATCCCATTGCCAGCAGTGTCCTCACCCCTCTGTCTCCCCAGATCACCTCCTGGCCGACGAGGCAGCCGAGGAGCGCAACCTGCACTCGCTGTCCTCCATCGTGGAGAGCATTGCCGTGGAGGACGTGGCCGTAACGTTCGCAGAGGAGCGGGGTCAAAACTGAGCTGGCACAAACCCCGGCAGCTCCTCGAGATGGGAACGGGGTGGGAATGAGGTGCCAGAAGGGTCCAGCTGCTGGAAACCACATCCACCCCTGCAGTGTGGTGGGCTGCACGGCTGCCACCCCTGGGCTCCCTTCCCACTCCCTGCAGAGCGCTCCCGCCGGGCTGGAAGAGCAGGCAGGGGTGGGACGGGGCAGTGGCTCCTGCAGGGGCTTCCCGGGGCCAGGCCCTGCAGCGCTGCCCGGCCGGGGACGGGCGGGTTTGGGGCCAACGTGTGTGCTGGGTTCGCTTTGCTGACTTCTCCAGATGCTCCCTGACCAAGTCTCTCTCCGGCCGGGGGCCGGGGCTGCTGGCCCGGAGCCCTCCTGTCTTTTCTACTGAACGCTGTGTGCAGTTGCCATTTAGGGTTTTTTAATTATTGTTTTTGCTAACTTATTTGGATTCTTTTTTTAAATAAAGGCATTCTTGTTTGGACTGCTTGGGATTTCCTTTACCGTTGTCCTGCCCTGTGTAGGTGTCCCCAGGCCCACAATCCCCAAACCCAGGTTGGAGATTTTCATATCAGTAAATCCAGCTGGATTCAGCACAGTCACTCAGCTGGGAACTGGATGTGCCACGCTTCAATCAGCCCTACACACACCAGTGTTCAACTGGGCTTCAGCCTTGTGCCTCAAAGATCTTGAGGGAGCTAGAGATTAATGTATTTTTAATTTGGGCTCTACAAAGAAGGCTCAAAGCCAGCACTGTTTTAAAATCCTGTTTATTGGAGCACACATACATCCTTTCCTGACCTGATCCGGGGTTTGGAGTCCATGCAGTACCAATAATATGACAAAAGAAATAGGGCATTGATATAAAGGGCTCACCGACTCTTCAAATTAAAAAAATATTTAATACTGTATTAGGCAAATGATACACCAAAAAGACGTTGTGACTGTAGAGTCTCTCAGATATTGCACTTCCAGACAGCACATGATAAGTATAAGGTCATTCCAGCCATCAATAAATATCACATCAGAAATAGGGGCCACACAAGGCAAACGTGGCATGAGGAGACGAAGAGATCCTACCCTACGGGGAAGAAATGGGAAGAGTTAAGAGCCTCCTGGATTGACCCCTGCCAGGAGGCAGGAGGGGAGAGCATCTCCTCTGCACCCGGAGGGGAAGGGTGGCACGTCCCGGGGGCAGAGGGGGCTCCCGTTGTCTCCCCGGGCACCCAAGGAGGGTCCCCTCTCCTGTGGGTGCCAGGCACTGTCCCCGTGAGCCACGTGGGGCGGTCCCAGGCACAGCCCCCCCGAACAGGGCACCCGACAGCACCAAAATCAGCACCTTGCCCGCCCGGCCCTGGGCAGTCACCGCCCTCCTCACCTCACACTGGGCTCCCTTTGTCCCACCCAGCACCAGCCCTGGCACTGCCCCAGCGGCCCCGAGGGCAGCTCCTTGCCCGGCCACCCTGCAGGGAGGATCTTCACCAGCCTGAATCTTCATTGGCTTCAAGTCCTGTGGGCAGCAGCATCCCTGATGCCCAGGGCTCAGGCGAGTCAGCGCAACCCCGTGGCAGATTGGCAACATGAACCAGGCAGGAGGGCAGCTTCCAGACATCACAGACACTTTGGGGGTGTCTGTGCTGCTCCCCAGATTGCACCACGCCAGGACAGCATCCGGAGCACATCATGGCCCAGCCAGCGTGGGGAGAAGTGGGGGGCAGGCCATGGTGGGAGCCGCAGGAGCTGAGGGAAGCAGGGGGTGCATGAGCAGGAGGGACAGATCCTGTTGGTCCACAGCAGTGACAGTCTGTGGGTCTGGGCTGAGGAACAGGCACAGGCTGGGCTCTCGTCCTGGAAGGCAGCCAGCACGTGGCATCTGGACATGGGGATTTGCTGAGGAGTAAAGTGGGAAAGGCCCCGTGAGGACGCTGACCCAGCTCCACCCATGCACCCACCAGCCAAGAAACCCAGACGAAATCAGCACTGGATCCCCCTGGCATGGGGTAACCATGGCCCAGGGCACAGCAGGGTCCCAGAAGCCTCCCTGAAGCACCTGACGTTCCTTCCCTCACCCACGTGGGACCCTCATGGATGGCAACCTGGGGCCCCCAGTGGAGCCGTCTGTCCAAGAGTGGACAAACCCTGAGCCCCGGGCAGCAGCACCTCCCCTACCACTGAGGCCTCCCTGGCCCTCCAGGGCCAGGCAAACCTTGGTGAGGGCAGCCCCCTGCCTGGGCTCCTGCTCTGCCCTCGGCCCCCAGCCAGCTCCAGGCTCCCACTCACCCAGGGCCTGGCTCCCATCTTGCTGACCCTCAGCACGAGTACGTCCGGACTGTCGAGGTCTCCAGCCTTGGGGACCCGGAGGCACCGACTGGAAGGGAACCAGAGCAAAGCAATTAGTGGCTGCTCCAATTAGCCCCCAGCTCCCCCAAATCCCGTGGTTATTGAGCAGCATCTGTGTGCTGCAGCCACATGAAGATGAGGGTCAGAGGAAGAGCCACGTTAGGCCAGCTCAGATGCTCCTGAGGCTCCAGGGTATTTGGGAAATTGCCACTTGCCATGCCTGCTCCCTCTCTGGGGGGGATTCTGTCCCAGGTTTCACTGTGCTCAGCCAGGTGGGAACTACAGCTTCTGGGGATGGGGTGGAAAAGGTCAAACAGAAGCTTGACCCAAACTGCTGGATGGAAAGCTGGGACATTTGAGCAAAACTGGAGGCAGGAGAAGAGCTGAGCCTGAGGTTTGGAGTTGGAAGGTGAGTGCACAGCTTTTTAATTTTCATTCCCACCCTCATTTCTGAGCCTGCTAATGCCAGCTTTGCTCCAGTAGGGAGCAGTTGCTGCCTCGGGATAGTGGGACCAGGGTGCCTGGCCCAGGGGACAAACTGGGGTAACCTGGCTGGAGCTTCTGCCTCCCTACAACTTTGGAAGGGACCAAGACACTTTGAAAAAGGAGTTGTATGGTGGAGGCAGATCCTGGGACATAAAACAGGACAGCCAGCAGCATGGGCAGCCAGGGTGTCCCAGCAGGTCCTGGGAGAGCTCAGGCAAATGGAGCCAGTTAATCCCTTTGGGTGTGGTTCCCAAAAGGCAGACTGGAGAAAACTGGCCCAGACTGAGCTCCTGCATCCTGGCAGCCCCTGGGTGACATATCCCACTTCATGCCCCAGTCCTGGCCCCTAACTTGTCCTTGTAGTTCATAACCAAGAAATCACACACAGGTCTGAAATAACCCTTCCAGAAAAACCATTTCCAGCAGGCCACAGCTCCGGGATCATGTGGATGGAGCATCTTGGGTGACCAGCAA
>VWYO01005206.1:406865-461414 GCA_013400275.1 Rhadina sibilatrix | reverse complement strand
GGATGGATGGATGGATGGATGGATGGATGGATGGATGGATGGATGGATGGATGGATGGAATTTCCTTGAATTTCCATCCATACTCCCTGGGATGGGCTGGGGGGCTTTTGTTGCTCATTGACTACTCCCAATAACTCTTTTATAGCAAATAATCACCAGCATGAAAATGTGAGGTCTCCATAAGCACAGTGCCTAATTCTGGTTTAGCACTTAGAGGTGTTAACTCTCTGCTCAACAAGTTACATTTATCCAAAGATAGATATTCAGGCAACATGAGAAAAATGAGATACTTTAGAGGCTAACTTTCCATGAGTTTTAAATTTATCCTATTTTTCTTCAAATGAACACGTACTTGTTAAGGAATTAAATATTTATTCATCAGCACCTGCACACACAAGAAATACCCCTGATTTTAAAGCAATGAAATTCAGTCTAGGGACTCTAAAGTGTGTATTGTGTTACATGCTACCTGTTATGTACCACTCCATTGATAATGCAGCTAATGTTCAAGTAAAACCCCCAAATGGATGCTTCAGTAAGTTTTGTCTATGAAAATGGGCTGTCAGAATTACAGTGCTGTAAAGTCACGTTTTCACATTTTAGGACAGAGGAGCACAGACTTGGAAAGCAGAGATGTATCCATGGTTGGTATCTTAGTAAATGGTTATTAAAGAGGAATTTCATGACACGAAGGTCCAGACAAGAACACCCAAATGAACAATTTTTCAGGCTCTCGAGAAGCAGAAAAGTATTTTCATCATGAGGTAAATTCTGTAGTTCAGGTTCCTCTGAAGTAAAATTTAGCTCTTTGTGTATATGATTTTTCCAGTCAGCTACACATGGAGACAAAAATCCATTTTGAATTGTGAGAGAATTACTGAGGAGTTTTTGGTGTATTTTCCTTTCTGAAGTTGTGCATATATTGCCAGCGTTGCTGAATCACTCCCAGGCGACCTGAGGATAACCCCAAACCAGGCTACTTTGCATTTCATAATCAAATTTTAGTCTTTCAGCTCACAGCATATTTGTTCATTTGTTTAATAACTTGGAAAGGACAGAGAAATACAGAAAAACTTTCATCTTAATGATCACTATATTCCTAAAATGGAAAAGCCCTTGACTCGTGTCGAGTGCTGGGCCGTAAGAACTGGGATACAATACTCTGGCAATCTTAAAATCTTTGGAAAATAAAGTGGGTTTAACAATTAGATTAATTAAATGATTAAAAGACACTGTTCCAACCACTTAATTGCTAGGGGAAGTTGGGGTATGAGATAGTCTTGTCATACTACTCCAATTAGCACAATTGTAGCAACCATGAATTATCTGTAGAGCATGGGAAAAAATGGAAGAGTGTGTTGGGGAAGAAGGAGGAATGGATGAGCAGAGATCAGCCCCCTTTGTACAGCATGGTATATCTTGAGCACAGGGAATACCTGGAATTTAAAAATCCAGCTGGAGACAGATTGTGTAGGGGCTGAACTGTTGTTCCCTGTGTCAGGAGGAGCATGTTCCTGGGGCAGGCAGGGGTCAAACCCATGGTCTGCAGTGGTCCTTGCTGTGATCCTGGAGGGAGAGAGGAGGAGAACAGTGCGTGGAATGTGCAGAGGATTCTGCAGCTGCTGAGGAAAGCTGCCTTGGTCTCCAGGGAGTCTGGAGGAGGGGTGTGTCACTTCTGGAAAAGAAGTCATTTTGTTGAAATATCACTTCACCTCGGCTCCAGGCTTCAACAGCAGCAGCATTTTGTGTCCTCAAGTGCCTTTTGTTGTCAGCAGCGTGGTGATTCCCACTGGTGCTGATGGTGCTGCTGCAGCTCAGGAGGGTCCTGGGCTGGGACCCTCGCCCTGCACACAGACACACTTGGCTGGGCAACACAGGTATTAACCTCAAATGAGTGCCCTCATCTTCACAGAAAATGGGCCAGAAGCATTGTTTGAAGTATCATTTCTCAATCTTCTTGAAGAACTTCACTGAAAGAGTGGTTGTGCACTGAAATCATCTGTCCAGGGAGGTGGTGGAGTCACCGTCCCTGGAGGGGTTTAAAAAAAGACTGGACGTGGCACTCCGTGCTGTGGTCTGGTTGATGAGGAGGTGTTAGGTCATAGCTTAGACTTGATGATCTCAAAGGTCTTTTCCAACCTCGCTCATTCTGTAAGTTTGTGATTCTCTAACTGGGGAAAGTGGGTATTCTGCTTTTCAGTACAGGTCTGTTTTGAAAAAAAAATAACCCAGAAGAATGGTCAGAAATTCAAAAGCATATCATAGGTTTATTTCCATATCTACAGTACAAATTACTGTTGCACCTTTTTGTCAGTGAACAGTCCATTGATATGTATTCATAGTACTGATTTTATTAACTTCCAGGGAACAATGAAGGTTTCTATTAAATAACTTTTCTTTATAACCATAATTTTGAGAAAATCTTGTCTGGAAGTTATATTCTAAATAATCCAAGAGGAAGCAGCTGAGAGGCAGGATGGAAATGCTGTCTTTTAACAGGAATTTGAAATCTTTTTATTCACTGATAACAAAGCATTCCTCAAAATCAATTTATATTCCAACCCAGTAGCCAGTTTTCAGGACTGTAATGCAATTTCTCTGTCTCAGCTAAGCAGGATGAAATCCTCAGATTGGGCATTGGAATACAAACTGTAATCCCACTTCAGGTATGGGGAAGTTTTGCTGGAGTGAGGTGGGTCTGGGGGTAGAATTGTTTTGAAGTCTCAATGGGCACCTTCATTATCATCATCATCATCATCATCATCATCATCATCATCAGTAGGTCTGCTCTTTCCTAACTGCCGGTACAACCTTTTTTGTGTTTCCAAGAAAAGGATTAAATGTGGGGTTTTTTTTCATTTGCATTGATGGCATCGTTATTTTTCATTATTTTTATTACCCATAAATAAGATGGAATGAAGGGAAGTAAAATAGCAGATTCCAGATGAAACCATAGGGAGCTGGGGTTGGAGGAAAACTGAGAAGTTATAAGGAGTGACCTTCCACAGTTACACTTCTCAGACTTGTGCTGTCATGTAAATGCCTTCCTGTTACACAACAGAAATTAGGCGGTTTAGACAAATATATATCAGTGGAGCTATGCCAGGATTTAATTAGGTCTCATATGCAGATCTTTCAAATTACCTGCCTCTTCCAATGTGATGAATCCACCTTTTTTTTGGGCATGACCTTCCAATCTGTGTTGAGTAAACCAAGACTGCTCAGTCTGGGGGTTTTGGCTTCTTGATGTACAGCCAGGTGTTCAAAGGCTTTGTAAAAGGCACAGAGACTTATTTAAACTGTTAGGGAAGTTTTTTAAATTTTCTTTTTTTGTTCAGAGTGATGAGTAGTTTTATGTTCCATCTTGGAGAAAACAAGGAAGTTGCTAGTGGTTAATAATTGTAGTTCCTTTAGTACTTCTTTAATTTGTGATGGGTACAAATAGGGAAGGTCTGTTACAGGAACAAGCTGATGTCTTAGAAACACTTGGTAAATTACAAGTTGAAGTGTTTACAAAAGGAAATTTGGTATTTTTTTATGGTACTGGCTGCAGTATGTCTGGCACTTCAAAGCTATCAATGACCAGAAATTAAACATGTGGTGAATATGACTGGAAATAGTAATCATCCATTGCTTGTCTCTCCAGGAAAAAAAAAAACAAAACAAAACAAACAACCACACCCCACAACCAACAACTACATTTAAAATCCTTACTTCCCATAATTTCCTGAGTTAATGTACCAGATATTTATCCCCTGTCCCCAGAAAAGAAAAGGAGAAAAGAAAAAAAAACCCCAAACAAACAAAAAGACCAAACCACCAAGAAGCAGCAGTTGTTTAAGTTTTGATATTTTCTGCTTTTCCTTCTTACTGTGCTGCTCTCACCAGCATTTCAAACATGGCTGTGGTTTCCCTCTATTGTCCTTCACATTCCACATTCACTGTTCAATTTGTTTCATTAACCCAATACTATTGTATATAAAAATATCCTGAGATGTTGATCCTTTCTGCTCTGGTTCAGCTGATTGTGGTTGTACCATCCATGGCAGAATATCTTTGTCTGGAGACAGCATGCTTTGGTTGCTTTTATGAATATATGAAAACATTATAATCCTAAATGCCTAAAGAGTAGATTTAGGGCTGATGTGGAGGAGGGTGAGGTGATGAGGGAATTGGATGTCCAACACTTTTATTTGTAGGGTCCAACTCCTCCCCTCCATCATCCAGTAGATTACTTCATTTGCCATCAGTGACACTTCTTAAAAACAGAACTCTTCCTTGAGTGGACGAATTTAGTAACATGTGGTAAACTGCTTACTTTGGATAAAAAGTACGGAAGTCTTACTCTAAGCAAAATACCTGAAATTGAATGTCTTGGTGAAAGAAAGAGCCAGGTGAGGATTTTTATAAAGTCAAGTAATTTCTTTGTAGCATTTTTCGGTTTCAAATGAAATTCTTTGTAAATTTCCTTCATGAACCACTTCTTGGGATGGCCTTAAAGAATGAGCATTGCAGGTTTATCTCTGGATTTTTATACTTCAGATAATATACTAGTGGAATAGCTAAATGATTTTACTTTACACTTTATTTACTTTGTGATTTCTTTATTATTAAATCCATCCTAAACCATAGTTAGTTTTATTAGTTACTATAATAATCTATTTTTGCATTGCCAAGAGTAGCTTGGGTAGAGAAGGAATGACCATAATAACTTTCACTCAAGTACACAGTTTTAATTAATAATTGTAAATTATTATAAATTCATTAGTATAAATTCATTATTTTAGTTACAAAAGCAAATACAGATTTCCATTTTTAAGGAAGTAAGCTACTATACAAAGAGTTTATACTATCTAAATTTTCTGATTCCATCTTTTTTATGAAAAGCAGGGAAAGCAATTTGCAAATATTTAAAATGTCAAACTAATGGAAGTATAAATGATGAACAACTTGTAAGGCATGCAAAAGGAGGCCATGGTTTGCTATGGGACTGTGGAAAAAGAATGAATAATTTATCAGGGTAGAATAAATAAGAATATTTCCATGCAGCAGTTGCAGGGTTGTTTATTGATCTACCTGGTAGAAGTTCTTAAAAGATTCATTATTTAGCATAAGCTAGAAAATGTAATATACCCAAAACACTGAAAATACTTTATTTCTGGCTGTGGGACTTCATTGCCCATCAGGGAAGAAAATCCCAAACAAACATGAAAACAGAAAAAACAACCCTAGTGCATTGCATAATGAAGGGTAGAAATGGAATTTTCTGTAACACCTGAGAGTGTTGCAGGATGCCTGTAATATCGAGAACCTCCCTGCCAATTCCTGGTGATTCACTAGGGAAGGGGGCTGGGTTCCTCTGGTATCAGTGCCAGGGGGGATGCAGAAATAGGGGAAAAACCCCCACCTCTATGAGACATTTATGAACATGTATTTTCAGGTATATTTCTTACAAAGTGTTTTTAGGACAGTAAATGACTAACAGTTATAACTTCATAACAGTTTTCTCCTTCATAATCCTTTTCTCCCTCCATTTTGGAATAGACATTATTTCCCCCTCCCCTTCAATTTTTAAACTAAATTTGCCATTTTATTTTTTAAAAAATAATTTTCAAAGTGAGAAAGAGCATGAACTGTCAGGAGCAGGTGCTGTATCCCTGTGGGAGCTCTTCATTCCAAGGGGCTGTTCCCTCCCCTGTGACCCCAAGGACCTGGCAGGGGACGCATCCCATGGCCAGTGAGGTGGCTCAGCCAAGGGCACTCACGGATGATGGTGCTGTAATAAAGCCCCTTTAATGGGCTGCTCCTCCTTGGTCAGCCACTGCAGTTCAGGCTCTTTGGGGCATTTGGAGATGCTCAGGCTTTTATCATCAATTTTCTCCATCAGTGCTGCTGCTGTTGTCATCCTTAATCCAGAAAACCTATACCTGTGGATGTGCATCCAGCATGCTCCACTTTCCTTAAAAAGACCCCAAACAACAACAAACCAACAGCTTTTACTCCTGCTTTCCTTTGGACATAAAATAATTATTTGACATGAGTGGCAGTGGCTGGCAGAGCACCACCTTTTTTGCCCACAGCTTCCAGGCTGCTCTGGTTTCTTTGTGGTGGCAGCCCCCTGCATGATTTGTGGTTATGATTCAAAAGTGTTTGCTGCATGCAGCACACCTGGCTGGCTTTCCCTGTCAGCTGCAATTCTACAGTGTTTAACACTGATCTTTGCATAGATAATACCCTTTATTAGAAGATTTTTTGTGAATCAAAGCCTTACACTCTTTCTGAAAGCCAGCGCCTTTTGTAGACTTCATATTTCAGTGATACATTCCAGACTTTTCCAGGGAACATTGAGCTTGGATGCTAAATATGTTACTGCTAGTTGTACAGAACTTTAATTCTAAAACACAGCTTAATCCATTGAAGGAATCTGTGGTGATTAACTGAATGTTTCCTTTCTGCTTGGTTGAAAAAGGTCATCCCTCCTTTTGTGCCAGTTTTCAGATCTTTCCAGCATTATTCTTTCCTTTCCTAGGTATTGTGCCAAACACCTGGAAGTGCAATTTCCAGATCTGCATCTTTTGGATATCGAGTCTAAGTGCACAATAAATAGAATGATAATTTAATATCTGTGTGTTCTGCAGGGCAGGCTTTGGCAGGTCATTAGTAACCTGCCGGTGGCTCTGGAAGCATTCTGTGTGCTCCAGTACTTTCACACAAGATTTTGAGCATTTATAGGTGATTCAGCCTCATACACTACAGAAACACATTGCAGGAAGGAAGAATGCTAGAAATTAAAAGTAATTGAGGTCCCAACACATGACAACAGAAGCTGTTTGGCTTCTCTTTTCTGTGACAATCTGCGTGTAAATTGCCAGGAGCAATATTCTTTACTCGCTTATTCCGGCTGAAGGATTTGCAAAGGTAACTAATTTCATCCTCTGATTCACTCCTTAGAAATCCCTTTTTTCTTTTCCCTTCCAAAAATGTAACCTGAATTCTTCTAATTTGTCATGGTGGTTATTTTTGGGGTTGGTAAAATCTTGAGCATTACCAGCAGAATCATCAGCATCCCTTCTTGTACGGTCTATAACAGAGCCCTGTTTGGAAGCTTGTTGTTGTTCTGGAAGAATATTACAGTCTGCTGAAATTATCTTTAAAGTGCTTAGAAACTGCTGATAAAAATGCATAAATTACTTTCTTTATGCTCTGTGTATATCCTTGTGCATGTGTGAGACTGTTCATACGCATAAGACAAGAAGTATGCAAGTTACATTCACATTGGTGCATGTAGAGACATTCAGATACAACATTTTTTAAATTTAGTCAGAATTTGTCTAATTGACCTGTGCAATTTCTGGCACCCTTCCACTCAACATCCATTTGTTATTTCAACAAGTCAAGGTACTTGTATAGACAAAAGGCTAAACAATTTTAATTCACCTTCAGATGAAACAATGGCATAATGACATATCCAGAGAACTACTTTCTGCACTTTGGTCAGGTTTGGGGATTTTTGGGGGAGGGGTTTAATGCCTACCATGCAATGACAAAGGTTTATTCTCCCTTTGTTCTTTTCAGAGTGCTGCAGCAGCTCCCAGCCCAGTGCTAGGAAACATTCCCCCAGGAGATGGCATGCCAGTAGGTCCAGTACCACCGGGGTTTTTTCAGGTATTCAGAAAAAAAAAATTATGATTACAGGAATATTAGGATAGAAAATCCTCTGTAATGCTGTTTGCAAGTCTGTAGAAAAGATCCTGTTCTGAACTATGTCTCACTATGTGGTGCAATATTTGAGAGTTTATTTTTAAACACTAGTGGACAGGTGGGAAGGAAAGGAAGTATTTAATTTATGAAATAGTACAGCACAGAACAAGAAATGGTGCCGGGGTTTTAGCAGAGATCAAAAATGCTTGAGTACAATATTAAAGTGATTTCTTGTGATAATATACATTCCATGAAAATTTTAAAGTCAGAACATTGTTGGTTGTTTTCAGCTCTGTGCTAATAAAGTCACAGGCCAGATTCCTGAGCTTCTGTGGGAATTCAGCCTGGGCAATGCAGAACGTCCAGCTGAGCATCGTCCTGCACCATGGAGATCTCAACCCCATTGCCTAAAAAAGTTAAGTTAGGGATTTAGACCACGTGCTGCTTCTGCTAAGTTTTGTCCTACATGTAGCTAAACACTCGTTTAACACTTTGGGCAGTAACAGCACAGGATATGATGGTGAAAGAAATGACATTTTAGTACAAGCCCAGTGTGGTGTTTGTGACCTGAGGCTCTACTGCTCCCACATCTCCTCCTCACAAAAACTCAGTTGTTTTCCTCTGCACTGGCAAACTGAGGCTTGACTTGTAATACATGAATGAAATGATAATTGGAAGTGAAGTGGAAAATATCTGGCTGCTGCTAGTCAAAAAATTCTTGGGAGCTGACAGAACTCATTAATTAATTTATATCTACTTTTAGTGCTTTGGACAGCTGGTTAGGTAGGCTCTTTTGCACATAATTTTTGTCTTAATTTTTAGATTATATCAATATTTCACTTTTTTACTTCAGCCTCCCACTTTAGTTGTGATCTGAGAGGAATTAACTTTTTTTGTTATTGTCTATGATGACTACTAGGATAGGGAAGGGGCACAGATAGGACAAGTGTGTGAAGTACAGAGAAGAGTAACTATTTTAAAGGTTTTCCAGAAGGAGGATGTGGGAGTTTGTTTTTAGAAGCGTGAATAGACTTCTAGCCACTCCAGATCTTTAAAGATGTAAGAAAGACAAGCTGATAGAAAGTTGAGTGTGGGTAAAATCTCATTGTATGCCAGTATTTGGCTCGAGTCTGACTTTAAGCCACAACATCATCCTGCTCTTTTTGCAAGGCCTGAGAGTGAAAAGGAACATTTTTCAAGGCATTATTAATTCTTGCTGTAGTTGTATGTTTAAGAACATATGTAAGATTGGAAATCACATGTGTTAGTGGGTGCATGGATGTGTTTGGGAGCAATCGCAGTAAGGGGAGCTAAGCCAAAATCCAGAGGATTCCATCCCAGAGAGCCTGAGGTGCTTGAGACTGTGAGTGCAGACAGCCCTGCTGCTGCAATGGGGGTTGTCAGGATGCACTTGGTACCAGGCTCTGAAACCTTCATCAGAGGCCAGCCTCACCAAGGTCAACTTGCCCCAGAACAAGAAAATGTGCCAGCAGACAGAGTCTGCCTGTGTGAAACTTGAAAATGGAATGGCATCATCTGCTGCTGTGAAACGCAGGTGAAATCACAGGGAAGAAAAGGAAACTCGTGGTGAAAACCTCCCCCTTCCTTCATGGGTGCTGCTTTTCTGGTAGACCTTTACGTGGACAAGCTGTTTCTTCATCCTCTCCTTCAATTCCCCTGATCCCAGAGTAAAACAAACCACAGATAAAAGGTTTGTCTGTCTTGGTCTGAGAGCTGGAAACCCTCATTCTTGCCCCCCCAGCAGTTTGGTGCTGAGATCTGCCCCTTACTCCCAGATTATGACAGCAAACATTTTGTTCTCCAGAGTCAGACCACATGGGCAGAGCAGGAGATAGGTGCTTGTGTCTATATTTAGTGCACTGCAACTTTGCTCCACAAAGGCCTCGTAACATGTTAATTCCTTTACCCCAAAATTTATCTGGAAGTTCCCCTGGAATGATAAGGGTGCCTTCTGCTTTTAGTTGTTTAGGTTGGGCTGGGCTGAAGCTGCTGACAGCCAGGACCTGCCAGCTCTGCTTGCAGAACTCAGGGGTCACAGATGATTTAAAGCAATTTCTTCCTTCTTGCTTTTGCACTCGTGTTTTGGGTGGGCACAGAGCACTCACATGGACATAAGCAAAGTGAGGGCATCGCTGCTGCAGTGGGTTCTTATCAGAGCAGGAGAATGTCACAGTCCAGGGGAGGAAAGGTGCTGGGAATGAAGAAACACCAACAGGCTCTGATTTTGGTTGGCACTGCTGACCTCTAACATGATTTTGAGACATTTCTTTTTTTATGGAAGAAAAGAAATCTGTTTTATTTTTAGGAGATAATGCAGACTGCTAGTATAGCATGTGGAGGTAGAGAAATATAGGAGAATTGTTTTTTCTCAGACAGTATGTGGTAAACTCTGCTCTTTGTATAATGAGGTTTTCTCATGGAGGTAGACCATTTGCACTGATGTTAATTAGCAATCTGTGGCATTTCATGCCTGGTCCACAGAGATAGAGGTTCTGAAGCCAGCAGCTGAATTTTGTCTTGTATCTCTCTGTAGCTGTACTTCAGTACTTCAGTTCTGGTGAAGGATGATGGTCACTGCAGTGCTGACTGTCCACAAAAATGGCACGGTGCAGGAAAGGTGGTGGAGTTGTACACAGATATTGTCATCAAATAAATGAGGGTTTGGGGTTTTGTTTGTTTATGGGGTTTTTTTTGTTTTGTTTTTAAGAGAAATTGTTTCCAGTGTCAAAAGTGAAATAAACACAAAAGTCTGTGTTTATGTGGAGTTAGGATGTGCCTCAGTTTCCTCCACCGGTGTGTTTGTGTTGGAATGTAACTTTAGGCTCATAGACACATACTTTTTGTCCTTATCCTCTTCCAGTCTGAGCAGCAGTGAGACTCTGGAAATAACTCAGTGTGAAACAGAAACTGAACCTACTCTTGGTTCATTAGTAGCAACACTTGAATGTGTGGGGCACAACAGTTCTGCCATACAGGACTCTTTAACTCCAAATAGCATAACCCGAACAGCTGCTTTGGGCAACAGAAGTCATTGAACCATACTAGCTTGAATACAGGTGAGATGATGTTATTTATACATGTCTGAAATGCCCAACCAGCCCTAGCCTCAATCTGGAACTACCTCATCCTTTTCCAGTTTTCCAATCTGTGACATCCTGGACATGGAGCTAAGGCGTGAGGAAGGCATTTTAGCTACTGTGATAATAAAATAAAGTCATTTGGGACATTTCCTGTGTCATTTTTAGACATTTTTAATCCATATAATTTGTTAGTTCCGTCATATGGCCAGTCATGGATATCAGCGTGGCTTGCTCTTTTTCCCTGGTTCTGGAGCCCTGTCTGATGCTGACGTAGTACCTGAGCAGCTGAAAGATTGAGTAAGATCCTAATAAATAATTACCTTAGGGTCCAGTGTTCATGGATGTATATAATGTTAGCAGCCACAGCTTTACACAAGGCTCTTCAAACTCATTTACAGTGAGTTAAATCTTCCACTTGTGATCAAAGAGGTTCAGGTCATAGAATTCAGAGACTTCTGTTTGCACATCCAGTCTTGCAGGTGCAACTGCTGCTTTTCAGGTACTGAGGACCATTTCCATCCCTCTCTTCACTGATGTTTTAAAGCAGCTAAACAATTTGAGAGATGATACATTTGTGTTCTTGCAGACCATTTATTTGATCCTTGTGGACAATGTTGGCGTTAGTCAGCAAATGAGCAGAGGCTAGAAGGAAGTTTGTGAGCATGTGTTCATTGAGGTGTTTGGAGTTTTTAAGCAGAATTAAACTATTGATTTCACAGGATTTTATTTGTCTTTTAATTAAATTTCCAGTTTTAACACTCCTAAATGCAGAGTTTAAAACAAAGCAGCTCAAATTTGTTTAGAAGGGACCTTAAAGCTCCTCTTGTTCCAACCCCAGCCGTGGGCAGGGGCACCTTCCACTGGCTATCCAAGTTACTGACACCCAGCACTGGCTGAAGTCTGACCCTGGCTGCTGCTTCTGCACTGCAATTAGGAGAAACACTGAAATGTACGTTTAATTAAACCCCAGTTGTCCTCAGCTCCTCTATTCCGTGAATATCCAAAGGTTTGGCTGTGTGAGGAGCGTGACTGGCTTTAGAGGTACTCACATGAGAGACCCTGCTGGGAGTTAGGGGAAGCAGGTTGTGTCACAATTGACAGTTCACTTGTTTAATTTGGTAATTCTGTTAAAAGTCAAATTCTAACACTTGTCTGTACCTTTTCACACATAAGTGAAGTGCCCTTTCTTTTAAACACATTACTTTCTTCAGCACATTTGTTAAAATCTCTTCAAGTTCAACTTACCACTAAGCATTATTTCCATGGTGCCTATGTTTTCTAAAGGGCTTTTCGAGTGGTTGGCTTTGTTCACCAACAGATCACCAGATAAACTTGGAATGACATAGGAGAGAAGTGTCGACACCATGTTTGAAATACAAATGTTACATATTCCTCTTATATAAAGGGGAAAAAAAAAAAAAAACGCAGCCCATACCCAGCCATGTAGAGTAATGTGAGCCTGCTTTGCCATCTAGTGGCAGCTGCTCATGCTCGTTTTAGCTCAATCCATATTATTCTCAAGTATTATTTTTAGCCTTGTTTGCCATAGTAGAACTGACCTATTGCTTCAGGAGAGGATTATTACAGTAAGGCACATGAGCAAAAAGGACTTTATTTTCCTGCCTAGCATTACTATTTGAGATATATATTTATATCTCAAATAGTAATGCTAGGCAGGAAAATAAATATATAGGTATATATAAATATATATGTATATATAGACATTTAAATTGCTTATATATGAGTATATAACAAATATATATCTACCATATGTAAATAAATATAAGTCAAAGTTTATCATTTAGGCAAGTGAGAATAATCAAAGTCAGCAAATTAAAAATTTGTAACCTGCACCTCCTGCATTTTGAAGCAGAAATGGCGAACTACTTACACATAAAAAGAAAATGGATTTGTAAGGTGCAGTGTAAGACTGTAAAATATCTCTGTAGTGAACTATTTTAGTTCATAGTTAATATTGACCGTATTTACAGTAAAGTCAGGGCATGACACATTGTTAAAAAATCATTTGTATTGGAGACCCAATAAATGCTGCATTTGGTTAAGGTAGTTAAAGCAAGGAAGACGAGGAAGGAGGAATCCCCCAGCACTTCTTTAAAGCCATTTTGGAGTGAATTGTCTACTAGGGGTTGTTATTTGTGTAGGGAATGTGGAATGGCACAGCTGGAGCCTGGGGATGTGCTGTGGCTCAGCCCGGTCTGTATCTCTGTCAGTCTAGAAACATTTTGTTTCTTTTTAAACCTCTTTGAATTCTTTCAGCTCTCCCCTTAATGCTCACACAGTCTCCTGGTTTTCCAGAGTTTTCTCCATATTTTATCTCCCCCCTTCCAGCAGCCACATCTCACTATCTGTCCCAGGATCCATCACCCTCCTCCTGTGTTCCCCATTTTTGCAGCATTAACTTTTCTCTAAAACAGATAGTTACAAACTGTAACAGAACAGCAAAATTAGCTGGGTTTGGCACATGTTCACATCCAGGCTCAATTGCAGTGCAGCAAGTGGGGCAATTGCAGGTGAAGGAGTGAAAAGCTAAAGAATCTGAGCAGGGCAGATATGTGGAAGTGCCAGAAGCTCAAGAACCACCTGGATTGTGAAAACATGGCGATGGAAAAATGAAACATCACCAGAGATGCACATGCAGCTGTATACCAAACATAGCAGCTTTGGTAGCCTTGAGAAACTTTGAAAATAAGATTTTAAAGGGGATTTTTTTTTTCCCTCTGAGTTTATATAATTTATGTTGGTAGGAAGAACATTATTGTATTTTTGGAATCTCCACAGTTTGTCAACGCACCCACCCCAGTAGAGCAGTCTGGGAATACTCAAATTCATAAAACTATAGGTCTGACTCTTTGCAGAACTGGCATATGTGCATTTTTGTCCTTAGCAGTATCACACTGCATTTTTAAATATTCCATTTTTAAAAATTATTTGACTTGTTGCACTATGTGAGAAGGTATTATAATCTAGAAAGATCTATAAGTAGTTTGTGTTTTTCTCCTGTTTGGGTTCCTTTTCTCTAAATGCCAACAATAAAGTCAACCTCTAAAAAGAAAAGTTATCCAGGATCTGCTGGCCTCAATAATCCCACCCTACAGTGGTGGCAATGCTTTTACTGCTCGTAATTGTTGGAACGAATTAAAACTGCTCAGCTTGAAGAGTTAATCACCTGTTCCAAAGAATCAGCCATGTATCATAATCAGGTTTATCAATCTAGGGAAAATGCTTTCAGTCATCTGTCTGGATGATGTCTAAATTCTAAATATGCAGGGATGTTTATTTTTGAGCGGTTTTAAGGTGATAAATCTTGGATGTTTTGGCTTCTCATGTTCGAAACACTTGGTTATCTCTTCTATTTGCATTTAATAAAATTAATATAAACTATTTACCTGGTTTAAAATTCATATAAGTAATACTTCTTATAAAAATGGAAAATCTTTCAAAAATTCCTTAAAGTATCATATGCAGAACTTAGCAACTTTCTCTCCCAATTATGAAACCTTGAAGTTCAGAAAATGCTGTTCCCCACAAAGTGACACAGATGTAATAGCAGTGCAATTCCTACAGATCATCTAAAAACAGACCTGGTTTTCAGCATCTCAGACAAATATTTAGCTGGGGACCAAAGGTTTTGTTTGGGGCTTTTCTGGTTGTTTTTGTTTCTTTCTTTCTTTCTTTTAAGCATGGAAATATTTCTTCATTTTTCTACACTAAATAAGGTGTGTGTTGCAGTGTCCTTCCATATGGTGTTCCTTGGGAGAGGAATAAAACATGAAATTCATTTAAAAAGCTGATATTGCTGTAGCTTGGAATTCTAGATGTGGAAGGAGCTCTTCAGTTTAGGAAAAAAAATATTTTTGTTCTGTATTCTGAATTAAATCCGATCTCTTACTGTTGCTATTTATAAGTTGTCAGTCTGCTCTTAGAAAACCATAAATACAGGAATTATTTTTTAGGGATCTTTTTCTGAAGCACAGAGAAGAACTTCCTCATGAAAATGGATTTGGTCATCAGGAAAGGCCAATGTAGAGAGAAATCCTCTCTCAGTGCTGAGAATAACACGTTTTTATGTAAAATAACATAGATAAAATCAGCTGGTTTGGTTTGCACTGGTAGACTGCAAGACATGCAGTGTACAATGAATTTCATCTCTGAAATACTTTAACAAAAATTCATTTCGGGTTTAGTCTTGGTTCAAACTAAAATGTGTTAATGAGGACTGTCCTGAAACTTCGTTGATTTCTTACTGCTGAGGGAGATGCCACAAAAAAAATCACAGTGGACGCTAAAAAATGTAAAGCAATTAAATGAAAAATGAATTCCAGGGTAAATTGGATAAATTCAATTCACACATATTTAATGGTTCCCCGTGGTCCTCCTAGGAGGGCAAACCCCCTTTGGTTTGGAAATGGGAAATGTAGGTGTAAAACACCTCTAGAGCATTTCCTTAAACACAGGAGTCTTAAAGAGATATATTAAAATACTTTTTACCCTATAGGAAAATGAAATAAAAATGGCCAGAAGTCTTAGTTTTTATCATTTGGATACTAATACTAATGCTAGTAATCATAAGAGTAAGTGATGCCAAACCTTTTAGCCCAAAGTAGAGTTTGGAAACAAAAAAGGTGAAGATTAATTGTATTTTACACAGAATATGGAATTTGGCAACTGATTTTTAAACAGAGAGGAGAACAAAGATTTTTGGTTTGTTTCACTTGTGATCATTTAGAACTTTTAAATGGATAGAAGGAAAGATTGGGTCATTTTCAGAGTTACCAGAGGAAATGTGACCTTGTCTCTTGCAGCTTGAACTGTTCTCCACTTGCACCTGAATTGCAGCACAATTAATTTAAGATCACTTGCAGTGTGTACAAATAAGGTCTATGGTTCCATTTTCAGCTGATAGGATAAGTGGTGTTTATGTTTGTGCTGTAGGTGGCTGAGTTATAAAAATCAATTATTGCCATTTCGGTCCTTCTCCACATCAAGTATGAAACTGTGTCTCACCATGTGATTTTTAATTTGTGGTCAATATATTTACGGTCAATTAAGTCTCAATAGGAATTGAAATACTCAGGATCACTTCTCTGGGCTGTGGATTATTGTAAATTTTGCAAATTTATGCTAGACAAAATGTGATTGATAAATGTAAAGGTATGAGGGAAAACAGGATGAAAATGTCAGTGCAATAAACCTGTATGTGGAAGGAAGTAAATTACACTCCCACCTTTAGTAAGGGAAGCAAATTAAAGAAACAATAGATTTATTGAAGTATGTCGTGCTTAGTAGAACACCACCCTCTGATTTCCTTATTTCACCACTATTAGGTGGAAGTGAAAACTAATCCACATAATATTTTAGAGGCTCTTGAACAACTGAAAATGAGAGTAAGAACTGCGTGACTGGCAGAGACTCATCCCAGTCTCTGTGCCTTTATGGCATCAGCTTCTGGTGCATGCTTTCTGTAAAATCATGTTTTCTGACACCAAAATGTAGGCAGTGTGGCTGTTGTGCTTCAAAATTGCTCTCTCAGAGACTTTCCCACTGAGAAACGTATTTTCTGTTGTGTTGAGAACTAAGAAAAACAGGATTTTACAAGATTTTGATGTTGCACAGCACACACACCTCTCAGACCTGCATTAAATACACAGGTTATGAGATACCCTTTGCTCTCCCTGTACACAGCTGGATTATTCTTGAGCAGAGAGATAACAAAAAAGTGCTACAACTTCTGGCACCATCATTCAAGTTCCTGAACTTGTCTTTTTTAAAGTACTTTTAACAATTCAACATGAAATGGTGCTGTAAGAGCAGGAAGCTTACTAAATTTAACATTTCGCATCTTGATTTTATTTTGTGTCATCTATTATTTTAGTATTCTAACACTTTCCTCCTTTTAGGTTTTTGGGTTTGTTTTTTTTTTTTTAGCCTTCACTGTGAGTTGGTAAATGCAAATATTCTGCAGTGACTACACAAAAGGTTTTTCCTTTCTGTCTTCTTTTTCACCCAGTTTAGTAGAAGGTTCTTCTTCCTTTGCTCTCAGCTGCAGGATGGCAGCCTTCAGAATACTTTTTGTGATGCCAAATTAGTGAATTTCTTACCTGTGGGTAGGAATTACAATATATTGCTGTCAACAGATATTGGTGGCATCTCCATTTCAGCAGTGGCTTAGGTCTGGCTTGCTTATCTGTTTCATTTTTGGATGTGATCTTTTTGTTTTGGTGGTTTTTTGGGGTTTTTTGGGTGGAGGAGGGATTTGTTTGGTTTGGTTTGGTTTGGGGTTTTCTTTTCAGTGTTGTGGGGGTTTTTGGTTTGGTTTGGGTGGTTTTTTGTTTTGTTTTGTTTTTTCCTTTTTTTTCTTTTTTGCTTGGTTGGTTGGGTTTGCTTGGGATTTGTTTTGAGCTTGGAGTTTTTCCCCCTTTTCTTGGTTGCTCATTTGTTTTTTGGTGGTTTTCTTGTTTGTTTGTGTTTTGGGGTTTTTTTTCGTTTTGAGGGATTTTGGAGTTTGGTTTTGTTTGTGTGTGTATTTTTTTTAATTCAGTTGGGTCTTTTATGTGTCCTTTGGTTTGGTTGGTTTGGTTTGGGTTTAGTTTGTTTGTTGTTGTTATTGTTGGGACAATTTTGTTTGTTTGTTTTGGAGTGGGTTTTTTTTTTCTGGTTTTCCTGACACCTTATTATGTCCAACAGTTCTTGAACTCCATTGGAGAAGTTGATTTTAGCCTCTCTGTCTTCTTCCTACCGAACAGCTAAAGTTGCCTGCTGCATTATAGAGTATTTCTCCAGCTTAACTCCAAGACAAATAAGGAATCTGTCTTCCTGACAGTTCAGTGAGAGTGTCCATTTAAGGTGCATTTAAAATGCTGAATTTTGAGTTTCAAAGCTGAAGCCACAGGCAGAAATGTCCAAGTCTTCAGCATGCAAACATTTTATTTTCACCTTCAGAAACAAGGTATGAATGACCAGCTCAAGGTCTGTGAGCACTGGTTTACGTTTAGTACTAGTATTCTGAGCCCAATTCAGGGCTCAGGGATGTTTGTGCTGCAAGAGAAGAGAAGAAGTTGCCAAGAAGTTGAGGAGAGAGGAATGCCTGTTGTAAGAAATGGAAGCCCACAGTGGTTCCTCCCTAAGGGACATTCCAGCAACTCCTATTAAAAAAAAAAGAGTACAAAATTAAAGTGAAAGTACTTCAGTAACTAAATGTCAGGTATTCTGGAAATGACAAGAAAAGTGGTGAATAAACACGTGGCACAAACTTTCTGCTGCTTGAGTTTGAGTTTTCCAGAATCTGGTGCTCAATAATGTGTGTGGGGACTTTAAAACTACTCCCACTATCATGAAAAGCTGAGAGTATTTAATATATTTTCATTAAAATGTTGGACATAATTTCTTTGTTTTCTTGCAACATCTTAGTGGAACCTTTTTGTCAAGTGGAGAGGGAAAAGCTCATTCACTGACACAAAAATGAGAATATTTAAGTTTGTAATGGTAAATTTTTTGTGATAAACCAAACCATAGGAGCTACTTGAAATCTGCTCGTCACTGACTGCAGTTCCATCCGGATGTAGGAAGAATACATAGATACATGAATATTTACAGTATATAAGCCTTGTGAGCTTGGAAGGAGCAGGGGTTTTGTTACTTTTTTATTACTATTACATAATATTAGTAGGCTGGTTCTGTTAATGGCTGAATTGAGACACTTCAGATTTCCCCTTTTTTGAGCGGCACAGTTGTAAACAAACTTGAGTTTCATTTGCTGGAGGAGACAAGTCAAACCCGGGGTCCTCACTGGAGTGGCTGCACTCATTTGACCTTTTTGGAAATGGTTGAAATTCTAATTTCCTGACACTTCTACTGTTTCACAAGGGCCTTGCCCCATGCACAGCCCTTTCTCTTATCAGAGTTTATCACCATCAGAGAGCACAAAGGAGCCTCCCTCTTCTACAGCACATAATTTCAAGTATCTTTTTATTAATCTATTCACAATTGTTATTGAACTTTCTTCTCCAGTTTGTAAACTCTCTGTACTTTAAATTGCTTTCTAGCACTACTTTGAGTGTGTGTTTATGTAGGTTACATTATTTCAGCTTTCATCTGATTCCAAGATGTGAAAGGTTTCATTAATTTATTTATGTAAGATCATAGGAAAAATTCCAGTAGTAATTATTGGTAAAATAATTGCAGTTTCTCTGCTAGCTGTTGCTAGTCTAAAACAGTCTTTTTGTCCCTGTGCTCAGTCACAGCACACTTCTACCTGTTCATTTTCTTCTGGAGTTTTAGGTACTCCTGCTTGCCAAAGCCATCCTCTTCATCTTCTGTTTAGTCAGATATTTGTGCCTTTTTCCTGTAGATTTGTATTCATCTTTTTAGGTTTCTAGTCTATTACCATCCTTTGGAGTAGAATGAGCACAGAAGTGAAATGTTTTTGCTGCCAGTACCAGCACTCGATTATCTGGGGGTCTGGCCTTGTTTGTGGGCTGTGAGGTAGCTCAAGAGTAGCCAAGAGTTACCAGAACTTCACAAGGTGTGGATGTGGTGCCAGATTTGGGTATAAATTACGGTGTGAGAGAGGAGGTCCAGTGCAAGAGCAGGAAGGGATGGCAGGAGTGCAGCACTGAATTGACATGGTGACTAAAACCAGCAAAATTTTAAATATTTGCATCACAAACTGGGACTCTGTGCCTCCACCGGTTAAATTTTGTGTTGCTTTTTAGTGTATTATGAAAAAGTGAAGGGAAAGTATTTGTGAATTATTCTGGTCTTCCTTACCTCTGAACTCTCCTAGGAACACTTTAATGCGTTAACGTTTTTATATTCTGCACTTAAAAATGCTGAAACAAATTGTTAAAAAAATTATCCTGATAGATGGGTTGCCTGCAAATCTCTGAATTTATGTAATACTGCTAAACATTGTGGAACAATGTCCAGAGCTTTTCATAGGAGTGTGTTCAGGCTGGATGGGTGTGAGCACTGGGTGCCATTTACAGGATTAGTGGGATTGTTCAGCAGTGTTTCTTTTTCTCCCTGTAGCCTTTCATGTCCCCCCGGTACCCTGGAGGTCCAAGGCCACCTCTCAGAATACCCAACCAGGTAAGGCTTGATCCCTGATGCTCTGCTGGCCCAGGGTAAGGGTTCCATCCCCATATTACTCAGTTCTGTGTCAAATGCATCAGTCCCTGCCCATCTCTATTGCACATACAAATTATATATATTTCACAAAATATGGGGATTGTTGGTGAGAAACAGGTCTCATGAAATGCTCTGTGGCTCCTACAGACACTTTTCTGAGGATTTTCTGAAAGTGCTGAATTCCCAATTTTGTCTCATCTTCCATCAAAGAATGTGCAATGCCAGCAAGACAAGGATGAGTAATGAGCTGCTGTTTGTCAGCAGGGAACTTTTTTGGCCCATCTGTGAGAAGAAGGTTCTGGAAGCAGAGAACATTTGTGTTTTCAAGTTCTCCATAGTGCAGATAGAGGAGGAGAAGGAGTTGTCTGCAGATAAAAAATTAAAGACAGCAGACAGAACAACATCAGCAGAGCTCTGAGATGAAAACTAGGTTATTTACAATATTGGGAAAAATAGAAAGGATAAATGGAATAGGTAGTTTGGTTCAGCTTTGTCTTCCAGGGCTGCCTTTCCATTGTCACACTATACCCCAGCCTCGTTTCTGGTTATTTTTTATATTTGTGTAACACAGCTTCAACAAATTTGTCCTTACTTTTGACATACTATCACCAGAATGTATGAAATCTAAATTTCAGTGAGCTGGATGTATCAGGTGACAAGACTTCTCCAGGTGTTGCTTTACCTGGTGATGTTTAAGATCAGGTTAAGTTACCTGTACCAGGGCTGCTTTCTCACCAGGGCAGTGGGGGACTTAACTGTCCCCCACGTGATGAAGTGATCATCTGTGCAGTACCATTAGTACTGTTAATATTATAGTTGCTATTTGATAGCATTTTACTGCTGTCACTCTGCATTTTTGAGTTTTGTACTTCCCAATACTATCTTAGCCAGAGGTGTCTGGGCCTCTGAGCCAAGTGTTTGTGTTTCACACCCTCTGAGCATGAGCTCAGTGAATCCTGGCAGGTGGGATGTGGTGGCTGGAAGCACAGCCAACCTGCAGGTTTGGTTTCAGGAGTGTTTTGGTCTGCACACTGTGGTATTTTCAGTCCAGAGTGAAAGATAATAACATGATCCTAGTGAATTGTAGTTCTTGCTACATTCACATTACACTAAGTTCACAAATTGCTGCTTTACCAGCACTGACATTACTCAAGGTACGGCATGGATGGGCAGGGTGTGGAAGCAATAAACTTTTGAGGTGCAGCTTTAAGGCCCAGATTTTGATTAGGTGGTAGTTTGGTCCTGGGACTGTGGAAGGGGTCCCTTCCCATGGCAGAGGGGTTGAAAGGAGATGGGCTTTAAGGTCCCTTCCAACCCAAACCATTCTGAGATTCTACTTGCTCAGTATACATTTTTACTGAAAATGTGATGGTGCTTTGAAATGCTAAATAGCACCTCATGGATCAGCTACAAAGATCCATTCATAAAAGTGTTTTTCTACTTGACCCAGCTGCAGGTAAAATCTTGTAAAAATGAGGTTTAAACCTAATTCAGTAAACCCAGAGGGCAGATTAATGTGGGGATTTAAAAGCACATTAGCTCTTGACTCAGAGGAAACATCCAGGAATTAGGAATGAAAAGTGTGTGTTGTGTCTTTAACATGAATTTCAAGGCATTCTGTGGTTTTATGCTGTGTTTTCCCTGCCTCAGGCCCTTGGAGGTGTCCCAGGGAGTCAGCCCCTCCTGCCCAGCGGGATGGACCCCACACGGCAGCAGGGTGAGTGTGGGACCTCTCCACAGTGCTGTCCTCACAAACTTTTCTGCACATCCTTAGGCTTTTCTGTTACTTAGAGATGATTCATTGAAGTAGAATGTAGAATTGTAGAATGTGCTTGTGTCTTGCATAGTTAAATCAGTTGTGTGTTGCATATATAAATGTAATGTATTTTATATTTTATTTGCAGGTCATCCAAACATGGGTGGGCCAATGCAGAGGATGACTCCTCCAAGGGGAATGGTGCCATTAGGACCACAGGTATTTTCTACAGATGGATTATCCTTAGTGACAGGCCTAGTCTATATTCTCTGTCATTGTGTAGCTTGAAGATATCCAGGACTTGTTTTCATAACCCCCTTTTAAAACAAACCTCCTGTTTTATTAAAAAAAAAAAAAATCCATTCTGAGTTGCTGTACAAAATTGAAATGAAAAATCTGTCATTTTCATTAATATTTGGAATTAAAAGAGGAATCCCTTCTCTTGCTTTCTTTAGAAAAGTGTATGTTGTAATCAAAGACTGACACTGGCAAGGGAGACCAGGAGTAGAGTAGGTGTTTCCTCCTCCTCCTCCTCATTGATTATGCTGTTTAAGAGGAAAAGAGTAATACCCTCGAACTTCACCAAAAATACCTCTCCAAATTCTGTAAAGTTTCCCTTTCATCCACTGCTGATCTAAATTTTGGCATGTGCAGCAGAGATTTTGGTGTAAAGTGAGATATCCACGCTGCCATTTGTCCCCATGTCCACCTCAAGCATCTGTGGCTCTGTCCCAGCAGAGCTCCAAATCAGGGGACAAACGTTGCTGGTGGACCCCTGGAACACAAATCTAGGAGGCTCCTGTGTGTTTTGTCAGCACTGCCAGTGAGCAGCATGTGGGTGGTGGTGTTCCTCACTGGTGCTGCCAGTGTTTTGTTTCACAGTGTGCTTGTTGTGCCCACACTGTGCATTTTTGCTTCCCCATTTCAGATAATCTCTCTGGTGGCTTCTTGTTTGAATAACAACTAAATTCTAAATGATTGAATAGCTTTCCCTTCCAAATCTGTTCACAACTGTCTGTACAATTTTGGATCTTGCTAGAAACCAGCAGTTCTTCACAACCTCTGCTGAGTGACCAACAAAACATTATTAAATATATTTGCTAATTTTTTATGTGGCCCTGAAATGTATTTACCATTTTTGGAGGTAGAAAGAGAAGCTCTGCTGTGCTGCCATATGAGATTGAGCTGATCCTTTATGCAGCATCATTAGTCACACAGCAGGCAAATCTCATGCCACTTTTTATGAGGATAATTTTTCCATTTTTGCTGTCATTTAAGAAGAAGTTTTTGTAAGCTTCTTCTTTCTTATGCTCAACATCCCAATCTACACAAAATTTAAATCCACAAAATTTAAGTTCACAAATTACTCCATAACTGAACCACCAAATACCTGGACCACCAGGCTCTACAAAGAGTATCATGGACACCTGTATGGGTGGCCCTAATGGCAGTGCTGTTATTTAGGGCAAAGTAGTACATCTGCTTAGGATTAGCAGTAATTACAGTTGGAAGGTGTAATTTATTTCTTTGAGTAAGTAGTGCAGTCAAACTTTAATCATGATATCAGGGCATAAACTCAGATTTTATGGGCATTGAGAATTTAATTTATTAGCATTCCTAGGACATTAATTACATGTTAAATACTCTTCATTTTGATTATCACAGACATAGGATAGTGGAAGGTGTCCCTGCCCAGGGCAGCAGTGACACTGTCTGGGCTTTACGGTCCCATCCTGAGATTCTGTGATTTATTAGAACTGAATAATGGAAAGAGAAATGTAATAGTACATTAGAAAAGTTGTATCATGTACTTTAATTTTATACAAACATAGTGAAATCTACGTAGAAATAATACCGTTTGATATCTGAGAATCTTAGTAGGGGGTTCTGATTCTGAAGTGCCTTGGTTTAGACATTGAATTCATTATAAAATTCATTATAAACCTGACCATTGCTGGCCATTAACGTGAGCTCAGTGCGTGTAAATAATATAATTCCCCCTGAAACCATGTTAACCTTTCTTAGCCAATTCAATTGTTTGTATTGTTTCTCCTTGGGGTTAATTATCCCATTTTTTAGTCAACTGTTAGGGAATCCTGAAAGCATGAATGGCATGGCCTGTCCTGGCAGCAGTTGCACAGGAATGTCATTAACCTGCTGTCCTTTCTTTCCCCCTCCTCTTTGGTTTTGTTTTTTTGTTTTGTGGTAGTCTGACCCTTGGTTGTCGTTGCAGAACTATGGAGGTGCCATGAGACCCCCACTGAACGCTTTAGGTGGCCCGGGGATGCCTGGGATGAACATGTAAGCTCAACATAAATCAATCCTACTGTACCTAGAAAATGCCATTATTACATTGCAGAAGGAGCAATTGGGTTAGATAAGGCAAGGAGAACATGCTTTGACGACCAGTAAATGCAATTTTAAGAAATGAACCCACAGTCTTACAGGAGCCTTGGCTGACCTAACAACTCTGTACAAGTACTCAGTTTCTTTCACAGATCTAACTTCAGATACTGGGAATATTTTGTCAATATAATCACTGATATATCCTTATATGCATTTTAAAAAATGACACTATTTATATTTCTACTTACTAAATATCTCATGAGGAATGTTTTTTCTCTGCAAAATAAATCAGTACTTAATTGTAGCAAAATGGCCTTTGTCTAGAACTATTTATAAGAAAAAGAAAGACGCAATTGATTTGAAAGTCTTCCTCAACTGCAGTTCTTATTTCCTTAATTACATTTATTTCCAGTCTAAACAGATAGAGAAGCTTTACAGATATGAAAGTATTTTTGTCGGTGTTTCTCTGTATTTCTGGGTCTGGGAAATTGTCTGGGAAAAAATGGATGTAATCTTGAGTTCAGATTTATATGTACAAATACAGATTCAGCTGTGGCAGGGTGTTGCACCTTGTATCTCTGGAGACAACCCCCCTTTTAAGTGTGTAGAAATACTTCAGCTGTAACATTAAGAAAGCAGTAAAGATTTATATGCTTTTCTCATTATATCATAGATACCCATTTTTACTATCATTTTTATTGAAAACATAAATAAGAAATTGTAATTTTCATTTTGAATAAAAAGTTACCACCCTGAAGAAGTCAAAGAGGTACAGAAATAGGTAATGCAATTTTAAAAATCCACCATACCTCTCATTGGTTTGGATTTCCAGACACACATTGAATTCTTGAAGCAAATAAATTAAAATCTGAAGAATAGACATCACATATGGGTATTTAAGACAATTCTAGGAGCCTTCCTGATGGTAGGCATTTACATTTTTCAATTAATTTGATGTGGAAAAAATATTTAGACATTTGAAATTCAGCATGAGTTCAAGTATAAGCACTGTAGAGGTTTTTCCTCAGCAGAAGACTGAATTATTAAAAAAAGGAAATTAACTTTCCAGAGTAAAAATGAGGGATAGTTAAGATATTTTGAAACTATTTATTCACATAAATGAGAGTTTGCAGAGGAAAAATAAGAGAAGAATTTCCTGGATGACAAAAAGGTTTCTTTCTCTCTTGCCTTTTCCAAAAAGAAAAAGAGAAGATGGATTGAAGTACTAATATCGCTGCTTTTTATAAACACATTTTGTCTAAGGGTTGCTCTGAGTTGGGATTCTTTGAATTGTATATATAGGACATGAGGGTATTTTCCTACTGTCTCTGAACTTGTAGTGAGGCCTCAGAATCAGGGCTGGCCTGGGGGCAGTGGCAGAGGATAGACCCAAATGTTCTCGCTGTGTTCCCCTCACCCTTTATCCCAGTGCAGGAAGCAGCAGTGTGGGTCAGCTGGGGAAATCACATTTCAACTGTACTTAAGGATGTCCCTTCACACCTGAGTGTTTTCTTTACATGACAGTTTTCCAGTGTTCTGTTCTTTTTCTTGTATTTTTGGCAGTGTCAAGTACAAAAATGTGTGCTCCATAGAAACAGCTGCCATTTAAAATCCAGCTTTTCCTCCTTGGAAGTTGCGAAGGGAAGCTGCTTTGGTTAAGAGCAGACTATCTGCCAAATAAAATGTTACAGTTTTTCTGGATGAGAAAGTGTTCTTTGTGGTCAGAAACAGTTGCCTGAGGGCTCGCTCATAAGGCAGCATTTCAGTCCGTGCAATCCACAAATGGCAGCACTGCTGGGTAATTCCTTGCTTTGTCATCATTAATACCATCAGATTTCTGTTGGGCACAGCTGATGCCCAACCCATGTTCTTCTGGAGAATAACTTCATTTTAGCTAAGTTTTTCAGTTGGAACTAGCCATTTTTAGGAAGATTTCATATCTCTGCCAGTTTTTGGAACAAAAAAGCAGATTTCAGGGAGCAGTGTTACATTTCACTGGTGATTTTTAACACCCCATGTGACCTGCAGTGCTGTCTCAAGCACTAAGAATATCTCAGTCATGCCTCAGACTTATAAAAAAAAAAAAAAAGAAAAAAGTGTGATTTTGTCTTTTTACTTCAATTCACAAACTTGAGTCTGGCTGTTTCATTTTCTGATGAAATATATTTGCCTCTTGGAAAACTAAAATTTCAGACTTTTATTTTTTCAAGCCAGGATTGACACTTACAGGACAAACTCTAAAAAAATTGCAGCTAAAAAAATTGGTCATAGTAACAGATACTTTGTGAAGTATTTTGGAATAGGTACTTGTATGGTTATGTTTTATGACCTTGTTGGTGCTTCCAAAACAAGCATTTAGTAAAAGACAAAAGACCTGCTTGCATGGAATTGGAAAAAAAAAATGCGCTTTGGGGATTTTTATGTGTGTTTTATAAGCATTTGGCTCCACAAAATCTGTGTGGCTTTCCAGCAGAATCTGCTGCAGTGATTTCTAAGTCTATACTGAAAGCTGTCCAGTAAATCTGAAAATTCCAACAGCTTTTTAGATGTAAGGTGAGTTCCCATGTCTCAGTGTAAATTTCTGAGTTTCCATATTCCTGTGGCTTAACCTGGTTGTGTCTCTGAGTCAGTACATGTCACAGAAATGAGTGCAAGGAGTTGGGATGAAAACAGACTTTTAAGTGTTGTTACTATATTCCTGATTTTTCTGAAAGAAATGATCCAATAAACCAGTGAGAAGTAAGAAAAAGAACAACAAGGGAAAAAAATAACAGTAATATTTTACCATATGATCATCAGCAGAGGAGAAATTGCAAATATTTGACCTGAGGAGCATTTCCTTGCTCAGTCTTTCACTGAATGAAGCAGAAAAGACCATACCAACATTCTTGATTTCCAGCATTCCAACAAAAAGGCAGTGGTAGTAAATAAATTTTCAGTTGATTTTTTTGAGAGAGAGTTCCTTTATAATTTCATCAACAATGTAATAAAAAATAATGTTCAATATTAAATCCCTCAGGCAATGTATGCACTTAATAGTTTTTATTTCTGCAAGACTTAGAAAACTTTCAAAACTCATTAATAAAGGGTGATTCTTTCTCTCTGTTTAAGTGTCTCTCCCATGCCTGATTAGCTGCAGTGGTTAATATTGCTTTTCTACAGCAAATTAGGCCAAAATGCCATTGGAAATGTGAAAATTTTGTCATCTGCTCTGCCTCTCCATTGTCAGGGCCTTCAAAAAGTGATTGTCTTGTTTATAAACAAGCAGGAGCTCTTGATGCTCACAGAAATACTTATGAGTTTGAGACATTGTAAACATGGAGATCTTACCTCTGGTGTGTCTGAGTTCCCTCTGGATTGTTAAGAGATGAAGCCTCACTCCCAAACTATTCTTCTGGGTTTAGTTGAGAGTGAGAAACTTAACAGCAAAAGTTGTAAGAAAAAACTCTCTGAGGGGTTTCTGGGTTTAATTCATGAAATTTATTATCATGGCTGTTGTTATCATCATGATCACCATCATCATGGTCATCATCATCATCGTCATCACCATATTAGGGATCGTAGCAACATATTTTGTATGGCTTATTCTTTTATAAATTAGGTGTTTCTAAAACATTTATTAGCTAATTGCACAAGCTTTACTAATGAAACCTGACTATTTTGTGGTATTCTAGATCCACAGTAAATGAATGCATCCTCAGTACTTCAGGCATGTGCTTAATTATGTGAGCAAGATTACTGGTTTTATGACTGAACATTTATTTATTTTATGACTTAAATTTATTTTCTGAGTAGTAAATAAATTAATCAACTCACCAAACGATTGAATAGCAGTGCAACAACAAAAATTCTGCTGTTGCATTTTGACTTGGTGTAGTTACGGCTTGTAAACACACCTGAGATTGAAAAAAGCCATTTCCTTCCGCTGGAAACAGGTTCTTCAGATTTTTTTCCTCAGAGCTGTTCAGAGGATGGGGATGGTTCTGTGTCTCATCATTCTTCTTCTGTTTCAGGGGTCCTGGGGGTGGTAGACCTTGGCCAAACCCAACCAATGCCAATTCTGTAAGTAAATATTACAAGTATATTTGACATCATCTTGTATTTAGGGAAGTATCTTCATGCCAGGCTCAGCACTGCCATAACATAAAGGTTGTCCTGGGATCCTACATGAACAGCAGTGTCTGGTATTTCTCTAGACGGCAGAAAATCTTCGTTGTCATTCAGGATCATATATCGTTAGTTTAAAAATGTCCGTTTTTGGCATTTGCAGATGAATAAGGTGTGTCTGGCTTGCCCTGCTAAGCAGTTTTTCTTGGTTTTCTCACTTTGGCTTTTTAATTCTATTAGTGAAATTCTTCTTCAATTTTCTGTTGCATGTACTTGATTAAAATGGGTATTTTTAAGCTGATAGAGTTCTTGCAATCCCTGAAATCAATTGGCAGGTTCAATAATAGATTTTTTTGTAACAATCATTTGCTGTCAAGTTGTCTGTAGAGAAATTTGGGATTCTCAGTACAGTTCCAGCTCCCACAAAACAGCACTCTGGCCTGTGTTCCTTTGGAGAGAGTAACAGCAAAGGCAGTAACCGAGAAGGAAAACAGATTATTCACAGGATTTCTCCAGGACACTGTCCTTAAAAAACCCCATAAATAAAAAGCAGCAATAAATACCAGAATCTTCTAAGGTGAAAGATGTGGTCAGTTCTTTTCCTATTTTGGTCTAGATTGTAATCAAATGTAGGTATCTTTAAGAACATACAAAATCAGTTCATGCTTGGCTGATTCTGAAGTCCTGCTGACTGATAGGCAAGTATGTGCTGCCTTATGAACTACATTTCCTTAGTAATCTTATACCTTAACATTTTAATACTTTATTATTTTTATAGTTGATATTTTAAAATTGCTGAAAATAGGTATTTATTTTGACAACAGAAGCGTTTTCCCCATGATTTTAGCTGTGTCTTTAGTTACTCTAATTGAATGAGCACTCACCTGCAGCTGCCTGGAGCCCATCCCAGCGCAGAGGAAATCACTGTTTTTTCTGTTGGTGTTACAGATACCTTACTCCTCAGCCTCTCCTGGGAACTACGTGGTGAGTGCCTTTGTGTGTGTTTATTGGACATCACATCTCGTTTAGGCAGAGAAACAGCAGCTCAGATGTTCAGGGAAGCCCTCATGTGCTGGCTAGGAGCTGAACATCTGGCCTGCACTGAGGTTTCCCAGCCACCTCTGGTGCAGATGTGGGTGTTCATCACCAGAATCGTTGTCAGCCTGCTCCAAATTGCCCTTAGTGCTGCTTCACTTCAGAAAACATTTCTATACCTAACAGAGTGTATTGTCTACCATAATGAAGGACAAAAAGCCCCTTGGCATTCTCAGAAAAAACAATGTTGTGTGAGAGTTTTTGAATTTGTGCAGGAAAATGTGTTTATGTGTAGGGCTGGAATTTATCTCTGTCAGTAGAGATTAACTTTGTTTATTATTTTAAACTCTTTATTGTTGTTGCTGTTGCACGCAGGTTATTTGTATGTCTGAGAAGCTCATCTAAGGCAGATCATTTAGTCTTTTATCATACACACTGGGCTGGTGCCACAGGGTGACAAGGGAGGATTATATAATTAAAAGCAATTTATTTTGTCTTTTGTGTAGACAATTAGCTGTGGAAAAGGTTATGATTTTTGTAAGTGTGTGTAACTACAGGCCTTTGTCACAGCTTATTGGAAACAGCCAAGATTTGCTGTCTCCAAATCAGTTCTTTCAGTGTAGAACTTCACAAAACTCTCTGGAGGAGACCTTGTGAGTTTGCCTCATTCTGTTGAAGAATTTAAAGACATTTTGTGAATATTTGACTTCATAGAGAGCAAGTGTTTGGGGATGAGGGATGGGCTTGAGAGCTCCTAAAAGAGGTTTTTAGTGAAAAGATTTGTAATCTGGAATTATTTGCTTTGAGAACTTAATAAGATTAATCTACATATAGTACATTAATATATACTAATATATAAACTTTTCTACTAATAAACGTATATAAACATATATTATAAGTGTGTATATAACGTATAAATATACAAATATATACTCTTCATACAGAAATAAAATTATATTCTCAGAGTGAAAATAGTTGATACCAAGAAACTCTCTAGGAGAAGCAAAAACACAAACAATTAGAGTAAAAGCAAATTTAAAATGAGATGCAAAAGTTAATGAAGGCAAGTAGCTTTTCTCATAAATGCTCAGTTAGTTGTTCCTACATCTCTTTATGTGATTTTGAAAAATATGCGGAGACAGTCCTTTAAAAAATCAGGTATACAAGTGTATGGATAAAAAGTATATGGAGAGCCTGCAATGCCTAGGGAGCCATATGGGTATGGATAAAATGTGGATATAAATTTACAGATAAAGATTTATATGTAAAAAGTATATGGATAGATACCGGTAAGCAGACAGAACAACCAGACCCTTGTAGTCACTGCCACTGAAAAGATGTCCCTGACTAAAATAGAGTATCTACTGTTTTAAATTATAATGAAAGAGATAAACAGTAATATTACTACAGTAATAGTCATATGACATTTAAAGCAATAATTATTACTGGCAGCGTATGTATGTTTTATTACAGAAAGTCAATTTTTATTGACTTTGATGTCGGCATTTTTACCAAAGTGGAAGTTTGTAGTTTTTCATGTTTCCTGAAGGGGTTCAACAAACATAGGAAGAAAGATGTTATGTTTCTGTTCTTAGTAAATGATTAGGATGATTAGAATAAAATTCCTGGAGAAATCCTAAAGAACCCTAAAACTCTTGTTTAACAAGCAGAGCATTTTGTGTTTCTTAGTCTTGATCAGATTTGTGACATGGAAATACCCAAAACTTTAAAAATATATGTTCCTTGATGGGGGGAAGGGGATGTGTGTGTCTATTTTAGGTTTTTTCTAACCTTTTAATTCATGCTAACTGACAATTTTTACTCTCCCCAGGGTCCTCCAGGAGGTGGAGGGCCACCAGGAACACCCATCATGCCTAGTCCTGCAGGTACTGAAATGTACTTGGAAATAAGAAAACTATAAGGGATTTTAGGAAGTACACGGATTATTTTTTTTTTATAAAGAATCAGATAACTAAATTATTTGGTCTATATTTTTTGTATCAGGGTTTTCTTTCCCTACTTGCTGGCCTCTCCAGTACAGGAGGGTAGGGAAATTTCCTAACTGGCCATAAAAACTTACTGTACCAGTATAATCACATCATTGAATATAATTCCACAGATTTAAATAAATAAAAATAAAAACCAAAACAGATAAATAAATTTTTGCCTGCCTCATTGAATATTAAAAATAACTTTATAGGTTGATTTTACTTTAGGCTAAAAGCTTTTCTGTTCCCCCTTTTCCTCAGACATCTTTGAATGTTCTAGTGGTGCATAGTGCTCTGTATATAATGGAGTTATTTGTTTGGATTAATGCTTAGAAAATCATCTTGGAAATATTAATTAGTAGACAAAACCCTTGATTTATCTTCTTGTTGTACATAGAAGACCATTGGCTCTGGAATGGGCTAGTGGTGGGTCTGGATACAGGGTGCTGAGCTCTTTCTATTCTCTGTGCAAATACTGATTTTCTAGAGTTGCCAATATTTTTTTAAATCACACTATTCCCTTAGGGATGTATACAGACTTTTGTCAAGTCATTCTTTCAGTTTCTGTCATTTAGGTTGGTTTTTTTTGCAAGCATTGCACCAGGCTGTACCATGAAAATACATCAGCTAAAACCTACCTCAGATTGAAGGATCTTTGCACAGTGTTCCACTGAAGACTTAGATATATTCAAAATAATATGGACTTGACAGGGATGAGAGTAAAAAACTAACACTCAGTCTGTGTAAGAAGAAGCTTTTTATCATTTATTACAGATGGAAAATAAATCACAGGAAGTATTGATAAGAAACAAACTCCTGTTCTATGGATAATATTGAGGATGAGTGAAGGAATTTAGAACTCCAGAAAACAGGGTTTTAGGAATTAAAGTTACTGTTTCTTGATTTATAAACCTTTTAACAGTCATGCATAAAACTAGAGCCCAGAAATAGTCACTTGGGGGCCATGGCAATTATTTCTTTTCATAGCCCTGTTGTGTGGCAGCAATGGATGAAAAGGGAATAAAATCTGCCATTATATTGCCACTGTGTATGGGATTGAGGCACAGAAATAATATGAACAAAATGACAGGAAATGTGTGAGGTGAGTATTGAAAAGTGTATTTTAGCACTTAAAATTAATCTCTTATTACAGATTCAACCAACTCTGGAGACAACATGTACACTTTAATGAATGCTGTGCCACCTGGGCCCAACAGACCTAATGTAAATATGAATCTACTTACATCTTTCTTTGAGTAGTGCAGCCTTTTGTTTATCCAAACTCTGTGTTTCCAGCAGCTATCATTATTGTTAACTTTCCATTTTTATGGGTGGCTCTTCAGTTATTGGCCTCTGTGAAAAAAAAAAGTAGAACTTGAAAAAAAAAAAGTAAATATGCTAAGTCATTATGCAGTGAATTGCAGATTTTTTGGCTATAATAGTAATGTCTTTTAAATGTGTGAAGAGCTAAATTTAAGATTAATTATGTAATTGGACAGAAACTGCTCAAGTTGTGAAGATGATGAGGAGCTTTCTGACTTAGGATAGGTCAAGGTGGGGTTTGTTAATTAAACACTGATGGATTTAAGAGAGTTATAAAAGTTGCCTATAACTTCAGTGGGGATAGGGCTGAGTTGCCAGCAGCAGTCTGGAAAGTCATACAAAAAGCATTGAAGTAAATAATAAATTATTACTGTGTTGGATTTCAGAGATGACAGTCTCCAAAAATCATGAAATTGACACAAAAATTTGCTGTTTTTCAGTCTTGACAAGAGACCTTCTCTTAAAGGTCCGAATGGGACTTGAGAGTCTCTTCTCATTCAGAGCTGAGGATTTGTCCTTAATTTTTTTCCCCCTTCTTCTGAGGAATATTTTGTCTTTATTCGGTTGTATGAAAAATAATTGTACAGTTTTTAATGCATGCTCCTTTTGTAGTTTCCACTGGGGCCAGGCTCAGATGGACCCATGAGTGGACTGGGTGGAATGGACTCACATCATATGAATGGATCATTAGGTAACAGTAAATATTGCCAATGTGATGAATTTTCAGTGGCAGTGCTATTTTCTGTGACTAATTCTTGGAGTTCTGTGGATGACAGTTTGTCAAAATGTATGGAAAAAGTTGTGTATACATCAGTAAGAAAGTCATTAAAGCTCAGTGAGTACACTTACTGTGAACAATGACAATTCAGCATAGGCATCTATCTCCTAAAGAGAATTACTTTTCTTCAGGAAAGCACATCCCTGAAATTTTAGATTACTTTATATAGGGACACTTTTACAGCCTTTCTTTACCTATTACATTCCTAAAATGTATAGTTGGTTTAACTAATGATGCACATTGTATTCAGATCAATGAAAATCTGTGTAAGTGGCAGCCACACATTTTTCTGTTGCTTTCTACAGCCTGAGAATTTTTTCTCCTAAGCTAAAATGAGAAATTAAATTGTAACCGTTGTGGGAGGATTTTACCTGTACCTAGCACGTAATTTATCCTTTTGGGCCATGACAAAATAAGTCCTGATAACATCTATGTGTCTGACATTTTTAGAGAGAGAAATCATATTCCTTCTCAGCCGTAATTTGCCTAGCTGTATGAAATAGCTTCTCCCACAGCTCTATTTCTGATTGTTTTGCTGTGATACTTTTCTGGTTTTGTACTCTTCCAAAATTTTTTTTCCCTGATAATACACATCTTTTGCTGCAAAAAAAATGCTTTTCTTCATTCATCAATCCTAAAATTGCATTTCCTTTATTCTCTGCTTTACCTGAGGTGAGAGCTACAGCATGTGAAAAAACCCCTCACTTAGTTTTCAATAGTATTACACTCATAATATTTAATTTTATTTGGTTTCCATTACTCTGCTCATCAGGATCATCTGTTTTCTTCTAAGAGATACTCAGTACATGTAGTGCAGCAAAAGTTGATGGATCCTCAGACTGATTGAGTGGATTGTTCTGTACCAACTGTAAACTTTTACTAAGTTGGCTATTTTTTAAAATGTTTATGTTGTACTCTGTATTTTCAATAAAAAAAATATATTGGATTAGCTTCAGCTCAAAACAACTGAGCAATTGTCTGTTTTAATTTCAGGCTCAGGAGACATGGACAGTATTTCCAAAGTGAGTATCTAATCAAATATTTGGAATTTTTTGAGTGTTTCACTCTAAACTCATTTCCTTTGTCTCCATTATGAATCTTTTTGTTATGCAGCTTTATTATATCATATCTATATTATATATAATTACCTCCAGTTCATAGTCTGATTGATCATGTCTGATTGATCATGTTGTAGTCTTTGATAGTTTTAAAATAAATGAAAGCAGTTCTAATAACCAGTTCTAGTTAAATGTAAATTTGGGACAATCTCCTTAGGGTCTTGCAGGATTGGGTCTGTCACCTCTGTAAGGTAATGTTAATATCGTAATCCTCAGGATAAATTTCCAAAAAATAGATTAAGTCATATCAGAAGAAGCACTGTTTTGATATCATAGCCATTAAATAGCTGGAAAAGGATATAAGTTTAATCTGCAGGGATTTTGCATCTACAAAAATAATACTTGAATGTGTCGCTTCTGTAAAAATAAAGTGCTATGGATGTGATTGTCATTAACTTAGGAATTAATGAGCTGATGTGGTATTGCTAAAGGGGCATAAATAAAGAGGACCCTGTGTTCTTAAGTTTTATAACATTTTCAGACATGGCATGACATAAAGTGATGGATGGAAAAGACCATGTTGCCTCAGTTGTGCTGTGATGAGTGTACAGTAATAGTAAAACCCTCCTGTGAGATGACCAGCATACAGCACATTTTTAATCAAAGTCTATGTTTTTTCTTCTATATATTTTACTGCAAACTGCAGCATTTTTTAAGGGGAAAAAGCCAAAACATTTCCATTCCCATGGGATTATTTTTAAAGCCAGTATTTCACTTATAGCTGTTCAGTATGTGCTGGTAGAGGTATCAGCAGCTCTGAAAACTTGGGTCCTAAACAATTCAGCTGGAAGTCTTGTAATATGTTAACCTGAGAGAATAACTCATGGAAATCACAGCTGATCTATGTGCTTTTTAAATAAGTAAAAGAAAAACGCTGTTAATTTTGCCTGTAAGACTGTTGTCCATAGAAAATGGATCCAGTCCTGGCAAAATCAGTACAGCTCACAGAATTCATAGCTTTCTAGAGAAGATTTTGACTAAATTGGCTGAATGGCAGAATGTAAAGTTTTTTATGAAGTAAGTTCAGATGGGGGCAGAAAATGAACTGAAATCATGCATGTTAAATAAACATTAGTAACCTGTGTTTATTGCGATGCCCATGGCATTTGTGCAGGCATCAGGGACACTGTTGCTTTGGAAAACCCCAGTTGGAGCTATAGTGCTGGACCCCAAGTGGCCACAAAAGCAGTCTGGGAGAGCCACTAAAATGGGATTTTTTCAGGAATTCGGCCCTTTGGGGCTGGCGTGCTGCAGCAGTGCTAGAACATCAAAAGCTTAGTTCCACACGGAGCGACGTAAAATAGGAGGAAATCCCTCAGGAATGAGCAAAAGTGCAGGAGAATCATATAAAATAAATGTGACAAGGTCTTTATATTCCTGGATGTTAAGGCCAGAGGGAGCAATGTGATTGTGTAGCCTGACCTTCTGTAACACAGGCAATGGGCTCTGGTGAATTAGTGCCTGCTGAAGGTACAGCAGCAGTGGCAGAGCCAAGACAGTAGGTTCAACAACTTCTCTTGAGCTGTGGGTCCCTGAATATCTGGTGCACTGGCTTCACTGGAGAGCAAACTGGATTAACTGACATCAATAACTTTGTTAGCCATTTAGTTGTCTTTGATGGATGTGTTGTCCAGTAACCCTGAGGATCACAGTTTTGGAAGTAGTGAGTTAGACTGAAGAAAGCAGAAGGGCTAAGTCAGGGCTTTTGACCTGCATTTCAGATGCTAATAAAGAATTTCTGCTTTCATGTCATGTATGTAATTAGTTTGGTATTTATAGTTATAATGCATTCCATTCTTCTGGGGTAAAAAAAAAAAAAAAAACAAAAAAAAAAAAAAAAAACACAACCCCAAAACAACAACAACAACAACGAGGAAAGAACTGTGATAGATGTAAAGATTTCATTATGATGTCTGTGGTTTCACTCCTCCCTTTCCCTGACTCCTCTTTTTCCACCATGAGTCTTCTGAGTAGGAGATGTAACAGTGATGGAAAGGAATAGCCCGTGGTCCAGGCATGGCAGGGTACTGCAAAGGAGCTTTGTAAGAGCACCTGACTAATGGTAGTGTGTACAATAACCATGTGTGAGCTATTGATGCACAATAATTTCTATGGCAGTTACTTTGTTTCACCCATTCTCCTTCTGAAGTTGCAGAGGTCGCTGTGCACTTCTGTAAGAAAAAGAGGAACAATTAATTTTTGGAAGGCTTTAGGTTGTTACTATTTCAGTAAATTGTGACCATGAGGAGCAGCCCTCAGGCACAGGCCTATACAAAGGTCTTTTCAGACCTGATCCATCCTGCCTTTAAGTACATCTTTTGTCTATCTCAAAGTACATACCCATAACTCACATATGTCAGAGCTCACAGATATGGCTGCATTCAGCCACATGATTTAATATGGTGACAGAGCTTCCTGCTGCAGCCTTTTCTAGCTTTTCTTGACTTCAGCAGAAGCAGGTGCTGGGTATAGCCTGAAAATAAGGCACAGGTAAATAATCCTTGCTTCAGGGAAGAGAGAACATTACTTAACAGACTAAAATTAGTGACTGAATTATGCAGAACCCTACTGGGGCTGATTTTTCATCCTTGAGAGGCCCACTGCACTGCACAGTGCACCTGAGTGCACCAAGTTTTGTGTGGAGCATGCCCTGGGCACAGGTGGTGAGGCTGGGAAATCAACCAAAACCTTCATCACTGAATCTGTATTTTGCAATCTTATTTAACAGAACTCTCCCAGTAACATGAGCATGAGCAACCAGCCTGGCACTCCCAGGGATGACAGTGAGATGGGTGGAAACTTCCTAAACCCTTTCCAGAGTGAGAGTGTAAGTATTTCATTACCTGGGTTGTTGGATTGCAAAGGTGAACCTGTATCTCTGGTCTTTTGGTTAGGAAAAGAAAATTTACAAGTTTTGTAGTGTGCTTGTAGTGCAGCACTATGTCTTGCATGTTTTTTTAAATAATTTCTGAAAGTACAGGATTGATTTTAATAAAAAATGCTGTGCAAAAGAGAACTCAAACTGGAATAGGTGGAAGGCATAGACTTACTCCAGAAACCCTCTGGGCCACGAGGTCCATGAAAAAGCAGGGTTTATTTTACCCTGAAGTATGTGATGAGAGCACCAGTAGATTCCATGTTGCAAAGGTGCAGTGTGCTGTTACACCCATAAAAGGCAGAAGTTCCCACTAGTGTTGATTGAGAAGCAAATGATGCTTTTTTTTTTTTTTAAATATGGAATGCTCAAAGCAGTAACATGTGGTATAAACATTTTACAGAGCAAGACTGTGGTCTTGTCATAGTCATGTGCCTGAAACTGGATTTCTAAATCCATGTCTAGGTCCTTAAATAGGAGTGTAACCTCATTATCTGTGCCAGAGGTTACCTGCAGCTCAGTAAACAGCCTCTGTTAGACCACAACATAGTTGAGTTCCATGGAAATTTTCCTGGGAAATCAGATTTTGAGGGGTTTCAGGAGGTTTGCTTTTTTAGCTAGTTAGAAGGAAGAGTTTCTGCCAGTTAGCTGTTGGTGGGCACACATTCAGGTTGTGTGGAGTGTTGAAGAAAACTGTCATACACAACCTAAAAAGAACAATGTTTAATATCTGCCAAAATGGCAGTAAACACAGAACCTCCATGAAATGTGGTCCCTGTTCCCGGCAGCCCTTGGCTCCGAGTCTGGTATGTTCTGCTGTGCTGAGAGCAGGCAGGGTCACTGAAACAGCACCATGGGAACAAGAGGACATCTGTGGTACTTTGGAGAAAATCGGTGTTCTCGGACACTTTCTGGGTTCTGGGTATTGTTGTGCTGCCTGGAAGAGCCAGGGACTCAGATTTCTCAAGGTTTATTGAGATGTGTGCCTGCAAGGCAGGAGTGACACATGTCAGGAATGTCCCTGTCTGCTCCCAGGGACTGCTGCCTCTGTAATATGCGTTGTTCTGTCATCCTTGGGAATTGCTTTGCTTTCTGATCCATGTTTTGCTACTTGGCTGCTCAGAATAGGTGTTATCATGGAGTCCTTCCTCAGGGAGATTTGCTGTTCAGTTCAACAGGAATTTTGGTTAGGGGTAGGTAGCAATGCAGGGCTTAATAACAAGTTGAAAATCCTAAACACCTTGATACCATGCTTTGATTCCTTTCCCAAAGTGATTCCCCAGACACCTTGGCTCAGATACAGAAATTACTTGAGCAGGTACTTTGCTTTAAGCTTCGGAGCTGGTAGTCAGACCTGTGTAATTTACATGACACCTTAGTCTAGGTCAAATATATAATATATGAGAAGACCCATCTGAAATATTTTTTCTATGTGCTTGGACATTTGGAAATGGCCAGCTTGAAACTCAAGACTTGGCAGGATATTTAGAGCACATGTGGTTTTGCACAGGCAAATTTATCTTTCCTTTTTCTTCTGTCCATTTTCAAAATGCTGATCTTGCATTTGAACATTTTCCTCTACTTAGAGGATATTAGAGCAAATTAAGTGTTTTTGCAGTCCACAATTTTCAGTTTAAAACCAAATTAGGTGTATAGATGTGCATTTCTCCTAGGCACTGTGGTACCCCATTGATTACTTTATTCTGCTAACTGCTAACCTGAGGGAAGCTGTAGCTTGGGTAAAGGCTGCAGTTCAGTTTGTGTCACTACAATAGTGTGATGGATTTTGGTTCACATAAAGGAGAATGACCACTTGATTCAGCTTGCCCCCTAAAACTTGAAGTATCACAAAATAATACAGACCAAAAGACTAATTTAATCACAGTCATACATATATTTGTTCCTTTCTCCCTGTAAAGTAATCAAAAACTCCCCAAAATCTTGTGTGGTTCAGCTGCCCTTGAATGCAGCCAGTCTACTTCAGGCTAGGCACCTACCCAAGTAAATTCCCCAGTAGCCAGCACTGGGCAGGAAGTGGTGTGGAAAGCCTCAGTGAGGTATTGGTTCATCACAGCATCCAGGTAATACCAAAACAGCCCTCAGGGGAGTTACCTTTGTCACCAGCAGCTGTATTTTTCATGAGAGAAGCACAATAAAACTTCTGGGGACACAAACTGAACTACAGCCCCAACAGAGACTGCAGCACAAATTAAGGAGGGAGCTCAAGGAGCTCTGAACCCATTGCTGCAGTCCAGATGTGGATGTAGCTAACTGGGGGTGGGGGGCATAAATGTTTGTTAAAATGTGGATTCCTCTTTTCCAGTACTCCCCTAGCATGACAATGAGTGTGTGACCTGTTCACAAGTGTCGCCATGAAGACCACAGTGAGTTGGCCCTCTCCAGAGAGCTACTGCAGAAGAAAATTATTCGTCCCAGTGTACAGTTTAACTAAAGGATCTCAGACGCAATCAGACCCACCTGTTTGTTTGTTTTTTTCCTACCATCTCCCCCGTTTTGTCAAGAAAGTGGGTCCCAAACATGCTTGAGACAACTGTAAGGAGTGACATGAGAGAAGTGCCCAAGGTGGAGCTGCAAGCACCTGTCTGTGTGTGTACATGTGTGGGTCGGCGTGGGGTGTGTGTGTGTGACACACCAAACACACACACACACACAGACCCCAGGACACTGTAAAATAGGATCACATGACATCTTACGTAGAAATCAGAAGTAGGGACTTTTATTCCATTTCTTTTTTTTTTCTTTCACGTTTACATTTTAATTATTAAAATTTGCTTTCCCTCTCCCCTCCTGAACTGTTTTATGTTGCATATATCACTGCTTTATAAGTTATTTTTTAAGTTGAACTCAAAGGATAAATTCTTTTGATTTTGTTAGTCTGCCATTATGGATAGGAATAAAAATGCTTATACGAGCTTTCATTACCTTGTGTTTGATACCAGCTACCCTGTGAATCACAAATTGTACTATCTCAAGAAATAGAAGAAAGCTCATCTTAATTTTTTGGAGAAATGTAATAACTTCCACCTAGTTTGGGGATTTTTTTTTTTGATACTTTGCCTTTAAGAGAGAAAAAAAAAAGCACTGAAGGTTATTTTTCTTCTTTAATTGAAGCCTAATATCTGCAATATCTATTTTAAATGGAAGCCTGAATTTGATACAAGCTTCTCAGTTTATATAGAGTACTATAAGGTTACTGTAAGTGAGCTCCAATTGCTATAGAATCTAGCAATAAAGTGTCAGGGCTTCTCTTGCCCTTGGAATTGAGTTTTCTATTTAGCATGGTCTTCTGTAGGGGTGGTAGTTAGGTGAAAATACAGTAGAGTCCTTATCACCAAAACATTTTCTAACAACTTACAATTATGTTTGCCATTTTCAGTGATTCTCAAACAAATATAAGCAATCCATGTTCCTAATTATACACAGTATTTCCCAAGCCCATTTAGAAAATAAGGTCACTCTTCTGCTTGGGTGTGTGTTTTCTGCCATATCTGCCAGAATTAATTCCCACAAAACTTTCCAGTCAGCAGCCTTTCTTTTTTTTTCTTTTTCTTTTTTTGAGCCAAAATGCCACAGTAAACTTTTTATGACTACTAGCCTTGTTGTGAGGGTGTTACTTTTTGCCATGAACAAAGGTCTGGGCCCTTTTGTAAGGAGGACATAGTCAGGTATGAAAGTGGGGACAGAATGCAGGAAAAGGCTTAAAGGAATCGCTTCTGGAAGCATTTCCGTATCTCTTCAGGTAGAGCTCTGAAACAAAGATTATGGTACATTTACTTTGTTCCTGATGATTTTCAGCTCCCCTAAGAAAACAAAGGTTTTCAGTTTGTAGTGATAGAAAGGCTCATGATCAGCAATGCAGGCACAAAGTGGCTCAGCAGAAATTCATGCCGCAAAGAGCAAATTCCTCTCCTTGGACTTAAATCCAGAAGAGCCACTTGCAGAGGAGGAGCAGTTCTGGGATGTGGTATGTCCATATGCAAGGGGATTTTCTTTCATGAACTTGTGATAAAGGAACATATGTGCTGGGCTTGTGATGGTAGCTGAATGTAACAGGATGTGTGAGGAATACTACAATCTCTTAACTCATTTTTATTTCCATATATTGTATGTGTATAACATGTGGAAATAAAAAGATTTAAAATGTTACTCTCCTGTTAGGGTTACTCAAAAATGAAAGTCTCAGAGGATTAAAATTCTGTTGAAGTATCAAAGATTTGGGTAGCATTACTTTTTAGTAAGAACTACTCCAGATAATGAGTATCTGGAGTAAACATGACCTAGATACTCATTATATGGTTTTGTAGACTGTATTCTTATTGATTATGAAGGTCACATTCATTTGCTTCTCTTTGGAAAACACTTTGTTGCTGTCTCCAAAGGTGATGAAAGACCCTGCTATTGGCTTACAAAATCAGGTGTAATTTCCTCAGACCCTTTGCAGTTGTCACTTACACCACTGGTGTGTCCCCGTTACACCCAGAGTCCAGGTGTTCTTGCAGCCTGTGTTTGCCACCTGTATTTCCAGGGACCCAAGAACTCTTTCTGGCCCAGCTTCAGTCAGATGATGTCACTGCTGATGGACTAAGGTAGATGGGAACAGTTCATCAAGTGCCAAAGCCCATTCCCAGGTCAGTGAGTTGTTGGGCACCTTGGAAGGATGGAAGTCTGACCATTAAACCAGTGCGTGGAACTGATGACACAAATTGGATATCATTATTAAAACACATTATCCTCACTTTTATACAAGACCATAACATCCTTTCAGCACATAATTTAGCCACTGTGTCCTGCATTTCTCATACCCACATAGCCCCACAGGCAGCAGCTGATGTCAGTAATGCTTTGTCCAAGGCTTTACCCAGCCTCAGCCAGACTCCTGGAGAGGCCGGGTTCTGCAGCTGAACCATTAGAAAACAATCTTATGTGCTAATTACTCAACTTCAAAATTATACCTTTGGATTTTTTTTTTTTTTTAATATGCACAGGGCTTTTTTCTTGTTCATTTTTCTTCTGCTTACAAATCCTTGTAGGATTTTCATGGTATCTGGAGTTATCAATATGGTAAGAAAGACTTCCCAGGCTCTGAGTTTTTGCTCCCACTTACATTTTTTATGCTCCAGATACCAGGAGCAATGTAACTGCTTGGTTTGTTCTGTAACTGGTTGACAGAACTGTTTGGTTCTGTCCTTATGCAACAGCTCTGTTGATAATGTCAGAACTTGTCCAGCTCTGGTAGGAATTTTATTTTAGGTAGTACAGGGTTGATCTTCTCACACTGGGTTTTTAGATAAATCTTACTCTTTAGTATAGAAATAAATAGAAGGTGATTCTGTAAATGAATCTTTCAGGAAAAGTTGAAGTAAGCCTTTCTAAAAAGAGAAGTGATTAAATCTTAGAGTAGCAGAAATAGAGAGTAAGGGATCTCTTATGCTGTGAGAACTGTTGCAAATATTCCAGCTTTGTAGAAATCAGCTGAAACAGGATTTACATGTGAACTTCACAGTGAAACCAGGGTCTTACCTGCTGCTTAAACCTGTGGAAAGGAGTGTTCAGATCCAGGTGTATCCTCCATGTCACCCAGATTTTATTGCCATGTCTAAGTCTTGTGTAGGCAAGACCAGGGTTTGAGGCAAGGAAGAGCTGTGTGAATCACAGGTAAAGCATGTGGCCTGGTGTGCATTAACAAAATACCTGGATATTTGCACATAGAGATTAAATGATTTTCTTAACTACCTGAGAATGAGGAAAAACTGCAGTTGCACTCCCACTCCCCAGAAATTCCATTTTTTAGTTGGAAGCCCTCTGGCTGCAGACCCCTGGCCATTCAACATGTCACATATTCAGAGACAGTAACAACTTTCAGGCTTTCAGCCTGTTCCCCATAATGTAGGATTAAATGTTCCATGTCCCAGGACATCCAGCTGTTTCTTTCCCTTCCAACAGGAACACTCAATAAGAAATACATAGGCTAATCATTTATTTTAAAAAATTCCACTTGGGAAGAAGTGGAGGATACATCAAAGGACAGCTTGTTGAACTGCCTAAAACCAATTGAATTTTCCTCTGTTCTGTGGCTAGCAAATGCAATACTGCATGTGCATATGCCTTGGAATTAGATCTAATGAAGGACCAGCTGTTACAATATTTAGTGTTGATCACTTTATTCAAAATGACTTTTCAGCTGATACATGTTGCACAGGTTTCTGTTTCTGTATCAGTTAATTATTAAGTGTTTCCCCCTGTTCCTAGTCAGGTTTGATCCATTGTTGTGGCTAAGTATGGACTGGATTCTTCAGTATTTGATCATACACATTTACATTTCAAGAATGTAAAATATACCTTAATGATGTAAAAAGTACAGCTAAATTTCTTTTTCTTTATTTACTATAAGTGGTGGTATAACTGTGGGTGCTGTCACAGACACACTTGGGTTTGCTCAGGCCTTAAGGATGGGAATCCTGACAAAGCACATCTTTCAAATAAACCTCTATAAACTATTCCAACACTATTATCTCACAATGAGGATCCAATTCATGATTTAGTGATTCAAAACAACTGTAAAAATTCAGAAATAAATTAGGTTTAAATTTTGCTGTACGCAGCTATCTGCATTTCAGATGTTATTGGCACAGTTCTATAAACTGCTGCTCATGCCAGTTCTGCTGAAACTTTTATGAAACCATTCACATAAGGTCATTTTTTTGAGTAGGATTTCATCCTAGTCTGGGTCAAATATATAATTTACCTGTGGTGGAACAGTATTTGGCAGATGTAAAAACTGAGTACATAGAGCAAAATACAGAGGGTCTGTTGAAATTACCAAAATGATGTTTCAACCTGAAAAATGAGAAAAGAGAGTTTAAAATACTGCTTTGAATGCATTCTTGTATAGTGTCTACATGTTGGAAACAAATTACAGTACCAAATCTAGAAAAAATAAATGGATCATCTACTCAGCACATGAAAATTCTGATCCTGCCAAGAGCTTCACCTTGATTTGAAATTGAGCCTGCACATGGTTAATTTTAAACAGATCTAAGAACAAAGGTAGTCTCCTTCAGGAAATTAAAAAAAGTAGGACTGTAATAATCTAAACCCATGCTTGAACATGGACAGTCTAGAGCTCAAATTAAGTCTTTCCTAAGCAGACATTCTTTTACAGATTCTACCAGTGCAGGAGTATGTTTATATATCGATAGTACTGACATGCAGAGCAGATTTGGCTTTCTTCTGTTTCTTACTTTATTAGAGCTTGTTCACTATTACATGAAACATTACTGTGAATTTGTTCTTCCATCTTGTTTTCAGTTGTGCAGCCATAGTTTCCCTCAAGCCAACAGCTTTGCAATTTTAGTCCAAAATTCTGTTGGGTTGCTGTTCATCATTTAAGCTTACAATGTGTAAGAAAGCCTCTCATGTAATAGGAAAACTTGCCATAAAAATGTATAAAGGTTTTCTTGGGTACATGTTTTCAAATTTAATAAATGCAGTTTTCGGTTATAATTTGAAATGGTCACTTTCTAGCCACTATTTCAGTTTTGTGTGCAAAAGAAATGGAGAGAGGAAAAGAAAATCACTTTTTTTTTTCTCTTTATTTTAGTTCATTGTAGATATTTGCTGAAAGATATGGTTTTGGAGAAATCAGATAAAAAAGAGATTTGCTGCATAGTTGCTATAAATAATAGAGCTGGACTTCATGTTGAAAGCTCCTTCCACATCCCCAAAAGTGTCCTGCTTGACATCTGATTTGTGTTACCTTGTACAAAGCCTAACTCACAAATAGTGGTTTAATTTGGTGGTCAGTGTTTTCAGTGTGTCTCATGGATGATTCAGGGTTCTGTGGTGTCAGAAGAGTGACCAAGTGGTTTAGCAGGCTTGTTCCCCAGGGTCAGGTGGCTCAGGACTGGGCAATTATCCACCAGAAACAAGGTGTTCATTCGCTACCTCGCTGTTCTCTTGAGAACTTGCACAACTCTTCTTGCCATTAGGTTCTGGGGATCCTTTAAAGATTTTACAGTGCTGAGACAAGAGACTGGATTTTGCTAAGAGAAAATTCTGGCAGTTTTAGCATCAGTTTTCATGGGGAAACAGCAAAAAACATAGGGATTTTGAAAGGTGATGTGTTCTCAATAGCCTGGGTGAACTAGGAAATAGACTGTACAGTCTAGGAGTTTGGGCTATTACAGAGATACTGAAATCATCAGTAATTGCTTTTGATGGAAAAAAATTACTGTTGTGGAACAACTGCTCTGATCCCTGAGGAGTCAAATTATCAACTGGATGAACTGGATATTTTAGGCTTTATTTCTCTTGTTTTAATCTTCATGTTTTACCCTCTCTCACTTGGAACTTCCCCATTAAACGTACTATGCCATATCTTTGCACAAAAATAAGAGCGTTTTGCCCAACAAACATGCAGGAAGTTGTTCCCATCTGTAACTAGAGCCCTGCTGTATTTCATTAGAGAGAAATCGAGTATAACACCAGATAAAGAGAGGCACTGCAGCATACTAAGAGCTGTCACTGCTCGATATCAGGAAAGTTAGCATCCCATATACTCACAAATTAGACAAGATGGTTCCTAACAATGATAGAAAATAGCTTGAAAGAAAAGCTGATTCTTGTCATGCCAATTGGAGGAAAAAAAATGCCAAATACAGGATATATTTAATTGAGGTAAATTTACTAAATTTAGAAATTTACTAAAACTGTCTGTAACAGAAGCATGGAGCACATCCAGTAGTTTAGTGGGAAAGCAAAGTGGTGTTACTAAATTGTTGTCAATAAACATAACATCCAAAAGCAGGGATAAGCTATTTTCATTTTCATTTTTCTAGTCTCTTTTATTTTTTCTGATTATGTTGTAGTTTTGATTTGATTTACATTTACATTAATGGATAAGGAAGAGAGCACAAATATCTGAAGTAGGGCTGGAATGAATTAGGGCTGGAATTAGAGACATGTAAGAGTGGTGTGAGTAAAGCTGGAGTTTTCTGATAGTTAAAACTCAAGTGAATTTTTATATTATTATTTTTCCAGGACAAAAAGCATCCATACAATAAACTTTGGCTCGGTCATGGCTGTTTGAGAAGTGTGAATCCAATTGCTGTGTGTGCTTGACACCAATTTTATGGGATTTTTTTTTTTTTCTTTTTGCAAGTATCCCCTTGGAGTGCATCGATTTTGTGCATGTNTTTATGGATTGCTGTACACACATCTGGTTCTGGTGGGAAAAGGAGGAAGATTTGTTATCTGGTGGATTAACATATTTATGTGAATTACTTACAGCATTGGTAAACTACTGTCAACTTTTTTCACATTGCACAAGATACTCCGTGTTGTCTACTGCTGGTGTTATAACCTCGGTGATCCATGCATATCCTGTAAATTCCTGTAGGTTTTGTGTAAGAAATCTTGCCACCACTGCTTGCTACTGTAAATTCTTGTTTTGAAGCAAGAGGTGGCATTTGACTGTACAGCCATGTGTATTATATACTGCAACAGTCCTTGTTCTGTCCTCTGAACTCACTGTCCACATAGAGTTGAAGCTCTCTTAAGCACGCTTAGTGGTTTCAGAATTTATTTCAAACAGCAGATCTATAAGCCATTTGCAGGAATATTAAATGTAATGTAAGAGAATTCAACCCAGTTCATATCCTTTTCTGAGAGCTTGGGGTTGGATTTGAACAGGCAGCTGCAGGTTTTGTGGCATCCCAGGTGCCTGTGCCTGCTCACCTGAGATGTGTCACACCTGTGCAGTGTCCCCTGGCAAAGGGGTGCCCCAGGCACAGCACCTGGGCAGGCTGCTGCCTTACAGAGATGTGTGAGCTGCTGCCTTTTTTATTCCCCAAAAACTGCAGCAGTGCCAAGACAGAAGCCCATCTCTAAGGGCATACGGGAGGCACAGCACTGCCTCTGCATTGTGTCCTCATCCCCACCCACCACAGGCTTTACCTGAGGTGGTGTTTTAAGGAGATTTAAACTCTCTGTCTGGTTACTGAGAGAGAAAAATAACCTGAATTCTGGATCTCTGCATTCTTTTTTACAGTATTTTATAATATACAACAAAGACCTGAAAATGTCTGTGTGTTCTTTGCTGGTTTCTGACATCAGAATTCCAAGTCCCGTCTAGTCTGAAAGGCAATGATGGGAAAAGTGAAGAAGCTTGGAAAGTTGAAGGGGATTCTTACTTGGATTATTTTAGATTCTGCATTTCTATTGATAGTTTAATTAAGTGAGTAGGCTAATCTTTAGAATCAAGGCAGTCTTAATGACTTTGCACCTTCACCCTTTCATGTAAGACTTTGAGAACTCGCAATAAGTGTTCCTCATGCTTACAGTCTGATTTGTAGATAAATTCCCTGTATTTCTAAGATCAAAAAATATTTCTACAGTTACTTCAGCCCTTTACAGAGGACAACAGGGCAATCCCAGTCCTATAATCCCAAGTATTTGTAGGTGTATTTTAGACAAAGAATGACTTTCAACATCATAAATAAAACTAATGTTCAATGTTCCAGTCTCTGGAAGTAAAGGAAACCTCAGTAATTTTGCAAACCAGCAAGAATGAAACTTGTCTATATAAATATTAATGTAGAAAGTGCATGCAAAACTTGATACTGCCTCTGACCTTAATTGTTACTATTGATACTATTGGGGATCTCACAAATGTGTGTTTCAGAACGCTGTATTTCTCCTCAGTGTATGCTTCATCCTCATTAACAACAGCTCCTGCAAAGAGCCAGCCCATGCCGTAGCCAAGGCATGGGGGTGCAGAACTCCCACAGCACCATGGATACATGGACATGTGTGCGTGTTGTGTTAGGATCTCCGGCTGCAAACCCCTCCAGACCTTGTGTGTGACTCTCCAGGGCAGCCTCTGGGATGTCTGGGAGGGCTGCAATCCCTGTGCATCAGAGCTGCCTGGCAGTGCTCCCATCCCAAGTGGCTCTGGGTCTTGCTCTGAGGGATCGTCATGAACTCAAGCCTCACTGTTTAATGTGTGATGAGCTCCTTGACAGACTATGAGCTGCAAGGCACGGATGGTGTGGGTCACTGACCCAAAGTATGTCTGGCTTGGAGCTTCAGACAGGGCTGTGACAGACTGCATTGTCACAATGATACTGTGCCACCACATCAGACTTGTTTCCGCTCCACACTGTGGCCTGATTCATCCTGCCCTAATTTCAGATGGCCAAAAATTACCAGCCTGGGTTCTGTGCGTAAATCAAAGGTGGGACAAAAGTGGAAATGCCTCTGGAAGTTTGCATTATGGCATCATTTGCCCTCACCAATGATAAACAGCTGGAATTAGGTGGGATGAATCCAAGTGTGTACAATTGGCTTCTCACACCTCTACACAAAAGTGTATTTATTTGAGCTTGGAATGGGCAAGAATAATGCAGCTCCTTTGAACCTGAATCCGAGTGACTTACAGATGATTTTCTGAATTCAGTCTCAAGCATGAAATTTCTGCCCTGTAGTGCTATTTTATTTTTTTTTTTTTACTTTAAATTTAATGAACAGCTGTAGCTTGAACTTGCAACTTGTTGGAACATTTCTAGAGGGATTACCCCTGCCTAGGAATCCTCACCTTTATTTGTTAAGTGGGCTTCCTTGTTACCTGCACTGATTTTCATTGGAAGCAACACAGGGAGACACCATTGCATAGATCAGTCAACACCAGCAATAGCATATGCAGCTTTTAAATTCGGCTGTGAGCTTGTAACTAAGGTGTTAATGTTCATACTTTCCAGGTGTGGCTAAGGATTCCTTTTTTGAGAGCTTTAAGGAATAAATTAGGGAGGTTCTGGTTGAGGATGGTGAGAATACAAGTAGTAACGTCAGATTATGATAGGTTTTTTGGGGGGGAAACTTGTGATAAACTTGTTGAGATTTGGTGTGCTGGTTTGGAGATGAGGGAATATCCTGTGTCAGATAGAGCAGATTTGCAGGCAGTTGTTACTGTGGGTTAGCAGAGCCTGCTTCCAGCAGCTTCCTCCTCTAGTTCCCCTTGATACCTTCCTCCACTACCTGCCGGTACGAAATCCTGAACAGCAGTTTTGCCAGTTGTTGTGGCAAGCTGAGGAACAGCTCAAGGTTAAAACTCAAATGTAGCTGCACCTTTCACCTTCATCAAGTGTTCATATTCTCAGAGCTGGGCTGAGACAGCAGTCGCCTCCACAGTTGCCCTGTAATTTCATCACACAAAAGCGGTGTCAACTTTTTATGAGTTTAACAGGAGCAGTATTGATCCATTCACTTTATTTCCTAAGTTGTGAGTCATTCGCTGTTGGAAATGACACAGATGTTGTGTAGCTATGAAAAGAAAAATTGAGATTTGTTTCTTATGATGATCTGGTACAATTTCTCCTCTGCTGTTCAATATTTTTGAGTGCTGAAGTGAACCAAAATGCTACCTTCATGGATTATCTCAGCCTCAGCTCTTTATGAAAATGGGTATAAATTTCCAGTTGCTGTTCCTGGTTTCTCTGTGAATTCTGAGCCAAAGGTAAAGCAGTGGGAAAGATTGTTGTGGCAGCCACTCACTGACAGCTTTTCAGATGTGTAAAGCCTGTCTGTCATCTGACAGTGTTCAGTTTTCTCACTGGGTCACCACGTTGTTGTCAGCCAGTGGAGGAAAGGTGGATAAGCTCACCACCCGGGAAGAATAGAAATGTAGCAAGTACTGAGCTGTGTTCTCCAACAGTCTTTTATTTGTAGAGCTTCACTTTCAATTAACATTTGTACCTTCAGTTATTATTGTACCATTCACTATCTTGAGGTGGTATGAGCAGAAATTTATGAATATATGTAATTTACCAGAAATATAGGCTTGTATTGTGCCTTTGTAATTCTCTTCAGCTTCAGTATATATACGCTACAAGCAGACAAACTTCTCTCCTCTTTTGGGGTGTTCTTTACTACAACAGTAGCTGATGGCTTCATTAATATTGGCTCTTTTAGTCTTCTGGGGCTAACATTTCTGTTTTTCTGAGTGAAAATGCCATAGTGCCCTCAGCAGACATAAGCACAATGACATAACACTGCAGTGCATGCTGTCTCTTAGCTTCTCCCTACACGTGTTTGCATGTTGGAAAATCTGAAGAGCTGCTGTATAAATTGCAACATTATTTACCCAATACAGGTGGTTTTCTGCATCCCTTTTTTTGCTCAAAACTCCCATTAACTCAAAAGTTAGTGATAACTCCAAGGGGGTTTTGGAAGCACAAAGGATGCAGGGAGCAACTCTTCAGTAGTTTACAGGCTGCTATAAATGTCTTTTCAGCAACGAAATGTAGCATTTTAGCAGTAATTTCCTAGTGAAAACACTGAGTGTGCTTATCACTTAAGATTTTAAGAAAAAAGTGTCAGACTGTGTAATTGTATCTCATATAATTTTGACACTTAACCAGTTTTACCTACGTGTTCATGCTATACCAACACAGACCTGAAAGGTGACAGCCATGTTTTTGTTACACAAGAAGTCACAGTTTTCCAGAGGTTCTGTTTTGATTTTTTGGTTTCTTTACCACATTTTCACTGCAGAGGTATTTTTCTATATAGTTACCTGAGGCTTCCTTTCACCAACCAAAAGAGTCTGTAGCCCTCTGCACTGTGAAAGGCAAAGCCCTGTGGAGAGACACGGGCTTCGCACTTGCCCAGCAAATTAGCAGAAATTTCACCCAAGCCATAAAAGCCTCTTATGTTAATCTCTGTTTATGTAATTAAAGCAATTAGGGATAGGAGCTTCAGGAATAATGAGGTCTCTCTATCCTCCATTTACTCTCTCTGTGCTTCATAGGGATTTAAGGGTTCTTTTTTCAAGGCTCAGCTGTGTCTCTTCAAACCAGTGCAGTCTAAGCATCGTGTGAGATGCAGTTTATGGAGATAGCATTGGAGCGTGAAAGATTTACTTCTGGTAGCAAGGCAAATGCATGTCCCTGTGGACATGGACCCTTGCAAACAAGTCTGATACCGAGAATTAAAACAAATGCATTCAAGATGGTACCAGTATATCAGACTCTGTTCTACAGTGGGGTTTTTAGCTTTTGTCATTTGTATTTTATTTTGTGAAAAAAGGAGTTGGGGGGATCTCAGATCACATGGGGAATATTAGAAGTATATCACTCAACAATCATTTTATAAAGTCTAACTTCAAAATGCACTATGATTTATTACAAAAGTATATTTTCTTCTGTTTGCCGATGACATGGTGGTTCCATTTTGTGATAAGTTAAACTCAGCAGTTAATTTGTTGCACTGCCTGGCTGCATGAATTCATCCAGTGTACATACGTACCTGTGCAGCATTACTTTTGGGGTTTGTATTTGAATTTGCAGTATTGATTATTATTTTTGTATTTTACTTTGCCTCTGTTATTGGAATTGTAGTAAACATAATTTATACATATGATTTTACAACTGTTTTGCAACTGAAAAGTCTCCTTTAAATTGTAAAGTTTTATTGATGGATACTCATTAAAATGGTATAAGAATTATATTAACAATTGTTTTGTGTTTTGATGCTCTCTGTACATAAATATATGTCTATTTATCTGTTTAATGGTGCTTGTGTCTTGCAATTTTGGATACATTTTAGAATAAAGTTTCATTTTACAAGAAGTAGTTGTATTTTCACAAGCTGTGTCCCAAAAAAACCGCACAACCAAACATCTTTTTTCCATAAATAACTAGGGTTATAAAAGAAGCATACATAAAACATTTATAACTTCAGACAATAATACATTTGTTTCTAGAACATAGAGAAGTATGCTGTCTACAGAAATGCACAGCTCTATACTGCAGTTGATTTACTGCAGTAGCTGACATCTGTATTTAAAACATTCCCAAAATGATGCATTTTGGAACACTTCTTGCTAGCTCTAATGACATTACTTTACAGAAGATTTATTCACACCTAAGACTGAGCTCATCATTTATTAACTGGAAAAGATGCACAAAGGTGCTTCCACAAAGGATGCTTTAGGTCCAGCTACCTCAGTGATGCCACAGGTGCTGCTGTAGCTGTGCCACAGAAAGTAATTTTGAAGTGGGAAACGACTGAAAAGCACAGATCTCTCTGAACTGGGGCCAGCTGCTTAATTTCTCTTTTTCAGCAGTGAAAGGAGAACAGTACCGACTTGGCAGGTATTAACCTGAGTACCAAAGGCTGTAAAACACTTGTCTCTTTCCAATGGAGACTGTGTAAGAAACTACAGGAGTCAGCTTTAGTGGTTCCTTTGCAGTCCATTACGCTACTTTAGCTTCTATCTTCTGCAGCTGGAGGGCAGAGGAAATGCAGCTTGTGAAAACAGAGAATCATTTGGGAAAGCTCATTCTAGAGTTCCCTGGCCTCACTGCCTGGGTGTGTCTGCCATGGGCACTACTTATTTGTATCCCTGTTCCCCAAAGGCCATCCACTGAATGACATCCTTCCCTGAAGGCCAAGAGCTATGTGCAGATCAGAGGTGTGATTTTGAAACAACAGCTTTCTCTTGCTCCAGCTGCTTTTCTTTCCCCTCACCCCAAGCACGTGCTTCCCCCAGACTGCAGGTTTTTCACGTGAGCAGATTTCGATTTTACTTTGGCCCCCTGTGATTCCAGCGGCTTTGTAGCTCCTCATCTCACAGCAAACGAGATCCCTAACAGGCCAGGCACCTGATCATTAGGACTGTGCTTGACAGAGGTGCAGAAAGCTATCCATAGAAAAACAACAAACAGCATTATCTTAGAGAATGTTTAGAGAATGTCTGAGCATGACAAACCTGAAAACAAATTTACAATTTACTGGCCTAGGCAGGCAAAATGTAAGTTAAGATTTTTTTTTTAATAGGAAAATTTTCAGTTCTGTTAACAGACTTTTTCTTCTAGCATCTAGGATCCACAGTGTGAGAAACTGATAACTTGAGGTTTTGTCATCTGGATTGAGTAGTTGAGGAAGGAGAAAACACTGGGTGCAAACCTTTTACAGACCCTCTTTAGGTAGCAAGGCCAAGATGTCTCTCTGCCATGACAGTCTGGTTTTTTCCTTCACAGAAGCCAGAGGAGAGAGATACCAGAATTTTTTTTTCCTAAAGCAACAGAACAAAAATAAATGTAGGGAATAGCACAACATGCTGATTTTCAGAGCCAGAATCTTCTGAAATGTAACAAGTGAGATGATACAGCCATGGTGTTGCTTGATAAAAAGAATATGTGCATAGAAACAGAGATAGTGCTATAGCAGTTCAGTGATGGGAACAGACTGTGTGGGAAGAGAACCACTACTGCCTGAGAAACTCTGCCTTGGTTAAAATTCAAATTTTCCTGGCTGTTATAGGTTAAAGCTGGATCTTTAACAATGTTTAAATGAACAAGTGTTCACGATATAAACTGGTGGATGTATGTTTCTGAGAAACATGGGAAGGCCTCTTTGGAACAGTAACTACCAAGAGGAAAGGTTGTAAGGAAGGGCTACAGGAAACGGTCGTGCTGCTGCATTGAAAGCACGCGGCAAAATAGTCAAATACAAGCTTTGCATTCTTTCCTGAAAACCACTTTATAATACCACGGTTTATACCCTCTGCTACATTGCAGTAACACATCTGCCTCACAAACAGCTGACAAGCCCAGGCACTGAGCATCTCCAAACTCGCTGAGCCTTCAGTAGCAATAACACTGTAACTGCCTGGCAAAGTAAAACTTTGACCCTCCTGACAGCTCAGAAGCGATTGTTCTGCTCTTCCTCAGCAGTGCTTGTATTTTCAGAGTGTGCAAGAGCAGCAATATCCTTACCAGTCGTGTGAAACAGAGGAGGTAAGAGGAGTTCTCTGTGAGCTCTCAAGCTGTTGACTCCTGCAGGAATATGGACCGGGGCTGTGGCCACAGAGGTGGGAATCAAAACATCCATGCTGGAAGTGCCAGTGGTTCCACTGCCTCTGGAGATGGGAACGTATTTGCCCTAGACACATCTGCTGAGCTGTCAAGTTGGTGACATGAGAGGGGCAAGACTCCAAAAGAGAAATAAAAATATGAGCCAGATTTGAGACATTTCAGTGACAGTGGACACACCAAACCTAGTAGTGGCTAGTGCCAGGCTCTGAGGTGACCTCAGGAGTCCTGGGGCAGAAGTGGAGGGAACATCTAGTCCATGGTACAAAACCAGCACCCCCTTCATTGGAGCTGCTCAGCCTGGAGAGGTGAAGGCTACAGAGAGACCTTAGAGCACCCTCCAGTACCTAAAGGGTCTAAAGAGAGATGGGGAAAGACTTTG
>VWYO01005206.1:396752-406783 GCA_013400275.1 Rhadina sibilatrix | reverse complement strand
GCTCTCAAGCTGTTGACCCCTGCAGGAATATGGACCGGGGCTGTGGCCACAGAGGTGGGAATCAAAACATCCATGCTGGAAGTGCCAGTGGTTCCACTGCCTCTGGAGATGGGAACGTATTTGCCCTAGACACATCTGCTGAGCTGTCAAGTTGGTGACATGAGAGGGGCAAGACTCCAAAAGAGAAATAAAAATATGAGCCAGATTTGAGACATTTCAGTGACAGTGGACACACCAAACCTAGTAGTGGCTAGTGCCAGGCTCTGAGGTGACCTCAGGAGTCCTGGGGCAGAAGTGGAGGGAACATCTAGTCCATGGTACAAAACCAGCACCCCCTTCATTGGAGCTGCTCAGCCTGGAGAGGTGAAGGCTACAGAGAGACCTTAGAGCACCCTCCAGTACCTAAAGGGTCTAAAGAGAGATGGGGAAAGACTTTGTACCAGGGTATGCAGTGGCAAAATAAGGGAGAATGGCTTCAAACTGAGATAGTAGGTGAAGATGGGATCTTGGGAAGGAATTGTTCCCTGGGAGGGTGGGCAGGCCCTGGCACAGGGTGCCCAGAGAAGCTGTGGCTGCCCCTGGATCCCTGGCAGTGTCCAAGGCCAGGCTGGACACTGGGGCTTGGAGCAGCCTGGGACAGTGGGAGGTGTCCCTGCACATGGCAGGAGTGGGGCTGGATGGGCTTTAAGGTACCTTCCAACACAAACCACTTCATGATTCCCCCAGCACTGGCACCGCACCCTGCCACCCCCGACACCCCCTTACTCTCATCCATCCTTTTTTCCTCACCCCTGCTACCTCTGTCCCCTCAGTCCCAGACAGCCCCTTCCCCTCAGCACCTCGCCCCCGGCCCCACATCCTCACACGCCCGTTCTCCTCATCCCGGGCCCTCCTTTCCCACCAGCCTCGTCCCACTCTTTCCTTCATCCCAGGCACCCCTTAATCCCTCAGTACGGGTTCCCCTTTTCCCTCATCCCAGACTCCCTTTCCCCTCAGCCCGTCCCGCCCCCGCAGGAGGTCGGCGGAGGCGATTCCGCCCCACGCCGCGGTGCCGGGCGGGCCAGTCCCGCCCATGGCTGAGGCGGCGGCGGCGGCCGGCGCTGGCCGCGGTGCCGGGCGGAGCGGGGCGGCTTTCCCCCATGGCTGTGTGCATGTGCCAGGCCGTGCTGCCGGCCCACGCCGGGCCCCGCGGGGAGCTGGGCGCGGGGCCGCTGCTGCGATGGATGGACGCCGCCGCCTGCCTGGCAGGTACCGTCAGCGGGGCCCGGCCCCCGCTCGCCCGGCAGCGGGAGGGGACAGCCCCCGCCTTGGGGCCGCGGGAGGCCTGAGGGAAGGTTTCATCCCGTGGAAGGGAGACGGGGCTCTGGAGGCTGCACTGGGTCACAGGGTGGAAGGGGCCACCGTGGTCATTCTGTCCCGCCTCGGGAGTCATCCCAGAGCACGGGACACAGGATCGCGTACAGGCACTGCTGGGACGGGGCCGGGGAGCTCCACTCCACACCCTCTCTGGGCAGTCTGTTCCAGTGCTCACTGGAGAAGTTCTTCATCATAGAATTACAGAATATCCTGAGCTGGGAGGGACCCCGAGGGATCACCCAGTCCAGCCCCTGTCCCTGTGCAGACACACCCCAACAATCTCACCCTGTGCATGCCTGGGAGTGGTGTCCAAACACTCCGGAAGCTCTGACAGCCTGGGGAGCCTGTTCAGTGCCCCACGACCCTCTGGGGGAAGAACTTTTCCCTGATCTCCAGCCTGAACCTCCCCTGTCACAGCTCCATGCTCAGGTGGAAATTCCTGGGCATCATTTTCTGCCCCTGGCCTCATATCCCATTGCTGGGCATCACCAAGCAGAGCCTGATCCATGCTCTGACACCCTCTTTGGGTATGTGTACAGATGGATGAGGTGCCCTCACGCATCTCTACCCGAGGTTGAGCAGACCCAAGTCCCTCAGCCTTCCCTGGTGAGGAGGATGTTTCAGTCCATCAGTCATTCTGGTAGCCTTCAGTGCACCCGCTCCAGGAGCTCCACGTCTCTCGAGGAGCCCAGGAGATTTGGGGTCCAGTTAAGAACAGACATCACGAGTGTGAGGCGTCAGATGGTATGGGAGAGCGAGGAAGGGAATGTGAGGATTAGGAGAATTAAAAAAAAAAAAGAAAAAAAAACCACCAGCAGAAGGGAAGAAAAGAGGTGGGGAAAGATAAGCAAGAGAAGGAAGAAAAGTACTAATTTAAGATTAGTGGCACATGTGTGCCAGAAAGAAGGCAAGGTGCCACTGCCTTGGCAGGGGATTGGACTAAATGGTCTCCAGAGGACCCTTCCAGCCCGTAACTATTCTGGGATTCTGTGGTTCTGTGAAACGACCACAAATCCATGCAGAGCACTCCATATCTGACTGTATCTCGGCTTCGAAAGGTTCTAAAACCCCCTAGCTAACTTGCAGAAATGACTTGTGAGTGCCTGCTGTGAGCGCAGGGTGCAGGGGAAGCACGGCGAGAGCCTGGCAGCGAGCTGCGTTCCCGGTGCATGCATTAGCAGCCCGTGACGAGCCTGGCGGCGTTCCGGAGCTCCTGCCGGGGTGCCGGGGAGCGGGGCTGGCTGTCCCCGGCGCGGTGACCGCGGAGTGCCACGCGTGGGGGCAGCGCCGTGCCCGAGCGGGGCTCGGACCGACGGCCAGCACCGCCTCGCGTGGGGCAGCATCCCTAAACGAGCACGCCTCTTCCTTCAGGTTTATGAAGGAGTGATTCCGTTTCAGCCCTTCAGTGTTTTAACCCTCGGCAGTGCTTTTTGAGGAGAGGCTGTGGTTTCCCCTCGTGTTTTCAAAGGGAACTCTTCAGATAGTGATATATAATCTCTGATTTCTCTGAGCTCCGCTTGTGATAAAATACGGGGCTGGTTGGGAGTGAGGGCTCTTGCCTGTTGTGCAGTGCTGTTTTCTGGGCTTCCTGCTGGTCCCCTCTCTTGCCTCTGTCAGTCAGGACTTTGGAGCAGAGGTTCTCCGTGTTTATACAGCTCCTAGTTCACTGGAGAGCTACCTTTTGACTGGAAGCTCTAGGTGCTATGGTCAAATAAACACTATATCATATTAACTTGCTATAAAAACCCAACTATCAGGCGATTAAATATTAACAGTAAATAAGATGTACACCTTTTCCAGATTAGCTTTCATAATTAATACAAAAAGCATGCATTCTTTTTCACAGCCAAATGCATACCAGGGAGATGAATAACAGTTCAAATTTAAGTAAAAATCATTTCACAGTGGGTGAGTTCTGGTTTTGAATTTTCTAAATCTCATTTGGTTTTGTTTTTATTTAATTCCTGCATTTTTACTGCAGCACTAAGGACATGTATTTAGCTGCTTTCCACTGTTGTGACCATACTAATAAGCTAAGGCTTTTACCTGCTAATACATAGGTTTTTCTCCTGTATCTCAGAATCCTCAGTTGACATAAAAATTCCCCACTGAATTGCCCCAGCTGGTGCTCATGACATATTGTTTTGAGGAAGAATGATGAACTTTCTGTGAGCCTGGTAACACTTTGTGACTCTTTCTGTCTTTCAAAATACTTGTTAAGGCTCCCTTACCAGAATGTTCCTTTTTAGAAAAAGACCTTAGGTTGAGGTTTTCAAACTGGGTAGGACAGTACTATCTTATCTTGCTATCATCTGGTCTCATCTCCTGACGTTACCCGTAAATACAGGCACCCTTTACAACAAAATCACGATTTAAAGTGTTAACTTTAATCTTATTTAGCTTCTCTTTTTCCCTAAGGGGCGCACTGTGGAGTTGCATTATGTTGTTGACAGGAAGAAGCGGGATCTGCCGTGTGTGATCCCGGTCTGTCAGGCACGAGCCCGCAGGTGAATAGCTCCCTGCAGGTGCAGAGTGGTAACTGTGTGCCCCTGTGTCTCTTTTGAAGCTGAGAAACATGCTGGGGTGTCCTGCGTGACAGCGTCCATGGATGACATTCAGTTTGAAGAGGCTGCCAGGTACAAACCAGCTGACAACAGTCAGATGTCTTCATTCTGGAGATTCTTATTTGGCAGAGATAAACCAAGGCATTATAAAATGAGAGACAGCAGACCTGTGAACTCACCACAGTCACAGGGCTATGTCTCAAAATTGCTCTTTTCTACCTGTGATGGCCTGACCCACCCAGAGAGCAGATCCATTTCACAGGGCAGAAATAAACTGTTGTTAACTTTACGTGGCAGTTGAGATGCCTAATGAGAAACTGATGGCCCAGTGGTCTCTGGCTCTAGTGAATGGTTGCAGGCCATTGCTTATCTCTGTTAAATAAGGAATATGTACTCATAAAACTTACTGTTTGTAGCGTTTTTATTGTTGGAAGTTCTCTTTTGGTTCATTTCTTAACATCTTTTTCTTTCAGCTCTTTTTAAAAAAGGAAAATGTTTTACGTTCACTGAGCACTGAATCAACTGAGTCTACAAGATAGCACAGGACTGAACTTACTTTAATGATTTTTCATGGTATTCAGTGGGATAAAAGATGCTGTAGGAGGAAATAGGACCTTTATTCCTAAACCATATCTTTGCAGAAACCCAAAGCCAGTACTTTGTGGGTTCTATGTGGTTTTACACGGTGCAGTCTGGGAATTAATGAGTGGTTAAATGGGATAGGTCTGGTTGCACAGAGCAGTGCACATGCAGTTGTTCTGGCTGTCAACAAAGCAACACTGGCTGCCACAGGTACAGCTGATGTTGGTTTAAAACTGTTCATGGCATAAATGTAAAATAAGCACGCACTCAGACTTGGGGCTGTTAGAGCCATGTCCATTAGAGTAGGAACTAGAGCCACTGACAAAGAAGAGAACATGATCATAACAAATCTGGGACTCAAAAGAGAACTTCTTGGTCTGTTTCACAATATTGAAGTGTTTGTCATGCCTGGGATTGCTCTGAGTTTTTAATTTTATCCTTAGGAAAAAAATCCTGTCTGAAAACTAATCAAAGTCAGGGTAATGTTTGCCTTTCAGGTATAATAGTTCAGACTTAATAACTTCAGAGCACTTTTCTGCCTTGTTTCTTGAGAGCAGAACAGAGCTTCTGGAAAATGATGAAAATAATTTTTCTTCCAGATTTGTTTCTAAATATTTCTAGTTCTTCTTTCACTTGTAATACCAGTGTTCCATTTGTAATAAGAATTTCAGGTAAAAATCTTGTAACTGTGAAAGAAATTATTTAAGAAATTATTTTTCTCTGTCAGGTCATTCCTACTATCCTTCTTGTAGCTTACTGTGCAATTTCCTAGATTTTGCCAGATCTAGTTCATTATAAAAAACATCTTGCATAAATAAAAGTGTTCTTGCTGCTGTCTCTGGTAAATTACTAAGATGGTTTTTAAGTAAGTGATTTACTGTAAGGTTTATTTACCTAAATCAGGTTACTAAACCTTCTGCAAGTATTAACTCTTCTGTGCTTATTTCAGCTGAGATGTAAACAGAAATTGTCACAAATCTATGTAGTTCAAAATGTAATTTTATACCATGATAACCTCTTCCTTTTCTTATAATACACAGCAGCAGTTCAATAGTACTGATTTTCAATTACATCTGATTTTAAATTACTTTTTTTTTTTTTTAATTTTATTAGTGTTCCATATGTGAATCATACTCACTTCATTCTGGTAAATTTCTGACAGTTTTAAGTGGAAGTGTGGTGTTGTTTGACTTCTGCCCCTGCATACCTGTAATTTTGAGCACTCTCCTTTCTGGAAGGGAGCTGGTGGCTCCCTTTGCTGTGCAGTTGGGAACAAGTGCCTTAACAGTTCTGCTTTTTCTGTGCAATGAATAATGCAAAAACTGCTTCTGTGCTTCTTCTGCAGAAGCTAATGAGAGCTCTGCACCTGCAGATGGTCTGAATTCTTTCCACTGACCATTTCCCCTGCCCTATCCACCCAAAGGATTCCACCTGTGTTCTTGGATATGGAGAAATTTGCTGTGTAGTTTGTTGCTCCTGTCAGGTCCTGTGAAGGAGCAGATTTCCTTTTTCCTATTCTAGTTCTGCAGTGGAATAAGCAATTTAAGTAAGCCTTTACCTTTAAATGTCAAAACTTCATTCTTTTAAATTACGAATCAACTGTTATTATTATTATCATTATCATTATTTTAAATAAACTGGGGTAATAACTGTGCAAAATCCTTTGCTGTGAATGTTTTGTCAGTACCCAAGTGCTCTGAGTTATATTTTACTTCAGTCTTGGCTGTAATTAGCTCCACTTTGCCTGCTCCAGGACTGCTCTCTAGCATTTGTAACTCAGTTTGAATTCCCTGGAGGCAGTGGCCTGACACCCATCTGTTTTGGATGTGGCTCTGGCTTACTCTGCACATTGTGTCCTTACACTTCCTGCTTAATGGGAAAACTGCAGGGCAAACTGCTTTCCTTCCACCCTTGCAGCACTGCTTAGGGTTAGGATTTGAGGGCTTTGGAAACAAGGTTTGCATTTTTTATCACCATGGAGCAGGTGCTTTAGGAATTCCAGAAGGAAAGAAAATATTTCCTCATTTAAATTTGTTTTGATGATGTAATAAAGAGAATTTAAAATATAATAAATAATAAAAAATAATATAATAAGAATATATAATAAAAATAATACATAATACAGTGAAATCACACTAGATAAAAAAGTAAAAACTCTGTTTAGATATTTTATGTAGGTAAATGGGGAAGAGTAGTTTTCAGAGGGATGATGTTAGCACAGAAGGGACAAGGCCAAGACTTAGAATGTGAACTTTTTCCCCATCCTTCAAAGTCAGAAGCACATTTTGTCCTGGGGTTATCTCCTTATGTGCACATAGCTGTGTGCCAGAGGTGCACATAGAGTGTATCTGGGTGCTTTTACAGCTAGCTCAGTGATTTGGTGCAGGATGTGCTTTTGAGCAAAAGCCAGAATTTCTGGGTGTGCCTGGAGCACACCTGCCGTGGTACAGACACCAGCAGAGAGAAGGAATGTTGCCATTAAGGTTATGCAGATCTCTGAGTCGCTGTAACTTTATTGACCAAGTCTGACTGGTGAGCAACAGTGTTAAATTGGAAACAGTGGAAAAATTCACTTTTTTTCTATGCATTTTCAGTGCCGTGTGGAAGACATAGACTGATTAATGAGGTGTTCCTCACTACTTTTAGGAGTACACAGAGAGGCCCTTATAAAGCTGCATGTTTGCATGCTCTGAGGTCTTACTCTTCTTAACAGGGTTGGACAAATTATTTCCATCAGAACAAAGGTGAACAGAGCATTCAAAACCAGCATGGAGGTAAGAGTCATCACTCTTTTTCCTAAAGATAGTGAAGAAATAGAGTGGAGGTGGGAGCAGTAGAGGAACACAGCATCGGTCCAGGTTTATTTGTTCCAGATATTTTCAGATATCTGAACAATAACACTGCCTAATGGCACTGTTTTCAGTGTTACAATTGTGTGTTTCCTGTAAAATAATCCATGTTAGAGTAGCAACTAGGCCCCGAAGAATTAAAGCCTTTGTCAGGTGTAGTGGGCAGGATGGGATAGGTGCTGTTGGTCCAGGCCAGATCCACTGAATAAGTGATGTTCAAAGAATTTTGAAACTTCTGATACAAATTTATGTATCTCAGTGATACATAAGTACATGTAATACATGATCTTCGTGTTGCATTAAGTATGCTATGCCTTGCCCAATCTCTTCAAATCAGAACTGAACTTTGGGGGTGCTTTTTGTGCATTGTCCCTGTGTGCAATTCCCATAATTATTATTGGGAGTGATGCATCTCACAGGTAATGTGTTAAAAAATTTTCTAAAAGTTAGGAAAAATCAGAATTTTGAAGTATGTCAGGCCTATGCCACAGGATCAAATCCAGTGTTTCACATTCAAGTATTTCATTGTGCTTTGCATCTCTAAACACACTTCTTTTGCACGTACAGATCTTAGAAACTGATTTAGATGGGAACTCCAAATGCCACAGAAGTAAATGGAAGGAAATATCCATAAAACTACATCTAAGTGTCTTTCCTGTTTTTGTAATTTTGCCTTACAAGTGATGCTAAACAAACATAAAAGTTGTACTAAAAAACCTTTCAGAGCTGAGTTAATATTGTGATGACCAGAGATGTATCGGTGATTAGAGCAGGTTTTTTACCTTTTTCCTTTTAGGTGTAGGGGAGTGATAAAAGCTGCACTGTTTTGTCTCAAATCAACTGACAGTGATGTAAATATCTTTTTTGTCTCCTTCCTCCACCACCTTCTTCCTTGTAGGTTGGCATCAAGGTGACAGTTCAGGATGTTTTGACTAATGCTGAAAAGATTGTGAGTGTGGCATATGCAACATATGTCGTCAAACCAGTTGGTGCTGGAGAGGTATTTTTCCTGATTTCTCCTAAGCTTGGAGTGACTGAAGTTTCTGTGAAATAATTCAACTTTTCTGGTTGTGAAACACAGCAGAAACACTGTTTATTCTGATCAGTGATAGGAAAAAAATCATGAAGTCCAGACTTTTTAAGATGGACTTTTGGGGTTTTTTTTTCCAATTCACTGCTCTGAAACAAGAATAACAACCATCTAATCATTTCACTGCTCTGAAATGATTAGGTGGTTGTTATTGTTCTTGTTTTTGTTGTTACTTCCATTTCCTTTTGCATATTTGTTAATTTTAGAAGTGGGGTCTTTGTGAGGGCTACAGTATTGACAGAGGCAACCAGTGGAAGGGAGATCCTTGTGAGTATTTCTCTTTTTCAGAAGTTGATTTGCTGGGTGGGATTTTTTATCCTTCACTTCCCCTCTCAAGGAGGTTGTTCAGACATCACTGTTCAGACAGAGGACATTATTTTTAAACTTGCTTCCAGTCTAAATTGGTTCTTTGCCTTTTATGTTGATTAGTTTTCACGCCAGGGCTGTTTCTTCTCCCCAGTGTTTGGCTCTCTGGAGGTGTTTGGAAATCAGTTACAGTACCATTGACTTTCACATCACTGTGCCAGACAGGCACAGTCCTTTTCGAGTTTTCTTGTAAGGCCAAATACTCCTCAGAACTCTCTTAATAAACTCCCTTTGTATGTGAAATTCTTCTTTCTTGAATATGATTAGCATCATGGATCCGTCCATGGATTTCCTGTCTCACTGAATGTGTTATGACAGCACATCTGGCTGTTAAATATCCTCTGGAGATTGGCAGAGTCATCCCATGAGCAATTAGTACATCCAGTCACTACTGCTTTCTCTTTTGTGAGCATGTGGCACAGCTGGGAGAAGAAACAGACTGAGCAGTTTTACCAGAACTAAAGCCAAGCTCTAGTCTCTGAAAGGCTAATGGCTGAATTGCTACCCTGATAGCACTAAAATATTATCAAGTAAGAATTGTTCGTTATTAGTTTGATGTCATACTTATAACATCAACCTGTTTACCTTTTGCCCAGATTTCTGGAGAGATTAATTGAAGATTAAATTGGTGATGATTAACTAAGATTAGGCTTAAGACAGGAATGTCCTGGAGGGAGTTTGAGAGTTCAGTTCAAATTCCATTGGAAACTAAAGTCTCAGTGACATTGAAGAATATTTTTTTCAAATCCACTTTTCTGAACAACTGTTTCCAAAGTTGTATAGAGAGAATCTCAATATACCCACCATCTTAATTTTTTAATTGGGCCATCTGGGAAAATCTAGGAAGCTCTTGAAAAGAACTGGAAAGAAGGCAGTGAATCTGCAAGAAGGTTAGAGGGAAGAGTCAAAAGCTGAGAAGCATTAGTAGAGGCCCTGCAAGACACAAATGTTGGATTTGTTTGTTGTGCACTGCTTTATGCATTATTTTAACATTTCTTAGGCTAGGTCTTCCAGACAAATCTCAGAAGTGATTGTTCAGTGACAGCTGTGCTGTCATTATCCAAATGTAGTAATTTTCTTAAGCCAGTACAGGTTTGGATGCAGTTTGTCATTGACATAGCCAGGAATTTGCACTGACACCACTGACCAGTGCAACTGAATTATTTTTCTGGTTCAAGAATTCTATCCTCAAACCTTCATTTTAAGTTCATCTTTTCCTGTCTT
>VWYO01005206.1:375770-396740 GCA_013400275.1 Rhadina sibilatrix | reverse complement strand
TTTTATTTTTTTCTTTTTTTTTTTTTTTTTTTTTTCCCTTAAAACTGTCTTAAACACTTTGTGCTGTCATGGATGTTTGTATTTAAAAGCTAAAAGCACTTTGTCATTGAGATTTAATTAATGATTCTGAAAGGATAATACAGAATCTCTTGAACTTTATACTCTACGTTTGTTGTATTATTAAACTTGTCATCTTGGACAGCTGATAGGAAAAAGTTGTAGAAAATGCTGATGCCATTTTAAGTTCAAAGTATGCTTTGCTATGATTGTGAAATTCAGAGCTATTGTTTTGTTGTTTTTTTGGTTTTTTTTTCCTTTCCGTTTGCACAGGTTGAGTTAAAACCTGTACAGCTTCTGTCTGCAGAAGACCACATGGAGCACAGCCTGGCTATTGAGAGGAGAAGAATCCGTCTGGGCTATGTCCAGGTTTTTCAGAAGCTAATGCAGGAGAGCAATAAGGAAGGTGATTTCTGTACTCAGTGTAGAAGGTGGAACAAACACTTATGGGCAGCTGGAAGGAAGGAAAAAGCAGACAAAATATCTCCTTGTCATTGTGGTGTCAGGTGGAAAAGATCTGTGGTGGAAAAGAGGTGCCAGAGATGTGTTAGGCAGTTATGATAATAGAAAGGGATTTCTTTGTCTCTCAGAAATTCCAAGTTTAAAAATGCAGGGTTGAAGGCCAAGCATGCATTAAATAGATGTGAAATGCAGATCTTCACATAGGTTCTGTGTGTGAGGTTTCATAGGTCACACGGAACTCTACCTTACAGCAATAAACTTCTGTGATACTAGTTGTGGGGTAGAGAGAAGCATGAAATTCACTCAGGCTTATGGCCATGTCTTTGCCAGAAAGCAAAGTAAGAACTGTGTTTATGCCCCGAGATGGTTCCCAGTGAGCAACAGTTTCATTACATAGAGGTCAAAACAGGTAAAAAAGTTAGAAAAACTGAATGAAGAAAGAGGTTCTTCTTTATTTATGGTGGTAATTTCTGTTCTTAAAGAAAGTTGTGCTCAAAAGTTGTTGTGTTCCCCCACAAAAGAAATTACTCAGAGCAGTTAAGAAAATATGCTGGTATTTGGAAAATCTGAGCTGTAGCTCCATGTGTAAATAACAGGCATTATGTGGTTTTACTGAGGAGAGATTAAACCAGTTATAAACAAAGATCTAGCCTTAACAATTTAGTAAGACTTCATAGAACTGAAGAGTCTTGTTTGGTACAAGAAAACAAGCTATTTGTCTTCATGGTAACTGTCTCACAGGGTACAGTTTAATAACCTGAGTGATAAATCAGAGGTCGATGGGTTTTGTCTCCACTGCCTTTCCTGGAAACTTCTTTGAAGGATATTATTGTAGCACTAATTCACCTCCTTAAGGAGACAGAACAAGCAGAGTGGGAGAAGAGAGAGGAGAACATCGTGTGTAAAGGCTGCTAGGTAGCAACATATGTACAAATCATACCCTGAAAGTGAGTTTTATTTGACGAGTGGGTCTTAGGGTAGGTTGAGTACCTTGAGTAGGTCCAAAGTACAAGTTAGTCATATGTTTCCACACACTTACATAACCATAAAGTTAGGTAATTATGGCATAAGTCAAAAGTACCATTCAGGTCAAAGCAGCTTCTAGCACAGATAGGCACTTTTAAAATTACTTGATGTAATCTCATGCCTAAATCTTTTCCTGTGAAACACCTCTGAAAAGTATTGAGATTAGAGTGAGGATACATGGCTAAACACTTGAAAGTGACATCAGAAATGTTCAGGTAACACAAGGTGACCCCACTGGTTCAGATCCACATTTCTCTCAACTGTTCGGTGTTGTCTCAAGCAATCACGAGATTTGTAACAAGATGAAATAATTGTGTCCTGCTCTAACCTTAATTAAACACATCTGTACAGGTGCCCATCACACACAGTGCAGAGTCTTTGACACACAAATGACTCGGTGCTGAACTGCTCTGACAGCCCCTGTCATCGCCATGCTGGCAGCCCTGAACACTGGGGGCTTCAGCTGCTGCCCCCCCAAGCTGGGACAGGAACTGCCCTTGACACAGGGACACAGGAACTGCTCCTGTCCCCAGGACAGTAACTACTGACAGAGGGACATGGGAACTGCTCCTGACACAGGGATATGGGCATGCACAGAGGGCTCGCAGCAGCTCCTGGGAGAACAGAGCAAATGTTCAGCCTCTTGTTGCTTCCCTTGCAAACCACAAGGCTCTTCTGTGCCTTTCTGTTTTTCTTCTTTTCACCGAGTCTGAAGCAAACTGCATGCTTCAGTGGGTGTGTTTTCTTCTGAAAGCATTCATTGATTACTGCTGTGTTCCAGATACTTGTGAAGAGAAAGATGCAGTTTCAACTGAACATACTCACGTACAGAGCACTGAGCTTGTCCTGCCTCCTCATGCAAACCATCATGGAAACACTTTCGGTGGCCAGATCATGGCTTGGATGCAGACAGTGGCAAGCATTTCAGCAAGGTACTTCCTTACGACATGTCTCTGCATGTGGTTCTGAATGGATGTGCTTTTAATGTTAAAGGTTTCTCAGGGATTTATTTTATGAATGCAGACCAAGGGCCCTTTGTGACTTTTCCTCCTCCTCACATTACAGGGGGCCTTTGAACTATTTATGTGGTACATCTCCCACAGAATGCCATGCCACTGAGACTCAGACATTATTCTGTTACACATACAGACCCCAAGGCAAAAGAGGCTGTGTTACCTTCCTGGGAATCTTTGCAGAAAACCAGCACTGGATACAGGAACAGAAACCTGCCCTCCTTGTGCTTGGTGCAGTGTTTTAAAAACAAAGTTAGTTGTTTAATCAGGATAAACCCAACACTGACCCTGTATCAAGTGACATCCAAAATGAACAGCCTTCTAGGACTTAGTCTGCAGATCCTCATGATGCCAGAAGAAAAATAAGTCAGAGAAAAAGGATCCACATAAACAGGTTCTGTTTTGTTTGTACGTACACAGAAGGGATGCATAACCCTCAGCAAGTCACTTGACCTTTCAGCCCCTCTGAGTTGCACATCCTATGGCTTGCAACAATTTCAGCAGTTTAAAGAGCTTGAGCATGTTCAGGTAAAAAGAACAAAGTATGTTTTGTGATGCTGCTTGTCAGTGTGACCCAGAGACATAATCATTTAATTCTTCTTCCCTGGAGTCAAACCGTTGTTTGTCTCCCTTCCTGTTCCTGGACACTGTACAAAGCTTCTTTGTAAGCAGCACTCAAGTTTCAGTCTGAATTCTCCTTGCATACCGAGTGACCTAATTCACTGCAGGGACGTTAGATATGTTTTCCCTTTTTATCTTTAATAATTAAATGACTTCTCCATTCATTATTCATACAGTTTTGATTTGTAGCCAGTGGTTGTACTGATAACAACAGATTTTCTGTAGTAGTTGGATAAACAACTTGTTTTAGTAACATCAGAGTGCACTGACCTTACCCCCATGTGCAATTCCAGCAGCTTGAAGGGACTGTTGCAGATTTTGCCATAATATGACTCAGAATATTAACCTGTTTTCATCTGATAAAAGTGATACTAGTGGGAATCACATTTAGATTTAAAAAAGGAAGGGAAACATCAGCAAACGGAGTAATGAACAAATTTTCTTTGAACTAATTAATGCCAAACATGATTACTCACATTGAAAATTTCAGGAATAATAGCTGGTGTCAGTGGCTGGTTGAAAACAGAGATGTTGTAATTTTTGCTTGAGAAGTAACTACTCTCACTATAAACCTTTTGTAAGGCCACTCAGAGTTGAACCCCACCTTTGAAGGTGCCAGGTAAGAGTTTCTATGGCCACAGACTGTGTTGGAGGAAGGGGAGAGGAGGTATAACAGTGGAAAAATAAATTTCTAAGGGCAATTTAAAGGTTACTCACTCTCATTCTGGTTTCTCGCCTCCCCACCACCTTTTTTTGGCTGGCTAATACATGAAAACCTCAGATAGCAATAAAATCATTTGAATATTAGTAATATTAGCTTGAACTTGATGTATACCTTCTTATTCCTTACATTTGCAATAAAAACACTCAGGGTGTACTTTTCAAGGAAGAAATGAATATTTAAGCCTGATTTCTGGTTTGTTTCTCTCCTCATCATTATTGTGTTTGCATCTTTAGAGTGAACATTGTAAATAAAATCAACGCTTAGCATTTTAAATCAGAAGAGCAAATTATTTTAATTTAATTACAAAGTAATTAAAATGTATTAGACTATTGAAGAGATGTACCAGTCAGTTAATTAGCTGCAGATAATTGTGTGCATTTAACAATAGCGGTACATTAGTTTTCAAAGTGCAGTTGAATTAAAAGCTAGAAGTGCTACAAAACTGTATTTTCAAATTTAGAAAACTTCACCGTGGAACAATCTATCTAGATGTGCACATGGGCTTCTTACTGAGACCAGTGTCTTGCTTCAGAGGCTAAAAATAGATGACATGTGCTGTCTATTGCCCCCTCTTCCTATGATGCACAGACATCCCAGCAGAAGGTGAGGGGCTTTGACTACATGCAGAACTGATGAAGAAACCTGATTTTTGCCTGGTCCAGAGAGCTTGGAAATGAGATTCTATTTACACAGACTGCATCTGGTAGCCATCTGAGGGAGTTTTTATTCTCATTTCATATCACACCAGCAGAAAGCATCTAAAACCAAGCAAAAAGTACAAATATTAAGACTAGATAAACTGACATGGCATTGCTTGGACATTGTCCCTGGTGCTCGGCCTTTCTGCTCAGGTTTCCCTTAATTGTTTAAAGGCTTTAAGGTCTGGCATTTTTACACTGCTCAGGAGCCTGCTCACCATGCAGTCCTACAGAAATTAATGAAACTCGTGAGTTAAGGGGTTACTCTGTAGGTCAGGTATTCATGGTCTGGCTTTAAGAGGGGGCAGTCTCAAGCAGTGAGAATTAATTGGCATTTGTAACATATGTTGGAAATGAAGCAGCATGACATAAGTGGTATTATTATTATGGTTGAAGCTCGAGTTAACATGCTCTTTGAGCTGAACATACTAACATGGAGTATCAGTGTAATTTTGTGACCTTCCAGGTCTTGCAAACCCTCTTTCTGTACTCAGTCACCCTGGCTGTGCTTTTAGCACAACTTTGTTTTGATCTCTCTCTCTCTGGTTTTCTGTTTCAGCCGCTTCTGTCATTCACATCCCATCCTGAAGTCAGTTAACATGTTCAAATTCTGGGGGCCATCCTTTGTGGGTGACCGCCTTGTCTTCAATGCCATTGTCAACAACACTTTTCACAACAGGTAAAGCTCCTCATCTGTTGTCTCCCTCTGCATCTCCAGCACCAGCCTACACTGTGTGTTTCAGGTTTCATCAGTAGGATTTTCATCAGTGAATTAATTATTTTTTCAGGTGTGACTTTGAGGGATATATCTATATCTGTAACTGCCTATATGTACCTTTTTTGTTGTTGTTTCACTTTTATCAGTGGAAGTTTTAAAAAAAAATATTCTCTGACTTTCAGTTTAAAGATCATTTGTCGCCAAATCCCACTTTTGCAAATGTAAGCAATAAATATTCCTCTGAAATTCAGGGATTTTCAGAGGCTGAGTTGATCCTAGAGATCTGATCTTCAGAAGATGCCATCTTCTTACCAAGATCTTCCATCCTGGCATTCGTTGACAGATCTGGGTTCTACTTATTGCTTATTTTTGTTAATGCTATTTAGCTACTGCCGTCTTTTATTTTATTTCAGAAGTGTGTCTGTCCAGATTGAGTAATTGATTTGCTATGCTACAGAAGGCATTTGAGTCAGGCTTCCTGCACACCTGGAGGTACTGCAGTCCTTTTCAGCATGTCTCGGGACTGCTTCTGCATCACTTGTAGCAGTTCAGTAATTTATTTAAACTTTCCTTTCAGTGTGGAGGTTGGTGTCCGTGTTGAGGCTTACAACTGTGAGGAGTGGATCAAAGACCAGCCACGGCACATTAACAGTGCATTCCTCACTTTTAATGCTGTGAATGACAAAGGGGAGCTGCTCACCTTCCCCAGGGTCAAGCCCACGACACAGGTGAGCTCTCAGGAGCAGGGGGTCACCACAGCCTTCCTGGGGAAGCAAGGACCAAACAGGGCACTGCAGTGCATCATCTTGCAGGAGACAAAAGCTCCAAATGAAATATTTGCCATCGAGTGAGAGGTTTCTTATTATTAGCTTTAGTCTTCCAAAACGGAGAGGCTCAGTGGAGGGTCCTCATGACTAGAGAGAGATTCTGTGGTTGATGATATGTTTGGAGATTTTTCCACTTGTCTACGCCTTGTGCAAGGTCCACTGAGTGTAGATGAAATTCATAAGTATTCAGTGAATAGTTATTTTTATAAACCCTTAACAAAGATGAGAAATAGAGTGAATAAAGAGGTCTGTGGGAATCAAATGTCATGATGTGGGTGGGCTTTTCAGTTACTTTGACATGGAGATCTCAGTTCATGTTTCCCTGCAAGTGGTTCATGAAGCACTTGCCACAGTTTGAATGCTATTGTTGAATTGTTTTCTGTGGTAACACCTGTCACTAAACTTCCTGTTCCAGTTACAAGAATTTTAGCAAGCCCAGTGTAAGGCAGAAATAAAATTATTTTTTAACATCAGGGACCTTATTTTTTATAGGATGGGAACTGGACAAATGATTCAAGGTGCCTTATGTACTCACTGGGACAGTAAGTTCCACCACTGCCCATTGCAGGCTGTCCCAAGAGGAGAAACTGACTTTGAAAAATAAGATTGTCCTTTGTGCTTTGAACACCAGATGATGATAAATTGGGTTAATAGTTTATTTGGTGGGTGGCACACTGAGAAAGAGTGGAATATGTGTGATGCACTGACCAGCTGCCTCTGCTTTAGGACCAAAAAGCACTAGGAAGATGCTACAATGATACAACTCTTCTATCACATTGGGTTTTTTTTCAAATTTCAGAGACTATTGCTAAGGCAAAAAGTAAACTACCAGTTTACTTGGGTTAGCCTATGGAAGGGCCATTGCATGAAGTATTAGTCTCTGTTTGCTTGTATTACTGCTATGCCGTTTGCCCATCTGTAATAAATAATTTTTAGTTCTTCTTTGTTCTAAAATGATGAGATGTGTTGCTCTCTGGTTCACTTTTCATGCAGGATGGTGTGAGAAGGTACCATGGAGCTATTGCCCGGAGGAGGATTCGACTCACCAGGTATAGCTGGGTCACTGGCAGGTCTTGATTTTGAAAACTTAATTTTATAATCCTCTAAATAAGGTAATTGAACTCTTCTTAACATATATATGACAGTTATATGGCTTACATTTACAAATAGTTTTGTTTCAGTGGCACTGAAATTATTAGAGGCTACTTGTAGCAAAATCACGTTGCTCTGGAGGTTATTTTGTTTCACATTATTTTGTTTCGCATTCTTTTTGTCTTTTTCATATAGAAAAAGCAGGTATTGCAAACCAAAAATTGATAAAGTACCCATACTTAGAAGACACTTAAGCCTATAGAAAGTGATTTTTCCTAGCATACACAGATGTGTAAAGAATCAATTTATGCTATTACGTCTCTTTTTAATTACGTTGTAGAAAATGTATGCTATCTGCTAAAGGAGACAAGCCCTCTGATGCCTGGGAGACAAGCAACCAGGTAATCTGCAGGTGCAAAAAAGGTGTGTTTGTGCACCTTTTGGGGTGTGTGAAACAGCTGTTCAGGCTGTGGCAGTACAGGTGGACTCTCTGAAGTGTTTGGTAGTCATGTGGATGGGTGTGTAACACAGTGAAATTTCTCTTCTGAAAGGAGAGAGTCGATGATTCACTACTGATATAAGAGTAAGTTCAATACAAAGGATAAAAAAAAGTCTTTAAAACAGATGCATACAAGTGGTCCCTTAAGGTCTCCTGCAGATTCATCCCTCACTGTCCCCAGCTGTTGTAAAAGCTGAATTCTCCTGTAGAGGAAGTAGTTTGGGGTTTTGTTTTTTATCTTTAGCCAGCCATGGAATGTCTGAAAAATTTAGTAAGTGCTTAAAGTGAGGGGAGAGATAGCAACAGAGAGATGAGCATTGGAATAGCATAAACTTTGTGTCTGTGGAAAGAGAGGTGAAATCATGTTAACTCCCAGATACCCTGCACCAAGTGTCCCTGGTTTGGACATGCTGGGCCATTGACTGCACCCGTGTCTTGCAGTGAATGGTGTTGAACCTGAGTTTTTGAGCCTGAATTTAGGTGGATGTATAGATAAGCTAAATGTTGTTCCAGTGACCAGTTTTTGTGGCTAAAGCAGCTCTTTTTTTTTNTTTTTTTTTTTCTGCAGAACAACAAATGTAAATATGCACACAATGATAAAAATGGCTTAAGATTTATTTCCTATGAAATCAAAACCTGTCAGTAAAGACTCTAAGGCTGTATTCTCTTTGTAGAGTGGTTAAATGAGAACTCCATCCACTCTAGCCAAGCATAAAGAATGAAGATATTTGCATTTTCTTTGCTGTGAGCCTGCTGTGTAAAGCGATTGCCAAGATGGACCCAGCTTGGTAGCGAAGAAGAGGTTAATTTTCAAGCAGATTCTAATTACTTAAGAGGAAGATGGACAAAGCCATTAATTCAGTGGTCTGAGAGGTTATCTGTATTGTCTCCCTGGTGGCCAAAGTTGTTCTTCACAGCTTTATAACTGGAGAAGCTGAAAATTGTGTTTTGTTTTCCTTTAATTAAGATTGTTTTGCCAACAGCCATGTGAGTGCATCAGGAAGCCACTGGAAGTATTTTAATTCAGAAACTACTGAAGTGTGTTTTCACTTACAAGGAAAGTAAGCATTTGTTTGCAGTTGAAGTATAATGATAGAAAAAAAAACACCTAATTTCTGCAATGTTCAGTGAAATGTACCTTTACCCCACCATTTTCAGACATGTGTCTTGTGTTTCAGGCATACTTGAGTTACAGCAACATAGCTGCACTGACACATCTGGCAAGAAAACCAGGCTGGGACATAACCAAGACTCTGGATAATGTAAGTGCAGAAAAGAAATTACAGAAATCTGAAAGCAAAGCACCTCTCTGTTCATGAATTGGTGTTACAAACCCAAAATCGATGAGGAAACTTCTGTAAACCAGTTCTAGCGGAGGAAGATGCTGCTAGGAAAAGCAGAAAAAAGTCAAGGGAAACCCTGTTGCAGTGCATTTTTTTCCAGACAATTGAGGGACATCAGGCATCTGCCAAGGTTGGGTTTCTGGAATGTGGATAGTGGCTGGCAGTTTAAGATCATGTCGATCCAGAGGTGTTTGGGGACAAAAAAAGACTTTTGCAGTATTTAAGTCTGGCCTCCTGTGCATCACAGGCTGTGAAACATTGCTTAGTGACTCTTGTATGTAGACAGTAAGATACTTGAGTAAAAGCAGATACAAATCATAAAGAATTCCAATGATGGCAAAACTGCCAGTGCCATGTGTAGGTTGTTCCAGTGGTTAAAGACTCTCAGTAAACACTGCTGTTCCAAATAAACAGCAGACAACACTCGTGCTGGGAAAAGCAAACTTGAACCAGCTCGTGGAGACAGGCAGAGAGAACAAATGGGCTGTTGGTCCTGGAGAAGAGAAGGCTTTGGGGAGACCTTGAAGCACCTCCCAGTACCTAAAGGGGGCTTAAAAGAAATCTGGAGAGAGACAGCACAAGAGGGAATGACCCTAAAGTGCAGAGGATTTGTTCCCTTTTCCCTGCAAATGGAATGACCCCAGGCTGACAGACAGTTTTTGAAGGTAAAAAATAGGACCCTGATGTCACTGAGGAGTGGTCAAAACAACAAGACTTGTAAGCCTGTAGAGATAATCCAGTCTTGCCAATGTTCACTTAAGCAGAGAGGTGTTTTGACAGCTGCACCTCCTGCTTTCTTTTGTGTTCTCAAACCTAGAAGACTCCTAGAACAACATGATTTCTGTTCTGTGCCTCAGAGGAATATTCATGCAGACCTCCTGTAGATGGTTTTAAAATCTCCTAAGCATTTAATTTTACACCAAACTTTACTTAAGCAAGGTGCCTACTGGATTATGTTGGGATTTATTTCCTCTTCCAGGAAGATGGGAAAATCTAGAGAAATACAAAATCTGTGTTGTTGCAGAAATGCTGCACAACCAAAAGATGGTTCATTTTTGATGCAGAAAAAAAAACAAAAAAAAACAACAACAACAACACCCACCCCAAACCAACAAAACCTCAACAATGATGAACTTTATGAATTTTGTATCACTTTGGAAATGAAAATCTGTTAAATTTCTCAGGATTTGAGAAGCAATAAAGCACATGAATTTGGGGATAAAATCCTCTAATTCTAAACATTCTGTTGTACGCATCTTCCATTATGTGGGGTTTTCTGGGAGGTGCCAAACTTCTTTTGCGTGCGCATTGTTATGTACAGGTTATTCCTTTTGAATTCTCTGTGTTGAGATTTAGGCCTGTAAATTGAAATAGATCCACAGGTGTGGGACAAGAGATGCAAAACTATGATTTTAAGTAGTTATTCAGAGTATCATTAGTTCTGAGTGCTCTGCTTCACAGAAGAGAGAAAAAGAATGATATTTTGGAAAGGGAAGTGCTGAGTTGCTCTAGGGGCAGGGGGGCTATGCCAAGGTGTGTCTGATTTGCCTGGACAAAGGCATGTGGCATTTCCCAGGAACTCCTGAGAAAATCTGCTCAAGTCCCAAATACATAACATTTATGCATCTAAATGTTTACAGTAATCATTCTTTGTTTTTAATACATGCTGGCTTTTTTAATTTTTTTTTTTTTCCAGGTAAGAATCTGGACCCATGAGGAGGGTGCTGTGCTGTCATTCAAGGTGGAGATGCAGGTGAAGGTCCCATCCCACGTCGCCTTCTCCCTCTTGTCCGACTTCAGCCTCCGCCAGCACTGGGACAGGCACTTCCTGTGAGACCCTGCTCCTCTCTGGGCTCTGAACCCCCTGACCACTCCTTTTTCCTGACACAGACACTTCTGATGTGCTGGCACTTCACTGCCCCGTTAGGAAGAAAGTGCTGTAAGAATTTGACATCAAACGTTCATTAGTCAAAGTATGGGTTTTGGTGTTTTAGTGTAGAAGTAAAATTTAGTTTGTGCTTAGTCTGGTTCCCAAAATACAGAGTGCTCTGCCAAAAGAGAGAGATGGGACAGAGCTCATCTTTTTCTCAAATGAGCACGGTTCCAATCCTAGACATGTGTATGTTAAAAGTGACAAAACCCCAAAATGAGTAAAAAAAGAAAAAGTAAGAGCTGAGGTGGATATATTGTGCATCCTAGCTTTAAAAATTAAGCAAAATTAGGATTCCTTCATGTTTGTGCTGTAGGGGACACTGATGCTCTTCTATAGTGATGTTTCACTGTACAGTCCAAGTGAGAAATCAAGAAATGGCGTCCTTTAAAATGCATCTTTTCAGAAAAATGACATATTTGAAAGTCTGTATAATTGGAAGTGGGTTTTGGAATGGCTCTAAAAGGTGTTTGAGTTTGGGGGGTTTTTTTACCTTTTATGATGTAGAATAGTGATTAGAGACAGTTGAATTGAATACTGATTTGATTTTCAGTTAGTTATTCCATCCTGAAAGATTTTTACCAGAGGGTGGAAGTGGAACCTTAGGGATATTTGAAAATCTACCAACTCTACCGATTTTACAGCTTGTAACAAGCAAAACCTAAAGAAATACTATTGAAAAAGTGTTTGCAGAAAACCTAAGTTTTCACTCTCTGTGCCTTGCTGCTAGAACATGAAAATCAAATGTTCAGTGTCAGGATGGAGCCCGTTTGCGCTGAGTTTGTTGAACATACACGTGTGTGTTAAATGTATTTACAGGACGTGCAAGGTCCTGCAGGCTGTGAGTGAAGAGGAGAAGATCTACCACGTTACAGCTGCCCCCGTGACAGGCCACCAACCCAGAGACTTCGTGATTCTGGTGTCCCAGAGGCAGCCCTGCAGGCCACAGTGAGTATGGCCCTGATTTTAACTCTGAGAACTTTGGGGCCACAGTCTGGAGTCCCGTGACCTTTATCTGTCACCAGGTGACAAAGATGGCATTTTACTTTTTAAGGAGTGAGATTCCTTTGTTGATGCCTGAGTTTGTACAACCAGATTTGCTTTGCAGTGTGGAGGTGCAATGAAATAAATCCAGGTAATCATAAATTTTTAGCATAGTTCAGTATTGATTCTTTGATAGTGACTCTTTGAGAGTAGTCTGCCAGGAGGGCAAATAGGCCAGAATTTCAAATAGGCAGATTGGAAAAAGAATTCAAGGCCCAGTGAGTCTATCAGTGGGCTGAAGCAGCTATCTGGGAATTTGTTTTTTGTTTGTTTGTTTTCCCATTCCATGTAATTACAGAGTTTTTACTTAGTCAAGGAAGTGCTTGAAACCTTACACATTTATTCTGTCTGTAAAATCTGCCAAGTTCCTTGCTCAGTTTAACATACCCTACATTTTAAAGTTTTATTATTTTTATTAAATTTCCTTTTGTTCTTACACAGTGAAACATGAGCAAATGGAACCTTTTGGTATATCTTACCCTTCTTTCTTCTGTTTCTTTTCTCACATTCAGTAATTCTTCAAGTTAACACTAAAAGGCAGTATTCTGTACAGTGCTTTCTTTTCCCCTCCATGAGGGGATTGAATGAGTTTGGATACCTTTACTGTGGCCACACTGTGAAGCCTCTGTGTAAGGGATGCTCCCTGATGCTGTAAATGTGAGCTGAGGAGATGAGGGTAAATTAAAAAGGAAAGGTGGGGAATTGTTCTCTGTTTGCCACAGAGGTCTCCTGGACTGGAGTCTGTGCTGAAGCCTCAGTGAGACTCAGTAGGGCCTGGGCTTTGAACCAGGATCCTTGAACTCACCTGGGCTCCTTTGCTCTCCTGTGAAAATGACGTGTTGTAGTCACTTCTGTGAATGTGTGAACGATTTTAACAAGAGGAAGGGTGTGATGCTTGTCCCTGCCCTGCAGGGAGCCCTACACGGTGGCTGTGAGGTCGGTGACACTCAGGGCGATGCCCCCGAGCCCGGAGTTCTGCAGGAGTGAAATCCTCTGTGCTGGGTTCCAGATCCACAGCAACAGCAGCAGCTCCTGCACCGTGAGTAGCCCTGCAGGGCCCTGCTGTGCCCCCTGCCCTGTCCCGCCTGTCCTGGGGCTGCCACCTCACCTGAGCTAACAGTTTGCAAAGGGAACAGCAAAATACCTCAAAAAAAAAAATGCAGTCTGGGTGTGTGGAGTCTGTCTTGCCCAACTTTGACCAATCTGACTATTAGAAATGAGCTCTAAACAGAGCACTGGAGACTGCCCTGCCCCTCCAGAGTCATTCTGTGAGTCCTAAAATACACCTCTAGAGGATGTGCATTGCGCTGGTGTGGTGGTGTGTCTCTCTTTTCATTGACTACAAAGGCTAAGGAATTAGTTCAAATTTAATTCCTCACTTGAACTTTCATATGCCACGAATCACACAATCTGATTCCCATCTCTGGACCCATGCCAATCTTCTTTGACATGGGAAAACTTTTCCATTTAAGAAAATACATTTCTGAAAACTTTCAGCAGCTCTTGGTGGCTGCAGTTCCTTTTTTCGAGGCAACAGCTTTGTTTAAAAGTACACATATTTAACATGTTTTACACAGTGTTTCTTGCTGCACTACTCTGTACATTTACCTGCAGATGCTGGAGGATCTGAGAGCAGCGAGGACACCCAGATCACTGGAGTGCAGTAAAAAAGGCATGCTTTTTGCAAATTATTGCCTTCAGTTTCAGAAGCACTGTGTGCTTCTATTCACATCCATAAAAACTGTGGTACTCATCCAGGCTCTGCAAAAAAATGGCTAACTTGCAATCCATAGGCTTTTTTGTTTCATTTACTTTTGTTCAAACAGGTGTGTTATTTCAATCAAGTGACATCAGGAGTTATGCCTTACTTAGCTGCAAATCTTACTGGCTCATCAAAATCCATTGAAGACACTGCTTTGGAATGTATCAAGTTCTTAGAGCTGAAAGACAGCAAGTGCGGAAGTTAAAAACAGATTTCTGAAGGGACATCTGAAGATTATCAAGCAGTTCTGGTTTAAATTCCTGCAAGGGTGTTGATCAAGGTTACTTGCTTCAGATCATGTAGTCAGTATTGGGCTTCAGCCTGAAAATACCTGGTACAAGCATTTTCTATCAAACCAAGCTTAGGCCTTCGGCTCTAAATTCAATCTTTAATTTTAAAAAGATTAAGGAACAGATTCTGCTTTTGATTGCATTAATGAATTTTATATAAATGGAGGCAGAACTTGGCTCAGTAGAGCTGTAGTTCATAAGACTGTTTCACTATTTTAATGTTACATTGAACAGAGTGGCATCCAGGCAGTTTTAAAATACTTGTAATCAGCAGAAACCAGTGTTACCAAGTAGCTTTGCCTGTGCTCTGACCTGGCCATGCAGATCCTTGCACACCCATTATTTATAAACTAATTAAAGCCTATGTAAATCAGTGTTTGCTAATGTCTGTACTTTAGTACTTGTCCATTTATCTGTGACTCCCAATAAATTATTGTTTCTGAGGTTACAGACTCATCACAGTATTTGGGGGTGCAGTAGGCTGCCCTGCAGTGGTGGTGGGTTCTGCAGGAGAGCTGTGAGCTCCAGCCTCTGTGCCAGCTGTGCCAGGCTGGAGCAAACGCACAACAGCAACTCCTGGATCCACCCCTCACCCACCAGCAATCACGGGGATGGCTCCAGGGGCTGTGCTGTGGTCTGTCTGCTTTGTTTGCTGCTCCTGTTTGAGCTCAGAGAGGCCTGGTCAGAGCAACGAGCCTGCTCATCAGCGTTTGGATCCTGAGGATGTGAGGGTGAGGGGAGCAAAGCACATGAGCTGCAGCACTGCCACTCGATGTCACTGCAGTGTCACCACTGCCAGGGTGAGAGCTCTCACTGGGGGCTGGCAGTTCCAGTGAACACACCTTCAGTTGGCCCTGCAGCCAGAGCAGAGCCTGCTGCAGGGATTTACAGGTTGCAGAACCCACCAGCAGAGTCTGCAGGAGAGAGGCGTGGCAGGGGAGGCACCGAGGGGAGCCCTGGGGATGTCACCTCTCCGGTGTCCCCTGGCCTGTGGCTCAGTTTGGGCACAGCTCTCCCTGCCTCCCTGGCTCAGCAGCAGGGACCACAGATCCAGATCTGATTCTGGATCAGCACTTCCTTCAAGTGGATAAAGTGCAGCACCTCATTCTGGGAGTGGGCAGCTCCCTCCAAAGCACAGAAGCCACCAAGGTCGTGTTTGCCACCTCCCAGCTCAGGAGGGTCCCGCTCTCTCCCCGAGCCCTGCGGTGTGCAGGTGACAGCAGAGCAGCCCTGGTCCGCACAGGTAAACGAGATCCCAGTGCTGGTGAAGAGAGACCCCTAATGTTGGCTCTGGACACAGGCACTGGGGAGAGACGGCCCAGATGCTGCCTGCACCAGGCACTGTAAATGAATTAGAGACAGCCTCTTTGGCGGGTGCTTTCCAAACAGCTTCCTGCAGACACGCATCCCTCTGTGAAATACCAGTGGGTGCATCTAACGAGTTGTTCTGTCCAGCAGTTACAGCTGAGATTGCTCTGCAGGAGTTCCTCAGGAGCTCCACAACACAGCAAACCACACTGCCTGCACCAGCAAACACTGGGCAGTACTGGCACCACTAGGACAGGCCAAGTCCACAGCCCCCAGGCTGCAAGAACATATTACAAAGCCAAGGACCAGGGAAATTATCTAAAAAGATGCTTTTTAAACAATATATTTAATTCACAGAGTAGAAAGGGAGATGCTGCTTAATCTGGGATAAATGTCTGTTGCCAAATGTCCACATTAAACTGATAGCTTTGAGCTTTTACCCAACAGTTAATTAAAACTCCATAATTAAACCTCGGTTTCATTCACATCCACTCCTCTTCCCCATTTAAAAATGTGCTCTGATTAATACAAACTGTACACCCCCTATCTCAGTCTCCACAGCAGCACCAAGAAACCTAAAATATGAATCTAACCACCATATTCTTTAGCAGCATTTTATTAAAAACAATTAACCTGTACAAATATAAAATATCTCCACACAATTTCGTTCCCCGTATTTGTTTTTTGCTGCAAGAAAAGCATGTGAGGAGAGCTCAGGATGCCCTTCTCCAGTAACACTGGCGGCTGCAGGATCTCTGGAGTTGGTTTCTTTAACTTTCTTTTTAATATCCACCAGTTTTTCAAAGGCTGCAGTCTCCATTTAAAAATAGTAAGTGTGCCATGAAGCAGACAGGTGCAATACAAAGAAAAGTTTACTCCCAGCTCACCAAGGCATGGAAACTGCAGATTTTTGTGCATTTTCTTTGAAAAAGAAACAAACTAAGAAAACTAACTTGCTCTCTTAATTCTTTAGGGATGTGTTTCACCACAGGCTTCCAAGGAAGGGCTTGATTCTGTTAGTGAACACACTCAAATGACCCAGTGTGCATGACCAATGAGGTTAATGGCTGATAATAACTACAACCATCAGGAACTGCACCCCAAGCTTGGCAGCCCATGGGGTTGATCTGTAACTTCACCACAAGACTGCTCAAGCTGAACACATGGAGGAATAAATTCATTATTCCTAAAAGGAAAAGGCAAAACCAAACCATAATCCAACAAGAACCTTTAAAAAACACCCACAATTCCTTTAATAAAACAGCCACTTGCTGTGTTCCTGTTGTTCCCAGCTTTACAGTGAGCCAGGCAAGTTTGGGAGGCAAACTGGGAAAATGAGGGGAGACAAAAAAACAACAATTCCTCAGCAGCCTGCTTGATTTTCTGGATCCACTCTCTGTTGTCACCACTCTGGAGTGCAGCAGTGCAGGAGGACTGTTTGAGAGCCAGGAGGCCTTCAGAAGGTGACAACTTTGGGTCGCTTGGGCTGTTCTCTCCGCAGCGCCGGCGCCGCGACGTCCTCGTGGTCTGCGCTCAGGCCAGGGGTCCAGCGCCCGACTGTCACCTGCTCTGCAGGGACACAACACAGCAGTGCCAGGGCCAGCTCTGCCACCTGCACAGCCTGGGGTCTGCCCCGGCAGGGCAGCAAAGCCAGCACACCCAGCACTGCACACGGGGAGTGCCATGGGTACCCACACCAGCCTCTGGACATGAAAGCTGGCCCAATCTGCCTGAGAATCTGCCTGAGGAAACTGGGAACTGTAGTGCCTGAACTCATTTGACAGCTCTCACCTGCCTTCCTGTACCTGAACACACTCTGCGCAGTGCACACTTCATCTCAAAGAATATCACAATTCTTGCCACAATTAACTCGACTGTTTTTAAGCAGCAGTGCTAGTTTCGAAAGAAGTCCCTTGGGAAAATAAACAGCACTTACAGTCCTCATTATAGATGTTAAACTTAGCAGAAAAAGGCAGAAAAAATCTAGTTACAAGCTTCTAAAACATCAGTCACCCAAGTGGGCACAGCCTCACTACCTGCAGATGAGTTTGGGGAAATTTCAGTGTCTTCTGGTGTCATAAACTTCTGTTACACCAATTCAGACTGAGTCTGACCCGTTCTAAACTGGCAAAGCAGCACAAACCTAGGATCCTACCTATGGTTCTCAGACCTAAAAATAACATAAATATAGGATCAGATACAGAGAATGCCATAAATATTTCTTATATAAATTTCACCAAATTGGGTTATGATGAAGCGGCACATTAACTATCACAGAAACTAAATAGAAAAATGCACAGGTGTGCTACCACTCCAGTAACAGCATCATTCTTCAAACCCTTGTTTGATGCTTTGCCTGCTGTAGTGCAGTGAGGGTTTGGGGTATCTAATTTAATTTTTCTACCCATGTGGAAAGCTGAAGAACACGTAAGAAAGCAGTTCATTAGCTGTGAATCCAGCTGGGACAGATCTTTGTCCCTGTCCTGGGTGCCTGACACACCTGCCTGCACACACCACCACCCTGCACCTGGCATTGGGTTCAGCTCCACCACTTCACACTGAAATCTGCAATAAGCAGCAGCCAGTTCTGCTGTACAGCTGCCAAAATGTGGACAGTAGCACCAATACTGGCCAAAAAAATACAGATTGTTCCATATGGCCTTCAGATAGACACAAGATTAACTTTTTTAAAGAAAGAATTATCTTAGTTTTGCATTGCAACTTACTGCCTCCTCCATACCCTCCCTGAGTGTCCCAACAAAAGGTCAGCTCCACTGCTTCCAAGTTCTCTTCCCAAAGCCTTTTCCCTGACCACAGTCATGCAGAGCAGTAGCTGACCCACATCCACCCCACACCCCCTGCAGCTCACCTGCATTCTGCTTCTCCGGGCAGTCTTTCTTGAAGTGTTCCACAGAGCCACAAAGTTTGCAGCCCCCACCTGTTCACACAGAAAGCTGTTACTCATCTGAGGGGAAAAAACAACACGAAACACCCCAAAAACACTCAACAAAACACCCTTCCTGTGTCTTTGAGGGATAGAGCTGTTTGGGATCACACTGTTCTGTACAGCACCACCCACCACAAATTACAGCCACTGCTTAATGAGTACTTCTGATTTGCTGGAAGCTCTTGTTTTGAGAAACAGGCTGAATTCTGCTGAAATCTATATGCAAAGGAACTTTTAAAATTGACAGGGGCTCCTGAGAGGTAATCCAACTGCATGTACTGAGATGTGAAATTCTACACAATACAAAATTCCACAATACAAATACTTGAATGCAAGGTGATTTTTGTTCCACTTTAACTGGGTTGCAAGATCACTTTCTGGAGTTTGCCAAGACCCCACATTCGTGCTGGGAAACACCAGGAGACAGAATGCTGGTTATTGGAGCCAATGGAGAAGTGAAACCTTCAAAGTTAAACCCCATATCTCATTAAGATTACTCAGACTGAAGATATTCTCCCTTTAGTGAGAGCCTGTGTTTTGCCACCTCCCAGCATCTTAAGCTACTGCATGAGAATGTTCTTACCACCTACTTGGGTGCATGTATGTGTAAATACACACTGCCTACACTCACACAGCATTTTGGTCCTTTGTGCATTTCCAGATACTGAGGCACAAGCAAAGTCTCACACTTTGCACCTCATCCTATCATTTAATACTAAACCTACACTTAAAACAGAAAGGTAACTATTTGACAATGAATTCCCCAGAATTACTCTGCTTTTACTGAAAGATACACAGGAATTCCTTTTAGCCACATTCTCATTCACTTGCAGTGTTACTTTTTTCTGTGTCAGGTAAGAAGGACACTGAAGTTTAATTTTACTCACTTTAGTGAATCAGTACACTCACCTTCAGCATACAACCCCTTGGGATTATCCGGACACGACCTTGACAGATGCCCCATCTCACCACAGATGAAACATTTTGCATAGGGAAATGGCCCTGCAAAATCCCACAGGGTTTATGGTCCACATCAAACCCTCTGTGAACTCACAGACCCAACACAGTGCAATGACAATTATTTTAATCACTTCATGCTACAAATTACTATCAGGTTCCTCGTTATCATACTACAAAAGTTAAACTTCTAACACACAAACTTCAGGGTCAGCAGTCAGACAATTTAAACCCAGGCACTTTACAACAGCACAGATTTCTGAGACCCACCAGCAGCTGGATCCACCTTGGCTCTGCATTTGCTGAGGTCGTGCTCGGTGGATCCACAGCGGTAGCAGATCCCCGTCCCCATGTCCTGGCTCTCCAGCACTGCAGGACAGTCAGCCACGCCATGGCCAGGTTCTCTGCAGTGGAAACACACCTTGGAAGGGAAAAATACGTGAGTGGCACTCAAAACTGAAAATCCCAGCTTCACAGGGCCTATAGAGCAAACACAATTTTGTCCCCAGGAAAAAGCAGCCAGGAAGAGTCTTTGTGCTCTGCCATCAAACCACGTTATTATGGGCAGTTTTCTTCTTTAACCAGCAACACACAATTTGATGAATCATACACGAAAATTACTTGCGTTAGTTTCACCCAGGAACCAAGAGGGGCTGGGCCTCCTCAAAGGGGCAGGGAGAACAGTGCAGAGCCAGGAGAGTCATGCTAAAGATTACAACTGGAGCTGAAAGCTATCTTTTGTTCCAAACATCACGACTTTCATCTGAAACACGCTGTGCCTGCAGCAGGGGAGGGCTGAGCTCTTGCTGAGCCCCACAGCAGCACCACCACAGGAAGAGAGACCTGTGCCTCCCACATGGGGCTCTCTTTTATCACGTGGGAACGTGACTGGGGGTTAAAAGGGGAAATTGCAGGGGAAAACACAGTGGCTACTCCCTGGATGGGATCCCCACCCCCCGCCCCCAAATACACCACAATCCAGGCCGGACTAACAGGAGGGTGGAGCAGGGCAAAGACCCTGCAGCTCTTGCAGAGGAAGGAACCTGGTGGAACCTTGCAGCTGATCAGCCACATAGCAGCTGAAAGCCAAGGGAGATAAAGGAGAATGTTCTGTTGGATCAGCAGCTGTAGTGAAATCCCTCTCTTTGGACTGATCACATCCCACCCCAGGGTTACCTCAGGTACTGTCCTGAGTGACCCACTCCCAAGGCATGACCACCCCTAACTAAGAAGTATAACTGAAGTCACTGAATCTCCACCTAACTGTAAACAAAACAGCATAAAAGTTACAAACGGGAAGAAGTTTGGGAAGACTCCATCATAACCTATGGGATCAGCTGAACCCATTGTCTCTTCCCCATAAGGCCCCACTAGTCATGCCAGTTCTCTGTGTGAGCTTTACTAATCAGAGCTAGTTCGTGTATTGCTTTGATTAAATTGTTTTGGACACACTTTCGCAGTCAGATGCTGTCACAGGCATCTCTCGAGCTTTAACCCGTCACATTTTATTACAAAGGGTGTAATTGTGAGCGAGCTCTTCATGCGAGCTCTTCAAGGGCGCTGACACACTCCCCAAAGGTGAGGAGTTTGTGCAGAAAGGAAGGGTTTCTTTTTTGGTGGTTTTTTTTGTTGTTGTTTTTTTGGGTTTTTTT
>VWYO01005206.1:342887-372925 GCA_013400275.1 Rhadina sibilatrix | reverse complement strand
GGGAAAAAAAAAAAAAAAAAAGCCAGTAGTTCATGCAGTAATGGCTGAGTACCAGGTAGATTATCAGTAATTTCAAAGCCCAAATGCTGTTTTAGAAAGCAGAGCATAAAACTGAAATGAGAGCTAAGAGAGATGCTTCTTAAAGGTGTACACTGAAAACTTACATTTTCAAACAAGAATACACATAAAATGAGCTAAAAATTAACTGGCATAATTCATGAACTTCTTTTTTTCCTCTCAGCTGGATCCACCTGAGTTACCTGAGCACTGGGTAGATTAAAAATACTTTCCTTGCCCTTCTTTACTGATAGACTTATTACTGTAATATAACTGATATTTTCTCATTAGGAGCCCAATATTTTTCTATATGTTTTCTATATATTATATATCTATATATCTATAATATCTGTATATTTTCTATATATTTTTCTATAATAATTTAGAGTGAATTAAAAATGTGATGTCATTCATCATCAGTAGGCTGGGCAGTAGATGACTGTGCCCTCTTAGAAGATTTGGCTTGGTAGGATTTCTGTACCATATGCATTGCATTTTGGCGTTTCCCACAGGCATTTTTGCAGGCAAAAGAAGTGACTGTTTAAGACTTTAATCTTTTAATTAAACCTTATGCTGAAGGCAAACTGTAAGAGGCAGTGCTGGAGAAAGATTAGCATGCAGGTCTTAAATTGCATTCCAGTGAATCTTATTAGTAAAGTAATTCTGCATATAAATAATAGCTGTAACTCATTCCTCATGTTATCTGCTCCCTTTTGGTTTTGATGTTTCCAGAGAAACATTATGTCAGGTGTGCACTGATCCTGTAGGAGTGACAGTCATGAACCTCCAGAGCCTATTGTCAATTTTTGTTGGGGTAGCCAAGGATTTCAGGTGTGAAGTGTCACATGTGAGATCAGCTACGACTGTTGTAGTTACAAACTTCACAGACTGTATTGGGAGGGACCCTAAATCCCACCCAGTGCCACCCCTGCCATGGCAGGGACACCTCCCACTGTCCCAGGCTGCCCCAAGCCCCAGTGTCCAGCCTGGCCTTGGACACTGCCACAGCTTCTCTGGGCACCCTGTGCCAGAACCTCTCCACTCCCACAGGGAACAATTTATTCATGATATGTCATCTAAAGTGCCCACTTCCTCTTGTCTTGTAATGGGAAATTCCTGCCGAGGTCTCACCTGCATGAACTGCCTAATGGAGCATAGGTGGGCTTTGATGGAGCTTGACCTGAGAGATTATTTCTGTTGATTCCTAGTTGCTTTGTCAAGAGCATTAGAGAAGTTCTTAAGGCATTAAGTGCTGGGGCACTTAATCAAATAAATTTCAAAGATTTATAGAGAATCAGTGTCTATCAGGAAAGAGTTTTATTGGTAGAAAAGGGTCTTGGCAGTGCAGTACTTGTGGTGTTGGGAAAATAAATATGAGAAACAAGAAGTAGCATTTTATGTCAAGATTTAGTGCACTAACCCAGCTTTTGAACCTTTAATATTTTCTTGTCGTTATCTGTATGCTTTTCTTTCTTTGTGTGGGCACACAGACTTTCCGGTTGTTTTTTTCCTGCTGCAGCCATTCTTCTGAACCTATCCTCAGGAAGCAGTGCAGCCACCTTCCAGCTGCCCCTGAAGGCACTGAGGGGCACAAACCCTGCACACACCTCAGCCCCCGGGTGGGCTCCACTCAGAGGAGAATGGGCTCCAAGCAAACAGAAAACTGGCCTCCTGATCATTGTCATGAGGGAGTGGGACTGAGCAAAGACATCCTGCATTGACTTAATTGTCACTGGCCAAGTTTAATTTAAAATATTAATTAGTGATGTGGAATGGAGAATGAAAATACACCATTCATGTGAAGCAGCTGAGTTGCTTTTGCTGGCCATACAGAGATCATGGAGAGAGAGAAAGGTTACAGAAGTGGAAAATGTAGGTGACAACAAGCCTTTGCAAAACAATCCATGTGAGGAGGAGTATTTTGGTTGTGAAGGACATGCTTGGAAGCCAGTGATACAGAGAATGCCACAGTTGGAGCAGAGCAGGCACTCATACCTGGGTGTCTGTACTTTGAGCAGATTTACAATTCCTCGTTTGGTCAGAGCACAGGATGGCCAGGGTATTGCTCTGGGTTATTTGCTCCTCTCACGCATTTTGCAGTGATTGTTTCAGCCAGGGATCACACCTTTGTGTAGGCTGGGGGTCTGGAGGTGTTCTGTCCCACAACACCCACCAATCCCACCCCAGCTCCAATGTGGATCCGATTTTTTAAAACCTTGTTCCATGAGTTTTGAGTATCTCTGGGTTTGTTCCAATGTTTGACCACCCTCACAGGGCAAAAAGGCGTCTCTAATAAGTAACAGGAATTTCCAGTGTCCCATTCTGTGTCTGTTTCCCCCTGTCCTGTCATTCTGCACCCCCGAGGAGAGTCTTGAGCCTGGTTTCCCCTGATGTAGACAGTGGTGGACCTCATTAAGATATCCTCTTAGCCTTCTCCCAGGCTCTGCCTCTGCTGGGCCCCATGAGGTTTCCAGCAGCCCATCTCCACTGTGAGATGCACTCTTGAGGAGCAGCCCTGCTCTCCAGCTTTTATGTAGTACCATCAGTGGACCTCATCCTCCAGATTGTTGTTAAAGTCACTGAAACAGTCATCAGCCCCATGCCAGCCCCTCAGGAATGCTGTTAGCAAGTGGCAGCCCGCTGGACAGTGTGCTGCTGCCCATTAGCAGTCTGCAAGTCAGCAGGGGAAAAGCAAATTGCAGGCTAAAATCAGAGGACACTTGGTCCACAGTTGGATTTTGTGTTGAGCTGAGAGTTTGGAGAGCTAACAGTGAAGCCTTTCCAGTTTTGCTTATTCGCCTTCTATGTAAAATCAGCTAAGTCTGTTTCCCTCCCCCAGAATTACTATTATTAACCACCATTTGGAAAGCCAGCAGCAAACGGTTAGGGAATGTGCCCAGCATAGATGAGGAAGTAACAGTAATCACATGGAAGCTCCAGCCTGCTTTACACTCAGCAGCTCTCCTTTTGAGCCAGCACACCATGCTGCTGATTTTCAAGAGCAGCTAATTCACCATCTAGCTCTCAATTAGCCTCCAATTGTGACTTTTAAAGTCTTTAGCCAGTTATGGGCCAGCTATCCAGCCAGAGCTCTGCAGATATGACTCACCCAGGGACCTTCCTGAGAACTAGTGTTCTGGCTGTGAAACGCTGTGTTTCCATATGCAAAAAAAGCAATCAGTGGGATTGTGAGAACTTGCTGGTTTTTTTTCCTTTCCACTGTGCGCTGAGCACATGGGACCATGGTGAGCATGGAGATGTCGCTCGGAGTGGCAGCACATCCTCAGGCACTTTGGGGAGGGGCAGCTGAGCCAGACCCCCTTACCTCTGATGCTGAGAGCTGCAGGAGGGGACTGGAGCAGGCTGTGCTGGGCAGGTGGAGGTGGGATGCAGAATATCAGCAAACTGATTTGCCTGTCAGGTTTGGGGCCAGTTTGCTGCAGCCCAAGGGCACAGGGCAGAAATGAGCAGGGTGCTTATAAGAGACTTTGTAAATACGTCCAAAAGTGCAAGTACTGCATAGAATTAGAGATCTGTGCTTTTTGCACAGCTGAAGTGGTACTTTGCTTATCACCAACCAAGAAAGGGAAGCAGTCCCCCTAAAAAGAGTGTCCCATGGTGGTTGTATGGGTGCACCCCAGTAAAGCTGCACCCAGACCAGTTTGTGCCAGTGCAGCCAGGCATGGAGGAGACCTCAGGTGTCAGGTAGTGTTTTATTACACAATGCTTTTATACAGAGATGTACAGGCCTGCCTTTCCATCAGGACGGCAGTTTACCCTCAGCTGCAGCCATCAGCAGCAACTTCATCTCCTGCTAAACTGAGGCAGAGGGGGTGGCACCTTGATGTCTTGACCTCTTTCCAGTTTCTTCTCGCAGTCGACAAGGTAATTGACCCCGTCAATGACAATCTGGACTAGCTCCACCTACAACAACAAGAAGAAAATTGTAGTGACAGAAGGTTTAGCTGATCTGTTAATAGATGAGTAGGAAGTTGGCTTGTGCTGTCACAACAGCAGACAAAGCTGTAAGGGAGGTGGGTCACAGACATCACAGCTCCTCTGGCACAGGGAGTATGGGTTGTGCAAAGCCACAATAATTCTCTCCTCCTGTTTGCCCTGAGTTTGGACCACCAGCAGCAGAAACGTTCGATAGATCCCTAAAGTTATTTCCACCAAAAAACTGTGCTCCCACAGAAACAGACCAACCAGACAAAAGTCCCTATATAAAGTGTTCAGGCAGGAGCTGAGGGGCCTCTTTCAAACATGACCCCCAAGAGGCTGCAGGGTGCTCCCCAGGTGTTGCTGAGCTGGGATGCCTGGCCCAGAGTGCACCCCACACTGTACAAGGGTGAGGACATAGAGCAGCCTTGCTGTGAGTGTTCAGCCCTACCAGGCAGTGCTTGATGAAGCACTAAAGTCCTTGCTGTGCCTCTCCAGCTCCCAAGCCCAAAGCACCCCATTGCTTGCATGAATTTTTGTGTGAGCAAAGAGACATGGAAACTAATTGGGGGGGATGCTGGTGCAAGGAGAGCAAGAAGGAGGCTGGTTGTCATGGTTCACACCTGCCCTGAATGCTGCTGGAGGTGGGTGTCCTGGATGTGACTGGGACTGGGAGGAGGGCAGGACTACCAGGGACATTCACAGTGTCTGAGGAGGCTCATCAAAGTAGAGCTGTGTCCTTCCCCTGCAGACGGGCATGGCCCTGCTGGGGTGGTCGCTCAGCCGTGGGGAGGATTCTGCCCATCCTGCCAGGCTGTGCTGCCAGGGTCAGCACACACAGCTTGGGACTCAGGCTGGCTCTGCAGCATCCAGCACTCCTTTGCTCCCAGCTCTTGAGTTGATGCCTTAGCATCAATAAAAATTTAGCTTTTACATTTTTCAGACCCTGTACTGCTTTACCATATAACTCTAAACTCCATATCCTGTCAGCTACTGTTCTCCCATTTTATTCAGACAAAACAATTCATCTCTAGGCCTGAAACTCAAGGACATCTTATTGTTTCAGGCCCTGAAAGATGTAAACACAGTGAATTGAGGGGGGCAAACTTGGAAAAAATTACTTCGTTACCTGAAGCTGTTGTTGGAAGATTAACCCCTGATATGTAAATAGACCAAACTTAAAATTGTCTGAAAAACTCGTGAGCACTGTCTATCTTGGGTGTAGCCCCTTGGAGGCTTTTGGCTGCCCAAGATGTATCTATTGAAGACCTTTAATAAATACCCACTTTACTCTCTTAACTTTGTCTAGCCTCTGTTCTAGGTAGCCACTCCAAGGCATCAGAGTGACAGTGCCAGGGGTGGGATTCACTCCAGGCCCAGAGCAGCACCAAAATTCATAATTCTGTATGGCAGGGGGTGGTGGTGTCTTCGTAAAGTTTCAAAATTGCTGGACAATACAAGGGGTCTTGTCCCCAGCAGACAGGTGACATGTAAAGGACCACAGACCATGTGGCACTGTGACACAGCAAGATAAAGCTGATATTTCTTAATCTCCATGAAATGGTTCATTAGCAACCTTTAATGACTGGCTTGTTAAAACCAAGTGTGAAAACTAAATCCCATTGTCTCTTTATTGTGACAGTTGCTGATTTTCAAGGGATTTGTTTTTACTATAAAGCATTTCTGTGGCTTAGCAGTTCATTTTATTGCCTTTTACAGATTATCTGTGTTGGGAATTCAGAAGTCTGAATTTGCAGCCTCCATAAGAAAACAAATTTCATATTAAGTTTGCATTGACCAGTAACTGAAACAGTGCAAAAACACAGTTTTATTTTGCACCTTTGGGAACATAATTCAGTTCTGCAAACACATTTACCACATAATGGAATTTATTTAATTATGTACTGGAAAAAAATTATCCTATAAGAAAACTTTTCTTATCCTCTTGAGTATGTCTTGTCTTATTTAGATTTCAGAATCTCCAAGGTAAGGCTTGTATCTTATCTGTTGCCTTAGTCCTTTGGATCTTTGCTGTAGGAGGCATCACTGACTTCAGTGGAACTCTTCATATATGCAAAAATTGGTAGGCTTAGGCTGTCTGTCAGCAGGACTCAATCATGCTGTGTAATCCTTTTTTCATTATTAATGTTACTTCAATATAAAACACATGATGATGTGTCAGGTATTAATAGATGTCTTTGTCACAGGCTGTTTTGGCAAATAATAAAGCTTAATAGAATTTCACTCTTACTTATTTTGTTCCCTATTACTTATTTCATTCTAGATTCAAAGGAACACAAGTGCCTACATCAAGCTCCAATATTTAAGGTTTCCAGACATCTGTCTGTGCCTGTGGGGACATTCAAAGGCACATCTGGATCAGAAAGCACAGGTCACCTGGCTGGGCTCTGCCTCTGTGGCAGGTGAGCCAGGAGGGGAAGGCACTGTGGGCTGGGTTAATATTGTTGTCACTCAGCTGTGACAACAGGGTTATATTTCTGTGATGAAAACCTACCTAGAATGAGGCTGGCCCCAGGTCTGGGGCTGCAACACCAGGCCAGACTGCATCCATATTCAACCTGCCATGGTCTCAGGGTTTGGCTCAGCCAGAGCTGTGGGAGGAGGCTGCAGCTCCTGGGCTGTTTCTCCCCATCCTCACTAGCTTTGCTCTTCAGAACTGCTCTGCCTTATAAACATGAGGCTGGAATGAGGTGTGGAACCTGAGCTGCCAGGAGGGCAGCAGCTGCTCCAGGCTGCAGGGTCATTTCCATGCTCTGGCACAACAAATGCTCCTTCTCACTGAAATGGCTTTGCAGCAAATGTCTGAGGTGCACCCATCTTGCTGCAGTCTGTGCCCTACAGGGAAGGCTCAGGGCTCACCATTAAATCTTTGCCCTGATTTAAACCTCTGGTTTAAATGTGGCTCTCTTGTGTCCTCTGCTGAGAGCCACACAGGACATGTGAAAACAGCCCCAACTCCTCAGTCACTGTGGAGTAAAAGCCTTGGGCCACTGTGTAACCATGGAGGAAGTGTGTGACTCAGTAGTGAAAGGAGCACAACACTCTTCACCAAGTCTTGCTCTACTGCCTGAGTCCCTGGGTGGGTTAGGACTCCATGGACTGGGGTTAGGATTTCCTTCTAGCCTCTGCATACCCTCATGGAGATCCTCAACACATGGTCATTATTTGTGCAGCTTGCTCAGGGTTGGGTTTTTTCACTGCCACAACTGGAGCATTTATCAAGCACTTCATTAATGTCAACAGCTTTTCTTTCAGTGAGCATTTCCACTGGACCATATTCACTCATATCCACATTTTGGAGGAGTAAAAACTGCCATGGATCCACTGAGGTCAGAAGAGGGAAACTAACCCATTGTCAGTACAGATCTCAGCTAAAAAGCAAGGGGAAAACACAGAAAGAAACCCCAAAAAGAGCCGTTTACCTCTGAGCGACCAAGGCGGTCCAGGTTGGAGATGTCGTAGATGTCAGCCACAGCCGCCGTGTCCACCCCGCCCGTGCCACGCTTCTGCAGGCGCAGGTTCTCCAGGATTTTGGAGAACCTGGGGTCCTGTCAGGAGAAACAGCTTTGAGCTTACTGCCTTCCACTGCGTGCACTGAGCAGAGTCATTTCGATGCTGTGATCCTTACAACACTGCCAGAAGGACAGGAAGAGGTGGAGGGTTTTCTCACTCCCTGGATTGCAGCCCATCTTTGTGGCTTCCCGCTAAGCAGATTGATTTCCATAACAAATACAGCAATTTGCAGAATTGCAGCATGCTGGTTTAGCCGTGCACTATCCCCGGGACCTTGTTACGCACATCCTTTTAACGTGCAGTTGCCACAAGCTGTCATTTCTCCTCTGTTCCTTTACACACCAGGAGAGCTGGCTTTTGTCACCTATGTCACATTTAAATGCCGTGTACCTTGCTGAGCCTGGGCAGCTTGACGTGGACTCCGGCGCGCAGCCCCGTTCCCAGGTTGGAGGGACAGGTCAGCACGTAGCCGAGACGCTCATTCCACATGAACTCCCAGCCCCGCTCCTTGATCAGCCTTTCCACCTGCAGTGGCAGCACAGAAACAAAACAAAAAGGGCGGCATATACAAGTGTCTTATTTTAAGATACCAGTGGAGTGGCAGGAATTTACACCTGGGCACAATCTGGTCTGGGTGTGATACAAATGTCTGCACTCCCCAGGTACCAGAAGGATTTCTTCACCACCTTCTCATGACCACTGTCTTGCAGATTCTTGGTCACTTCATCAGAAAACTCCCTGTCATAGTGTTTTGGTAAAGCCTTGGCCCATGGAGCCACATCTTCAGTTAAGAGTGTAGCTTTTGCCATTTGTTTATAAATTGGTAATTTTGAAGCAAGTTTGCAACACAGGACCCTAAAGGACTCAAACACTACAAAGCAAACTGAAGAGGCTGCACCTGAGTTTTGTGTAGTTTTCTAGCTGATGTCATGACTCCTTGAAGAGGATGTTTGGCTTCTAAATGCCACACTTCCATTATAAGAAGACAACACAGCTTGTACATAAGGCTTCTCATTAGTAGGTCTCTGATCAGAATTGACAGGAGAGTGAAATAATTTCCTGCAGGAAAACCACAAGGATCTATTGCCCTTTGAATAACTTGGTACTCTTATAAACCAGCTCATGCTCACAAGACTCCTATGAATATAGCTGAATAGTTCAGGTCTGCAGAAGGATACAGAATAAATTACTATCCTAAGATCATTTCTGTATTTTGTGAGGATAACACAACTGATGGTGGAAAACTAGACCTGACTTGCTGCCCCAGACACCTGCTGAGGGCACAGGTCCCAAAGCTGCCCCACCACTTTTATGTCCATATCCACAGGCTGGCATGAGTTCAGCTCAACAGCAGAGGCAAAGCTGGGAACAACACCTGGGAGCTGTGTCACCTGGGCCACCACCTGTGCACTGCTCAGTCTCAGGTGCCTGGAAACCCACCCTGGAAACTCTCAGTAACCACCTTGATGTCAACAGGGAATAAAGCAGATGGCTTTGTTTTTCTGTGCTCCAAAACTCATTGCAAACTCTAACCCAAACCATTCCAGGGTTCCCTGATATTACCTGTGGGGCACAGTAAAGTTCTATTTTTCTGGTAAATCAACTTTTTTTTGTGCCAGAGCAGGTCAGAGGGCAGCACTGGGCCCAGACCCAACCTGAGTCATATCTGGACTATCTGGGCAAAACTGTTTTTAAACCACACCCTGACCCAGGAAGCCTTTCTTATTATTGTGTTTAGCTAGACCAAAATAATACCCAGGAGCCCTGACTATCAGTTCTTAGTATTTGAATCACAAACCCCCATATCTCCTCAAAAGGATGAGTCCTAAACCCTGAGTCCTGTGCACAACCTCAGCAGCCTCCACTCTGTTCCCAGCCTCAGAAATTACAACTAGGAGGATGGACCAAATAAAGTCTTCAATCAAGCAAATCAAACAATCCAAATAAAGTGCTTCATTTATGATCTCCCACAGTCTGCAGCCACAAACCGGGAAAAAAAAAAAAAAAAGATTTATTTTTCCCTACAACTCAGCTAGCAATCTGCCCATGTTTCCTGCTTTAGCTGTGTTGATGTGAGTTGCTGTGTGGACTGATGTGACTTCATTTCATTGCTTCTGGAGATGTCAGCTCAGTGTGAACTACAGTAAGCAGGGGTGACAGCAGTGAACAAATGAATAATAAACTCATTGAGACACTACCTCTTTTAATCCACGGCAGAATCTTTCAAAGACACGTTTCATGTTGCCACCCTTCTCCATGGAGATCACCCTGGTGTGGTCTTCTTCATTAATCCAAATGAGAAATGTCTTCTCATTGTTGTGCCTAGTCAAGAGGGGAGAAAAAAAAATCTTTTAAAAGGCAAGCCCTGGAAAATAGTTCTCAGCATCCTTAGTTTTATCACAGTCTTTCCAAGCAGTGGATATGTTAAACGTCTCAAAACTGTTGTCTGGAGTGCAGGATTGGAGCTGGTTCCACCACTGAATCCCTCATGCCTATGGCATTACAGGGTCTCTAGGGCACAGTGTGAGGAGAGTTTTCTGGTCACATCATGCTGCCGTGGTGCTGGCAAGGAGAACATGTGGGCCTCCATCAGGAGCATAACTGGGGACACAGCCAAGGGAGAAGCCAAGCTCTGCACCCTCTGTTCCTCAGGGAAGAGTTCTATTGCTCTCGGGAAACCCAAACACCTACATGCTGCTGGGAGCCAAGCAATGTGTGCTTACTTAATTTTGTTCTACCCTGCCTCAAACCCCAGTGTCCCTGGCAGCACTGGGTGTCCGCATCCCTCAGGGAATGTGTCTGGGATCCCTCAGTGAGCCTGCTCTGCCAGAAAGGACAGAATCTCTGAAAACCCACTCCTGCCTCAAACAGGCAGTCAGGGCTGGCTTTGTAAAGTCTTGGGTCATTTCCCCTGGCTTTTTCTCTGCTTGGCCAGTCTCCTACTACTGCCTTCTTAAGGCATGTAGAAGGTGATTGATGGGATCAGACTCATTTGTGCCAGCAGTGAAATATCACCAGGTTTAAGACACATGAAAGTGAAAGTTCAAGATCACTGAGAGCCTGACTTTCAGCTGGTCTTCTGCTGCATCTCCTTTTTCTTTTTGCAGTTGGATATGGCCAGTGCAATGCTGAGCAGGTGTAAACATCCTGTGCCCTGACACTGGGTCAGGCCAGGTCCAGTCACCTCCTCCTCAGTCACGCACAAATGCTGAAGGAGGGTTTTATAAATAGTCTGAGTTTGGCCTAACTCACCTCCCCCTTTTAGTTAAACAAGTGTCCCCGTTGGTCCTGCTTTCAGGACCATGCATTTAACTGTGCCATTGCTGATGGTGCTGTTGGTGGAAATGGTCCTGCAGCCCATAACAAGGACAGGATTAAAATCATCAAAGGCAAAATCATTTCCACAATGAGCACACTTTTTGCCAACCATTTTTTTGCAAGAGAAAGGCAGATTTTCAAGATGTGGCTTACAGAAGTACCTTCCAATCACACTAATTGTTTTTTTTTTTTCCATTGTCCCTGATATTTCATATCTAAAAGAAGCCAAAACCCAGGTCTGTTTTATTCAGGAAATCCCTGGATAGTAAGTATGCTGCTGGTACTTCTGTTTATTTGTAGAGACAATGAATGAGGTATCCTCTGCTGTTGGTTTGGGCACTCATCTCAGAGCTGTTATCCCTTTATATCCACAGCAGATATTGTATTTTGGCCCAATATCAAGTGTGTTGTGACAGTAGAAACATACCTAGAACAGAGCAGAAAATCCAACTTCCCTGTCACCCTTTCATCTAGCTCATTTGGAAGGAAAGGGTTGCTTTCAGCCCCAGGAAGTAAAACATTTCTCTTTTTAAAGCAAACTGGACATGCTGTGAGTGTCGGGCCAGAGTGTGTGCAGGGTTAGGACAAGCAAGGAGGTTCGTAAGACGATCTTTAGGCAGGACACAGGACTCTGCAGGTCACACAACATACCAGATTCCTCTGGCGTCCGGCCAGTCACGGGCCATCCCAGCACATGTTAGCAAGGGGGACACGGGCTTGTCAAAGAGAAAGTGATCCTGGGCACCAAGACAAGGCCAAAGGCGAACAGAGAGACAGAGAAAACAAAACAAAACAAAACTCCAGTTTATCCAGGAAGCACTGTAACACTGTCCAGTACATTTTTGGTGAAGGCAGTGGAAGCACAAGCAAATCACACAGTACAGCCTGGGAACCTGGTTCCTTTGTCTGGAAACTAAAATCTCTTTACCTAGGTGATTTCCTTAAGTCTTGCAGATGCATGCTGATACGTTTTGCCAAAAACTTTTCAAATGTAGGGAGGGATGGGAGGTGGGGCCTAAATCTGCATGGACACACCAAAGGATGCTCTGGAGGACCTGGCTCCAGAGATCATCTCTGCATTCAGACACATTTCAGCACAGGAGAAGACAATGAGTTCTTAAAGATTGAAAAAAAAAACCCACCCAAAACAAACAAAAACCAAACAACAAAAAGTGCTAGTTCTGAAAAGATACTTCTCCATCATGGAGATTTAGATACTTATCCTGAGCATGAACTCAAGGTAGAAATTAAATCAATGTTAATCTCAGCCTTTTGGAATCACAAGCTTGTTATGTTCCTTAACAGAGATGCTAGCTGTGACCTAATAAATGTAGCACTTGCTGTGTCAACACCTTGCCCCATGCCTAATAGTTTAGATTTTTAAAAATTAATTGCTTTGGGGGTTTTTCCCCCAAAGAAAACAAGTATTTTATTATTGATTTTCATGTGTGTGCTAAAAATCTGGTATTTCATTATTCCTTGAACACTGCCATATCAAATATTGGGGGTTTTTTTTGCTGGCAATGTTGTTTGGTTTATTCTTTAGAAGAAAAAAAAAATCAAAAAAACCCACCAAAAACAAACAAACAACCCAAACAAACAAACAAACAAACAAAAAACAACCCTTGGGCTTGACCAGAAATAGTGAGGCAATCTATCCAAAAGGCATATATATGATGTGGTAGACACATTGTGGTGTTTTACTTTGTTTTTTCCTTAATGAAGAATGTAATAATTATTATTATATTCTTCATTTCACTTAGGTTTTCATCTTTGAATGCTTTGTAATGGACACTGTGCAGCCAGAACTCCAACCATGCAGGAAGAAAAGGTGTAGAGTTCTCTTTGTTCTTCAAAGGGACACAAAATTTCCTTCTTCAGCTTACTCTACTTGACACTCCACTTGAAACAAAAATTTCCCTTTTTGCAAGAAAAGAGCTGTTAGTTTTTCTCATGAGCATATGGCCCAAATCTGCAAAACACCAAATGCCTTCTGTGCTGAGTGCAATTCAAGTAGCACTGATTTATCTCACTGAAATAAACTTTGATCTTGCTGAGCTCAAATGGCAACTTTTAAAAGCTGGCAGGAAGCCTGATCCCACAGAGGTGCCAGGTCCTGGTGTGCTGGAGGGGTAAGCAGTGTTGTGAGGTAAGAAATGAATCTCAGGTTACAACATCAATGTCTGATCTCTATAAATTTGCATTATCGATCAGGAAACCAAACAAAATGAAATAAAATGCTGAATCAGTGAAGCCTGTTCCACTTCCCACAGGATTTAGCCTTAAACCATGAAGGAATTACGTTTTCCACACTCCTGTTTCAACCTCTGCTTCCTGAGGAGCTGTCCCCTGCTGAAAATAAAACGTGCAATAGGTTGTCAACATCTTGTCAATACACATATTACCAGGAACATCCAATTAAAAAAGTTACTGACCTTACATAAATTCTTAACTCCTGGTTAATCCAGACACCTAGTTCCAGGGTTATAAATAGTTACGTTACTTCATCAGCTCCCCTTTGGTTGATGTTATGGAATAATGTGCCATGAATATAGCTAAGAGGGTACAGCCATTCCTTTGGATACTTAAAATGCACATTCAAGCTTTGTTTGACATGTCACATGCTGTGACAAAATCCGTGATGAAAATCCTTGTGTTTCCATCTGTGTGACAATGAAAACTCTTGTTATGGGCCTGGTCCTTCAATTCCTTACACACAATGACAGGACTGGGAAAAGGTCACCTGGGTGTAATAGGCTACGGTCACTTTTGGGAAATTAGAATTAGTGGAGTGTTCACTTAAGAAATTATAGAAAATTTCGGGAAATAAGAATTAGCGTCATTTTGATTTAGAGAAATTACAGGCAAAGACCCCACCCCCACAGCATAGATTACCTATCCATGTAATACCAATCTCGGTGCAATACGTTTAGTTAGAATGGTTAGTTATTTATATAGAAAGTATCAATCTTTGCTCAAGGAAATGACCAAGGAAAGGTCCTGAATTTTCCTCACTACTTGTTCAGAGAGGTGGCAGCAGCCACGTGTGTTTGATTTGACACAGGCTTCGCTCTCTGGAATATAAATCCACACTTCAGACCTGCACAGTGATGTACTTAACAGAAATACAGACCCTGGGTGGCTTGCTATCCCATTAAAAACATTGACAGGCCATTAAGTACAGGTTAATGGTGTGGTTATCCTGCTGGGCTCTGCAGGGAAGCGTGTGCCCAGGAGGAAGGTGGAGATTAAGCTACAGCAGAGTCGGTGAAAGCGGTGCCGGCGCCGGAGCGGGACTTACATCGATCAGCTGCTGCTGCTCCCGCTCGGTCATGCTGGTCAGGCTGTAGTACTTGCCGGACAGGTCACCCCGCAGGCCGGACAGAGCGGTGACCACGACGTTCTCCACCTCCCTGCGCTCGGCGCGGGTGCAGGCGGGCGGCAGGCTGAGCCCGCGGATGCTGCGCCCGGTGCGCACCCGCGACGAGAGCACGTAGCGCTCGTCGAACTGCCCGTGGGTGATCTGCGGGGGAACCAGCGCTCAGTGCACGCCCGGCACGGCCCCCAGGAGAACACAAACCCCACCCTGCAGAACGAGGGGCGGCGCGCTGCCCAGGTCTGGCATCCTCACCCCCAGTCAGAAATATCCAGGACGCCGGGAGCCGTTTGAGAGCTTTGGGCACCAGGAGTTGTTTTTAGGAGTAACACCTTTCTCTGGCTGTATAACCATGTTGGACTTAGCAGCTAGTCCTTCATGGTTCCCAAATGTGAAGGAGTCCACATGGCTTTTGGGAAACAGGGATATGGGCAGGGGCAGAGGGCCAAGTAAGGAAGATCCTCAGGAAGAGGCAAGCTCAAAATGAGCTAAACCACATGAAGGAAATACTGAGCTGCATGTAAGGTTTGATCATGTGCATGGGAGGGGTACTGGATTTAACTCCATTCCTCAGCCCCATGTTAATCTGAGGAATTCCAGTCCAAGGAATTCCATGCACACCAAGAGGTGGCTTCATCCGAGGCCCAGCTGAAATCTCTATACAGAACACTGTAGCATGGGGAATAAGCAGGAGGGTTCAGGTGCCAGCAGGGCTGCCATCTCACTGCCATCACGGGACATGGAGGGACACGCCTGTGACTGGAGAGTTGGGGTGGAAGGATGCAGGCTCCCTGGGAAGGCAGGCAGGGGAGATGAGGAGGGGGTGTCACCCTTTAAAGTGGTGATCAGCTGGAATGCAGGATCACTAACTGGACTGCAGGAGAGCAGACCTCAGCCTCTCCAGGGATCTGCTTGGCCAAGCACTATGGGATAAACCCCTAGAGGGAACAGGGCCCCAAGGAAGCTGGGTAATATTCATGGATCAACTCCTCCATGCTCAGGAGTGATGCATCTCAACGAAGAGGGCATCAGAGCATGAGGAGGCCTGTGCGGATGAGCAAGGAGCTCCTGAACAAGCTCAGACACAAAAAGGACATCTACAGAGGGTGAAAGCAAGGACAGGCATCCTGGGATGGAGGATCGCTGGAAGTTGTGGCTGCCCCTGGATCCCTGGAAGTGTACAAGGCCAGGCTGGATGGGGTTGGAGAAGCCTGGGATAGTGGAAGGTGTCCCAGGCCATGGCAGGGAGTGGGAAGGAGATGGGCTTTAGGGTCCCTTCCAACCCAACCCATTTTCTGATGAATCTGTGATCTGTAAGCTCACAAACAGACTCACAGTGCCCATGAGGCTGTGTCCCAAATTTTTGCTACCGCTGGGACTGATTCCCTGCTGAGAACAAGGGATGCAGCTGACAGGGCCATTACTGGCATACCATTCTCCTTAAACATAAAGTTGGGTCTTCACAGCTGGATCAAGAAAAATGAAAGTACTGTTGCATACAGCATCATCACTGGAATAAGCAGCTCAGAGCCTTTCTTATCTCATTGCTTTATTTCAGTCCTACCTTGGATGCATCCAGGTCTGTGTGATGCCTCATTGTCCGTGGATCGTAGCCATTATGTCTCGCTTTAATGACAGGGTCAAAAATCTCAGCAAACACCTGCGGAGCAAGAGAATCTAGATAGAGTCTGCAGCATCACAGAAATGTGTCCTCACAGCAGCTCCAGGCAGAAGTTTCTGTCTGCAGTTACCACAGACAGGGACCGGCAAACCAGGCTGGGGTTTGGGGTTTGGTATTGCCAACCAGAACACACCCCCAGAGACCCCCAGCCACTTGCCTCTTGGTTCTAGGTCATGCAGGAGTACCCTGGGTCTTCCCTGCTGTGGGGAGAGTCCTGGTTAGAGCCAATTTGCTCTGGTGTGCCCACAGGGAGCCCCAGCACAGCTCCCTGCAGGTGAGCAGCAGTGGCACACCTGCACAGGCACGCCAAACCCAGGAGCAGAGAGTCCGGAGTGGCAGATGTCCCAGCCCACCCTCATTGGGACACTGTGGGAAGAATGCAGAGGAACAGGCACCTCTGCAGAAGGTGAGCAGGAAGGAAGGTGAAGAAACCAGACCACTGGTCAGTAACAGTGAGGTCTTTCTTTTGTTTTCCTCTTCTCATTGCAGAGCTAAATGAACTGTCCACCCTAATGCTGTTTGTCTTCAGTTTTGCTCATGATCCAAAGGCTGTGGGTTAGTGATGTCTGGCACTGCCCAGAAGACATTTCTGCTTCGCTTCTGCCTCCGCTGCTTCACAATGTGATTTCCACATTACGTTCATTTGGTGTGTTTCAGAGTTGGATAGTTTTTCCATAAATTAGGTTTAGTTGCAGGAAGGAGAGCAGCTGCTGGAGGCATGTAGCAGGCAGGTACATTTTATTACCTTCAGCTACAGCAGAGGGTGCACCTGTGGTAATACCACATGTTCCTGCTTTTCCTAATGTGGAGAAGTCGGGAAAACACCAGCATGCCCCCAGTGTACCCTCTGGGAAACAATTTGTCTTGGGGACATGCACCCTACTGGGAATCTGTCTTCTTTTGATGGGCAGGACACCACGAGCACAGACCCGGCCAGTCCCGTGGAATCCTCTTACCTCGTAGGACTCTTCGTCCCCGGCCACCATGCCCACCGTCTTGATGAAGGGGTGGCCAGGGTTGTCCACCCCGGTCTGGATGCACTGGTCCAGGGTGTACCCGTTGGGGGTCATCTTGTCCCTGAGGCGGGAGTAGATGCCCGGCGTCAGGCACTCGGCCATGCAGTTGTTGTGCTTGCGCAGGTCAGGGTAGTCAGCACTGTAGGGAGAGGAACCCGAGGCATTACTGTGTCCCCTGGAGAGTCACCCCAGATAGTCTGTGAAGCTAAAAGTGTAGCTATCCTTGGTTTATATGCTGCATTGAATTTTAGGAGGGAAGGAAGGTTCTGGTGCTGAACACAGCCCATGTTGTGCTGTGCTTTGTGCTGCTCAGGGAAATGGGGCCCAAAGAGATCTGAAAGGGCACTGAGCCCCACTGAGAGATCTTAGTCAGACAGAAAGACCCCCAGCACTGATTTGGCCAGCTGGACAGAGATTTAAGGTTAGAGGATGAAGTGCTCTGTAGTTTGCAGCCTGGGTGCTCTCACAGCTTCCTGGACATCAGAGGGACTGTCTGACCTGCCAGCTGGGCAGTGCTTCTTCTGAAATACCAGGGTCTGGTTTAATGGCATTACTATTTGCAGAAAGTGGCAGGCTGTGTGAAGCCATGGAAAATAAAGATTTTAGGCTTTAGCAGGGGATTTTTCAACTCTGTCAGTCCTCAACTATCTTGGTATTGGTATTGGTAATGATTTGCTTTATGTACAACTGTGGTATTTTTCTAAGAACATATTTTAGCTAGGATCGTATAAATTACTTAAATAATAAAATGAGTCTGTCAGACCCTGATCCACATTACCTTTGGCAAAGTCAATCTACAGAGAAAAAGGCCTGGAATTAATCAGCCTAACCATCAGCCAGTTAGTTTGTAACAGAATTAGTAGTATTTCCAGTACAGCTATAATACAGGAGACTATTACTGCTTGCATGGAGAAAATATTTTCACATTTCCCTTTAGCAGAGTCCACACAATCAACAGGTCCAATAGGTGGACCTGCAAAGCTGGTTGGTCGGTGATGAGTTAAATATAATGATACAGTATTAAACTTGAGGCATATATTGGGCTTGCTGTCGTTCAGCAGTGTTGGTTTTGGTTGGTTTGGGGGCATTTTTCGAGAGCCGATTATTATCTCACTGATGCTGTAGGATTCTAGCTTTCATATTTTTTCAAAACCTGTGCTGCCTTAGTGCACACCTCTAAACCCCACACAGAGTATTAGCTACTGTCTTCACATTTTGGTCAGACAAAGCAACACCTCTGGGCCTGAAACTCAATGACACCCTACAGCCTCAGGCCCTGAAAAGTATATAAAAGTGAGTTCAGGGGCAAAACTGGGGGTAGCTGAGTTCATTACCTGAAGCTGTAATTGGAAAATTAACTCCTGATCTGTAAATGGACCAAACTTAGATTTGTCCAAAAAACTCAGTAGCATCATCCATCTTGGGTGTAGCCTCTGGAAGGCTTCTGACTGCCCAAGGTGTGTCTATTGAAAGCCTTTAATAAACACCCACTTTATTCTCTTAACTTTGTCTAGCCTCTGTTCTAGGAGCCCACTCCAGGGCATCATCACATCCCTTGCAGGCTGTTACTGGTGCTGCCTGGAGCTGGAGATGCTGGCAGCCGTGCTGCGTTCTGTGTCACACAGCCCAAGGACGGGGCTGTGCTGCTGTGACGGCACCAAGCCCCCTCCCCACCCTGCCCCTGCCCTGCACTTACCTGGGGGGGAAGAGCTTCCTCTTCTCCTGCACAGCAGCACTGACATTGTTCTGGCCCAGCAGGTAGCCCGTGGCCAGCACCCCCGTGCCCGCAGCGGCGAACAGCGCGGGGGCCGCGCGCCCGGCCAGGAGACGGCAGAAGGTGCCAGCCATTCCTCTCTGCAAGGAGCACAGCCTGCGTCAGTGATGCCTGAAGGTTCAGCTTTCATATTTTCCAGATTCTGCACTGCTTTAGTATGTAATTCTGAACTTCCTATAAAGTGTTATTGAGTTCTCCTCACAGCTTAGTTAGACAAAACAACCCTTTTCCAGCCCCAGAACCAAGGACACCGTTGCAGCCTCAGGCCCAAAGAAGTGTAAACAACAGCAAACTGAGGAGAGCAATCTGGGAGGATGGGACTCCATAGCCTGAAGCTGTAATCGGACAATGAACCCCAATATGTAAATGAACCAAAACTTATAAAAGTGTGAAAACTCCTGACTGCTCGTCCATCTTGCATCCATCTTGGGTCCATCTTGGGTGGAGCCACAGCCAGGCCCCTGTACTGCCCAGGGTGTATCCTTGGCAGGCCTTTCAATAAACACCCCCTTTATTCCTGTAGCTCTGCCTAGCCTCTCTTCCAGGTAGCCTCTCAAGGCATGATCAGCTCCAGCTCCAGCACTGCAGCAGCACCCTCACCCCACAGCTCAGCAAACTCATCTCCATTAGCACCTTGTGCTCCTCTGGGGTGTTCAGAGAAATTTGGGGATTTACGTGTGTGCTGTATAACATATACTTGTCCTGTTTAGTCCTGCTTTTGTGGACATCTTTCCATAACTGCCCCTGAAGGCATTCAAATGAAGATCCACTCTTATATTACCTTCTTACTAAAATTATCTTAAGTTTCATTTCCAGGTTCGGAAAAAGGCAATAGGACTGTGTCTGAGGTCTAAGCTGGCAGAGAAATTGGCATGTTATGTGGAATTCTGAAGGAGGCAATGCATGTTTTTCATTACAAGAACCAGATTTGGATTAGGATTGCTGGTGACTTGAGTTCCTTAGGAAGATAGAACCCTTGTCCAAATAAAGGACAATTCTATGAATCTAAATTCCAGTCTGTGTAATGGACAGAAGCTTTTCCTTCAAACTGGACTCTGATAAATCACCTTTGGGAAATTAGCATGGAAGATTTACAAAAAAACCATAACATTTCTTCCAGGATCTACTGTTTCAGTTGTTTTACTAGAAGTTTTTTTCAAGTGTGATTTTTTTATGCAACCTCATCACCATTCTTTTGGAGCTTATATTAAACTTCTCAAAGCATTTGATTTTATTTTTAGTGGGTAAATTCTCAATCATTTTCTTGTAGATCTGGGCTAGTTAGACCCAAATCCTTTACTTTGTCTTTCTCACTCCTGCCCAGATGCAATGGGCAAAGACAGAAGCAATGTTGCACCTTCTCACTTGGTAAAAAGTTCCGTGCTGCTTGCATGTTTTTATGTTGCAAACCAGTATCTTTCTCTGTCAGTCACACCTGTGAGATAAGGAACACAATGTGCTCCACATTTGGAATCCTCTGTTTAGTTCACATCCTCCGTTGTGCTGCAGCAATTTTTTAGGATCTTTTTCCTTCTGACTCCTCCATGCCTTTGAAACACAATATCCAGTTAATATAATGTCACTCCCAGAAATTTCGGTATTTTTTCACTGAAAGATTCTCCCTGAATCTATGAATTCATTTAGGTGAGCTTCAGGACAGGCTCTTGTGGCTGCAACGGGATTTCTCCCTCCCAAAATGCAGTATGAGTATGTTTGACTGTAAATAAAAATCAAATCAGAGGTTTCTGATGGAGATTTTTCTGATTATTTTGTTTCTGTGTTTATAGCAGATGGTTCTTGTGCGTTTTCACTGTATAGCACCCTCATCCTACACTCTGGAAATATTTCCTTATGACTAATCTGCGCAGAGCTATTGTTGTCATACCTAAATGTCTGTGAAACACCATATGTATTTTCACAACAGCTCTGTGTATTTATAGTTTGTGTCACCACTGCAAGGAATTGGCTGGCAGTCAAAAACCTGTCCTGCAAACTATCATCCATATCACAATCCCACTGCAGATGATGATGTTGTGACTTAAACAACCCCAGGCACCGATCAGCACCTCCACCAGTGTGGATTTTTTGGGTGCTTCTGAACCCTGTGTTGTTTAAAGGACAAATATGATCTGCATATCTGAATAAATTACAGGAATCATGTGCAGGGTGTGTTTAGGAAGAAGTGTGAGGCACAGCAGGGCAATTATGACCTGTCAGGTCTCCCCAGAGCAGTGGCTCCAAGGGCTGTGTGTGTGCCGTGGTAGAGGCTCAGTCTGTGTCCCCTGAGCTCTGCTGAGCTGCACCGTGGGGCACAGGGTGCAGACAGAAACCAGAACCTGTGAGCAGAGAGGGAAATAAAACACCTGGGAAACAAAAGAGATGAGCCCTGAAGGAAAGGGTCCAATTTGGAAAGGCTAAGAGACCTTCTTGGTGACCCAGAGGGTGCAGGCTTTGTGCCATGGCTCATGTGAGAGATTGTGGCTTTGCTGCTGAGTGAGCCTGAGAACCCATCCTCACTCTTATTTCTGCCTGTCCACGCCTGGATGTGTTGGGCTTTAATGCCCACAGCACATCCAGGCATGGACAGGAGCTTTATCACCAGCTTTGTAATGTCCCAGACCCCAGTTATTTTCCCTGTGGGCAGTGTTATCTCCCATTGTGGCTGCAGGCTCATCCCCAGGACAGCCTGGCACTGCTGGATCACAGAAAAGGTTTTCCTGACCCTCAGATAGGCTCTGCTTTACCTGACAGACACTTCTCTGGCAGCTCTTAGAAGCCTCCCACACTGGAGACGCCACAGACTGAGCAGGTTGTCTACCTAAAAAAAACATAAACCAGAGTAAGACAGGGTTCTTTTCCTCTTTTTTAAAAAATACGGTGCTAAACTACATGTCTGTTTGTACAGTGGAAGGTACAACCTCCTGATGGCAGCATGGAATTGCCATCATTTGTGACTGTCTAATGCCAAGGGTCTAGGGGAACTTGAAAGTTAGGACAAGAAAAACATCATCTGGAGTGCTGTGGGACAGTGACTACAATTCTTTTCATCCAAGTGCTGTGACTCCTGACTCAGTCACAGCTTTGGCCACATGGGTGGGCTCTAGTCCAGAGTATGAATGTCCTGCAGCACAGGCAGTGCCACAAAAACAGCACAAAAGGCTGCTCAAAAACCTGGTGTACAGCTTAGCAAAAATAGGTTTTTACAAAATGAGGGTGCAAAATGAATAAGAAACTCTATTTGACAAGAAACAATATCATTTGGGGGTGGGGGGAGAGAGAAATTATTTTCCCTTCAAAAGATGGCATGACTTTTAAGTAATGCATTGCTTCAAAACAAGCATTTTAAAGGAATAATTTGGAAAGAGCCTGAATGTGATGGCCCCAAACTAAGCAAAGATCCTCACTGAAGCTTTTTGTCAAGTCTGACCTCAAATCATTCAACTCTTCTTTCCCCACAGAAACTGTCAGCCTGCCCCTGCAGTAGGTTTGCATCACTACCTCTGATTAAAGGAGTGTGTTTTTCCTAGGAGCACTTTACCAGATTTACTCTGCTGTGTTTCAGGTTTCACCACCATCTTTAAGCCTCCACTGCAAGGATTTCACTTTCAATCAGGGTAATTTAACCACTGCACAGCCTAAATATTGGAAGTGCAGGTTTTTCTCTTGTTGGAGTTTCCTGAGTGTCTTCCCTTGTGGTCGTGATAGAAAATCCATTTTCTTGTGAGTGTCTGTGGTGCTGCTGCAGTGCAGCTGGGAAGGGGAAAGAATAGTTTGACAATCAGAAGAATTTTTGAGAGTGTCAGTTTTAACCCTTGGGAAGGAATTGAATGTTTGCCTGAGCTGACCAGGTGTGCTGGAAGAAGAACACCTCTCTTAGGAAGGCATCTGTTTTGTGTTCAAAACCATTTAGAGGCAGTCTGGTCTGGAAAAGAGAAATAAATTCTAGGGATTAATCAACCCAAGGTAAAAAACAAACAAACAAAAACAAAACCAAACAAACAAACAAACAAAAAAAAACAAAAAAAAAAAAAAAAAAAAAAAAAAAAAAAAAAAAAAAAAAAAAACAAAAAAAACCACCTCTAATTCCTGGCCTGCATATCTGTTCAGTTTGAATCAATGGCCTGTGATAAGGTTATCTGCAACCCTATCAGTCCCATCAAGTTTTTTTTTTACTATTACTTTCATTTCCTCTTTAAACTGGAATGCCTCCTCATAAGCAAAGAAGTTTTCTCCTCTGCTGGGGGATTCTGAAGGCACTGACACAAAATTCTTAAAATTAGGATTTACCAATTTCTACGTGAAATTTTATCTGTGGTTAAGTGGTTCATTAATTGCACCAACCTTCCATAAGTTTCAAGTTCTTTCAATCCACCATAAGCTACATGAGAATTTAGTCTTTATTATAGACAGGACTAGTGCTTCTAAACTTGCACTGATTATTATTGTGTCCAAGAGAGATCTGATTTCTATGTGATTAGACACAACACCTTTTATGGGTGTAAATCTCAATGATTTTATTTTTCAGATTTTTAACAAGACTCTTAGGATTCCTGGCACGAGACCTCAATCATGTGTCACTCAGATAATGCTCTGTAGCAATAAAACTCCTTCTCCAAAATGTAATGGATAAGCACACTGAGACGCAGCTTCTTCCTGAACAATTTAATGATCCAGATATTTTGGCCATTGTAAGAAATACTCAGAGATGTGACCCAAATTGAGCTTTTTCAGTGCCAGTCAGGACTGAGCTGCTCTGCTGTTGACTGCAGCCTGGTTGTGCTCCTGTCCTGGGTAGGGATGGAGGCTCAGATTTCATGTCCCAGCCCATATTCTGCACCAGGTCTGTTTTCTACAGGTGATTCCACCTGTAGGCAGGGTTGGGTTTGAATTTTCCTCTTATTACTAAGCATACTGCAAGGGTGTTTTAGGGTATGTGGGACTGACAAAATGTTTCCACCACTTGCCTTGTACATTTTCCCCTTGTTATCTCAGTCTGCTCGTGCTCTGAATAGCTGCTCCCTAACTACTGGTGAGGATGTTTCAGTGCCAGGCTGACAGATGGCTCCTGGCCAGGGGATGGAGCACAGCTTGGTGCCTTGGGGCTGGCCTTTGTCACAAAGTCCTGGAAGGTTTTACTCCCAAGGTCATCTGTGCTTGTGCCACCTCTCAGAGAAGGCACAAATGCTGCTGTACAGGGGAAGAGCACACAGCAACTGCCCCATAAACTACCTGCCTGTACCAGGTTCCCTCCATAATGAACACTTTTGGTTAGTTCCATAGGAATCCTCCTGTGGGACTGTGTCTGCAGGGTCAGAGTACACGCAGCACTGACTCAGAGTAACAGCCAGTACAGCAGGTGGCCTCCAGTACCTGCAAACCAAGGGCTCCTCCTTCCACCTTCCTCATCCTCACGCCCTTGGCACCATAAAGGGTGAGCCAGTGCAGAATCAAACCAGCCTTGCCTTTCCCAGGGTAGAATTCCCACATGCCATGGCCAGTGAGTCAGCACGTGTCCACAAGGTCACTATCTTAGAGGTCACAGCCCTTCTCACTCTGCTCAGCTGCCTGTAACCAGCCTTCAGGACACTGCTATCCTGCCAGGAGTGTATACTGGGTTTTTAAAATGTATTTTCTTATCTGTATCACCTGCCATGCACAAAAGATGGAGACAAAGGTCAGCACCAAGGTTTAAAAGAAGTCACTACAGCAAATCTGATACTGGCTGAAGAGCAGCCCAAAAGATTGCAGGTGTCACTAAAGGTGGAGGGGCTCTTTGTAACCACAGCTTGAACCTCAGGAGCCTCACAACTTCACAACTACTTTTAATATTTAAAAAAAAAAATATTTAAAAGTGTTTTTCCTGTTAATTCTTCGCTTTCTTGAACTTCTTTTAAAGAGGAAGTTTCTAGCTCCATCTTTTCCTGGGTGCTTTTAAACACAGGTATTGGTTATCCAATATTTCACACTTGCCTGGAGGGAAGGAAAGTGCCAGGGTTACAGTGACATTTCTAGAAATAGAGGTAGATTAAATATTTGAGCCGTGTCATGGGTGGTATTAATTGCCACCCCATGTGATCCTGAGTGACATTTTGGAGGAATGGCAGAGCCACAGCTAAAGTTCACACAGGCTCAGCACCACAGGGGATGTGTGTGCATGTCTTACCCCACAAAGCTCTTTAGCCAGAGGATCCCTGTGCTGAGCTGGACCCTCACGTGGTGCAGGGACCGGGAGCCTGGCCTTTTATATTTGAGAAGTAATTCCTCTAAGCCATCCTTAGCTTGAGCTAAAGCCTACAGAGGGCAGTGGAAAGTTTTCCCTGCCCATTGATGGAAGGTTCTGGAGCCTCAGAAACATCTGCAGTCACTGTCATGAGTCACTGCTCGCCTCAGAGGCCATTTTTAGACACCCAGAAATCAGTTTACATCTCTCTTGGTTTGCTGCATCACCCTACAGCTCAGAGAATAAGAGACACATTAAAACATCCAACCTCATAAAGCAATATTGGTGATTTTTTTTTTTTTTTCCAGTTTCTCACCACTCACCCTCAGCATCACTCAAACCCTTTTGACTCATCTGGGTTTTGAGATACAGTCTCCAAAGTGCAGAAACAACACCAAGTGCAGACATTGTTCTGACAGTGCCTTAATCACAGCGTGGAACATCTCTACCAAAAATATCAACCACATTTCAGTTTCTTCCTCCTTGTGATTCCAGAGGGCAATGAGTGGTTATAAAAACTTACTAATTGGGGAAAAAAAAAAATAAAAATTCCAAACTATGAATCTGCGACCAGATTCCTGTGAGTAGAGAAGACACGGTAACTCTTCATAGATCAGACAACAACCCCTTGGTACCACCATGATTTTGGGTTTCTGTCAGCTGAAGGTCTGGCTGGTCAGACCCAACCAGGTGAGACCCAGATGCCCAAATTCTCCTGCCAAAGCCCAGCCAAGGTGCAGGCACCGCTCACCCTTCTGAGCCAATCTGGTGCCATTTTGCAGTATAAACCTCTCATCGTCGCAGTGCAGAGAGCTACAATCAAAACCACAAAAAACTCATGTAACTAGAGACATTTTCTCTGAACTTGTTACACATCTGCAAAGAGTCTTATCTTTCTCTAACTAAATTTTTTACTTAAGGGTCAGCATTAATGTCTGGACTTTATGATCCTAGAGGTCTTTTCCAAACCTTAATAATCCTGTGATTGCATTATTTGAAGCAGCTGCACAGTGGGGGCTGGCACATACCTCCCTGCACCAAGTTCTTACACAAGTCAATAAATTATAACCAAATTAACTCACCATCCTGTGGTGCTTTGAATCCATTTTTAATAACCCTTGCATTCGAAATGCTACGGTTTGAGGCTAGAAAAGCAATATATGTGTAGTTACACTGACCTTGGAGCTGGAGGTAGGGACGTCCTGCTGCCCGCAGCGAGCCCAGAGTGTAAAGGAAGCAGGAGGCTGGGCACTGACAGGAGCCCAGGTAATTTGAGACGGGCAAAAGGAGCCGAGGGGAAGGAAAATAATTGCTGCAGGGGCCAATCCTGCCCTGCTGGGTTACGTGAGTGGCATTTGCCCGCACAAGGGTGCCCTTGAGGGCGTCAGCAGGATGTGGCAGCAGCGGGGCGACAGCAACATCATCTCTCGGACGCCTCTCAAGTGCGGGGCGCCCACGTCAGCGATGGCCGGACAGACGGACACGGCCCGAGAGGCTGGTCCTCCTCCCCCAGGGACCCGCTCAGGAACAGCCAGAAGAGAAAGGTCAGCCCTGCCTCGACAGCTCCAGAGAGACACCAGGGCAGGGCAATGCCACAGTTCCACCCACTCACATCCCGGGTGGAAACGGGTCAGGGCAGGAAACTGAGCTGAGATCACAGCAGGGGATTTGGGCTTTTTCCTCCCCTCCCCTCTACTTTTTAATTCATGACATTCTTGACTATTTGTAAGGCAGAGGGGCCCAGAAAAATGAAACGGCCTCTGAAGCTTCTCATCTAGAATCACTATTATTATATTATATTGCATTTAGAATTACTATATGTAGCAGTAAATTACAGTAAGAAATAACACACGATGGTTTGGAAAGCATGAAAGGATAATCAATTTCATTCACCTGGCTCTGCTCCCATCAGAGCTGAACATGTGTCAAGGCTGATAGAGGAGCACAGAGGCCAGCACTGTGCAGCTTTTAAAAATCTAAGACTTAAAGATCCTTTCCCCTTTGTACATTTAATATACTTTTAATTTTATGTAGCAGTTTCCTAAGCCCACATTTCAGAATCTTGAAACTTAACAAAACACAGACATCTCTCCCCCAAAATGTTGCCTTGTTTGAGCTAATGGGAGCCATGCACACCCACAAGAATTAAAACCAAAACAGCCATTCCAGATCAATGCATCTGGAAACAGTCTCTTAAACACACCAGGTTGTCAACCCAAACTGTGTTCCTGGTGGGATAGAGAAAAAAAAAACAACTGTGGCTCTCTTGAGGTAACAGGAGTAAGGAAATATGGGCACAGCAAATCCAGGATTCATGATGGAGGCAACACACCTACTTTTACATCTTTTACCTTTTTTTCATAAAGGCCTTGAACAGACCAGGACTTCCCCTGGAAGGAAATGATGCCATGAAGTGCCTGGCTGGACTGTGGTCTATTTTGTGAGAAACTCAGCTACTGAAACAGTTGGGATGCCAAAGATCATCCATAAATAATGCCCTATTTTCATCTCTAATATAATTATCTAACAATTAAAATGCTTCGTTCGTGGTTTCATTGCTCATGCTGGGGAGGCAGCAGCAGCTGAGTGTTAATTCAGTTGCAGTTCATATGAATCCATCTGCCCCTGCACAGGGAGTGCAGCACCTGGAGTTTGTTGGACAGAGGAGTTACCTGTAAGGGCCAGACAAAGGTCATTGTGTTTTATGGAAGAGCCTTTCTGATTGCCACAATGACTTAGAAGAGGATTTATTTGAAGTCAAGTTTCCGTGTATGGGATGTAGTTTATTAGCAGTGAAAGGAGTCAGGACAGAAGTGATGAGCTGAGCTGTTCTCACAAACTCTGTGTGTGGAATTGGGGGTTGGAGGGTGCTGTGTTTGTCCCAAGGAGCTTTGCAAGGACATGGATCAGTGTCCCCCCTGCTGCTGAAGTCAGGGTTTTGCTAAATTAGAGCAGCAAAGAGCCACTGGACGCAATGTGCTCCTATGCCAGAGGATGGATTGTCCCCCAGTGTAATGGCAATTCCTGGTCTTCCAGTTCTGCGGGTCTGTAATTCCTGAGATTCAGAATAAGGCAGAGAAGCAAACACAGCTGATACCCAGGGGTTACCCTGACCTCTCACTTTGAATTCCTCGTGACTGTGGATGCTCAATATCCCCTTACACAGTGCAGCCAATGAGGTCTCAGGCTGGGGAAAAATCTCTTTTTGAGGGGATCCAACCCCTGCATCCCAGAGGGGCTGGGGAGGTAAATCCAGCACTTGGTGTCAGTCGTGGGCACACACTGGCCAAGGGGACAAGCCAGCACAGAGCAGTCATTCTACACTTGTAATTCCTCCAGAGAAAGGCTCCTCAAGGTGATAATACATCTCCACTAAATAAAGAGCTCAAGGAGACCCAACCAACGTTTCAAAAATAACCCCAGCTATTTTTAAGTTATTAAAGTTGCTCTTCACAGGACATCCACTACAGAGTAGAGGAAAGGCTGTCTATAATTAGCAGTGTGTTTTATGGCTAAAGGGAGAAGAAAAAGTTTTCCTACACATGGAACTGACCTTTGGAAAAGGAGGAACCTCCAAAATCCAAATAGTGGTCTTGTTTTTCTTTATTTTTTCCTTTTTTTTTCCTCCCCTCAGCTGCATTGCAGACACAGATGAATCAGTTCTGAGATGATGATTGTCAAACAAGTGAAGTGATTTCTGCTGCCCCTACATTTACCAATCCCCATGTACAGAATTGTGTCCAACAGCCAGCAGCTGGAACAAGCACCAGTCACTCTTTCAGTCCTCTTTGAAACTGGAAATTTCAAGCAAAAATCTGGTCTTCTCAAATTTTACCTCTCTTAAGGCTATACAGAAATAGGGCCAGAATACCGGAATGTAACTTTCAAGGCCTAAGTCAGTTTTCACAATTCTTACTCATTATCTTTGCATGATCAGGCAAGACTAATTTCTTCACAGAGCCAAGGATTTTGAACAGCCTGTAACAAGAAGCTTCCCCTGCTTCTTTCGTGGTCAACACCAAAGAGGGTTGGGTGCTCTCAGATTTATTTGGAGATTCCAGGATGGCTCCCAGTGCCAGAGGACAGGGATGGATGGGATCTTGGGAAGGAATTGTTCCCTGGGAGGGTGGAGAGGCCCTGGCACAGGGTGCCCAGAGAAGCTGTGGCTGCCCCTGGATCCCTGGCAGTGTCCAAGGCCAGGCTGGACATTGGGGCTTGGAGCAGACAGAGGAAGGTGTCCCTGCCCATGCCAGGGGTGGGGCTGGGTGATATGTAACATCCCTCCCAACCTAAACCAGTCTGTGATCCTACAATGATGGCCTTAGAATAAATATGTAAGTCAGCCAACTGTTTGGCATAAGTAAAATGGATGGTTTAAAGTGTTGGGGAAACAACTTGAAATTAAATTATCCTGCAGCACTTTTAAACAGAGCTGCTTGGGAAGTATTATAACAGTAGCTGACTATATCAAGGGTAAGTTGCTCTCTCAGTTAATTTCAGTTTTTATGTGAAACACCAAATATTATAAGCAGAATGGAGATGTGCTCACAAGGTCACACAGTACTGAATAGAAGCTGATTTTATGATGTCACCTGCTGTATCTCCTTCTTACACAGACCTGCTGTGCCATTGCTGTTTACCTATTTAAAATGTTAATTCTTGAAACAAATTTAAGAGGAATATTTCTGTTTTCATGAAATTAGTGAGTTCAACATGGAAAAGCTGTAACCAGTGATTAAAGCATGTAACACCAGCTGAAGACCTGGCTTTGTACTCCCAACCTCTGTCCACTTTTTTTTCAATTTTCAAGTAGTTTTATCTCCATGTGATTTGTTTTCCTTTCACAAGGAGGGGGATATGACCTACATACAAACTACTGTGTTTTCTGCTTTTTACTGTGTATAAAATGTGCCTTTACTGTTCTTTTAAATCCAGGTCAGAATACCAGCCCAGAGAAAGCAAGGGATGTAGACACAAGTCCAAACCCAATGTCAGTTATCACCAGTGATGCCAGTGATGGCAGCTGCAATGCGTCATGAGTGAAATAGAAGACTAAAATGCAGTAATTCAAATCATTTTTTTCCCAGTACAGACCCTGAATTTTCCTTTTTTTTTTTTTTTTT
>VWYO01005206.1:330126-340364 GCA_013400275.1 Rhadina sibilatrix | reverse complement strand
TTTTTTTTTTTTTGGTTAACAAATAAACAATAAGACCAACATAAGAAATCACTTTTTGGACCACATTTTCCCTGTTGCTCCATTACTTCAAAGTGTTTTATGAAACTACTGAATGGTAACTACCTTTGTACAGAAAATACACAGTCAGTTTTGTGGTCCAAATAAACCATGCTCTTTTCTTTTTCTCCTCATATCATGCATTGGGATGCAATCAGCTTCTTGTCAATCATTAGTCAAAAGAAACAAACACATTTTTTACAATAAAAAGCTTCTATAAGCAACATTGCTACAGCAATCATTAGCCAGAACTATTTAGTGTGTTCCTAGCATTTCCTTCTCTCCTGCTGTCTGCTTTTCTAATGGAGGAATTTTCCAGTATCTGTGACACCTCCCCATGCAGTTATTTACAAGGAGATGGCCCTTGTGGAGAAGGACCTTAATGAAATTTACAGTTGCTAAGGTACATTTGTAGATGCTGGCGGTCACACTCAGACAGAACGAATGGAACTCATTGTGCAGCTCTGGGCTGGGCCAGCAATGTAATTAAAGTGCAAATAAAGACAAAAACCACAAGCCAGGCAGGACCATTTTTCACCTCCAGCATTATGAAGCATCACGACTGTGTAAGATATGTCAGATCAAATAGGCCTAAGTCACAATCTATTTTAAACATCTGTCTCCCTGAGAGGATATAAGGGAGGTATACGGTGATATAGCCCTATTTCTTCAACTGGCTGAGTATCATCGGAAAAGTAAGGACACTTTTCCAGCCAATTTTTATTTTCAACAGTGCTAACACCTGTGTTTTATACTATGATGCTTTTTACATCATTTGAGCTCACTTCCCATGCAGCTACAACAGGCCACTCTTGATGAGGAAAATACAAGAAGTACCAACTACTGTAGAAATGACATCATCTACCTGGTACATCACAAAAGCACAGGCTCTGAAAACATTTACAAATAGCACATTTTCTCAAACATATGCAAGTGATAATTACCAGCTCAGATAAAAATACATACTTTGTGTTTGCTGGCATTCAATGTTTGCCACTGACACATTCACATTTACAGCTAAGTGAGTGCCAAATGGCTGAACCAAAAACCAAAAAAAAAAACAAAAAAAACCAGAAGAGACATTTTTCAAACCACTGATTCCACGTAAAACGAAACTGTCACTCCAGCTCTGAGTGCTCACTGCTGATCACCACCTGCTGCCAGATAGACATGTATTTCTCTCCACAGTGTGTCTAGAAAGTGCTCTGTAGCCTGACTTGTCAGAGAAGCTGCAGGAGGTGCAGGAAAATAAAGTGCCTCTTCCAGGGCTGTGTGCAACGCGACTCTCCATCCCCTGCACCACCCCTCTGGGTCCTCACCTTACCAGCTGGCAACTATTTACAACTATTCCACCAGTTCATTTGCTCTCCCTGCTGTAAATACTCTCACTGATGAAACAGATATTTACAAATCATTTTTATAGATACAATCAGTCACCTTAGAAAAGGCTGATGAGACATTTAAAGAAGAAAATGTTTTAGAAAGAATAGCATTAAATGTACAGCAGGTGTTTCGAACAACTGCAGATCTGAAGTTACTAGATGCTGTCTTAATATCACTCCAAAGTAGTAAATGAGTGCTAAAATCCAGGTCTTTCAATGAAATTAACACAATGAGAACACCACAGCCATTGCTGCCTCAGTGAACACATAGTTAGCCATCAACCCAGCCATCTCACTTCGCTTATTTATCCTAATACACCTGAGTATATTACCACCATTTAAATCTGTACCCTTGATTTGTCATGTGAGATGGCTGCAATGAGTGCCTGTTCACAGGAGAGTCTCCTGTTTTCCGTGAAATCATGGTCCCTAATGCCAAACATGATCTTTGCAAAGCAGAAATCGCTTAAGCTGGGTAGGAAGGGTCATTGTCTTTCACCTCCAACACTCGTTTGTGTTGCCGGAGAGGGAAAGGCTGTCAGACTCTGTATCTCTTATTGGAAAAGAGAGCTGGCATTCTTCTCAGAGTTTCTCTTGCTGTGTTTAGGCGGTGGCATGCATGGTTCTGTTCACTGTCCCAGAGCTGTCTGCAGGCCCTGTGCAGGGCGGGCGCATCAGGCGGGGAGCCGGGGCTCGATCTTCAGGGATAGCTCATACAAGGTGTCCTCATCGATGATGAGGGTCTTGTCCAGCAGGTAGTGAGTGACCTGGGGTGGGGAAACACAGATGGACAGGCTGCATGTAACTGCCACAGAAATATCCCAGGTCTCCTTCCCTTCTAGCACATTTTGGATCCTGAGATCGCCTTGTGTTGTTTCTTTGAGAAACCCAACAGCTGCTTGGAATGCTGCTGGCATAAAGATGCACCTGCAGAACTCTGAGAATTAATTAGGACTACTTCCTCTTAGGAACAGGCATACCCTTTGCCAGGTTACCTCAGCCCAAGCTCCTATTCTGGAGTCTGAGATGAGCCTTCTCTGAAGGCACTGACCAGCTTTGGTCATCACTCCTGAGAAGGACAAAGAGAAAAGGGATTGGAGGGTGCCTCAGCAGATGCTTGAGGCATCTCCTGACCCTCATCCCAAGATCTCAGGGCAGGGAGAACCCATCTCCCTCTGAAACCTCAAAGGCTGCAATCCCAGAGACCTTCCAAGGAGCAAAAGGGGCAAAATACCTCTTTACAAAGGCATCAAACAAAGAGTCCCTGCAGGGTGAGGGTCTCACCGCCCCAAGGACCCATCCACATGTCCATCTGTCCTCTCCTCCATGTATGGGAGCAGAAGACACCAACTTTAGCTTCCAGTGACAGCTGTACCTCACAAGTAACTGCTGCCACAGTCTGATTTCAGTAGCAGGCAGGAGCCTTACCTTCTGCTGGTGCTCGATGCGGTAGGAGGTCTGCTGGAACTGGCGTATTTCCCTGATAATATGTGAGATCTTTCAAAAGAACACATGGATGTAAGTGCAACCACAGTTTGACTTTAGCTAAGCCATACAAAGCAAGAATTCTGCAACAAATTATTCCATTTAACTTGGGAAGAGGGAAGGGAATGGTAATGATCATCTCCCATCAGCTCCCCAGGACTTCACAGTCCCACATCAAACATTTATTCCTCAGCCAGCCCCAAGTGAACCACCCTGCCCCTCCTCTGCCCACAATGTAACCTCTGTATTCTCTGCCTCGAGTGACTGCTGCAGAGTGCAGCCCTAAGATAGGCATTTAGCTGAGATTAGAGGAGAAATTTCCATGTCTCCCTCCAAGGAGCTGTTACAAAACAGCATTACACAGCAGTGGGAGAGACATCAACTTTAAAGTGCTTCTCAGAGAGACCAGAGCACACTTTGAAAAGAACATTGTGATTACTGCTTCCTGGTGAATCACTTCATTCCTGTAATTCTGGTTACTCAAAAAAGCTTTTGCTTGTTCCTTCACGAGCTTCAGGCAGCTGCTTTTGGTCTCCTTTCTGAGGAAGTGAATTGGGCACAAATTCAGCCTGTGAAAATACCCAGCCTGCCAGAAGGTGGTGATAGAAGACTGGGTCGAGTGATTGCTCTCCAATCGCTGCCTGTCTTGCACAGCATCAAAGCACCTTCTCCAAAGGTAAATTCAGAGGCGTTTCAAAGAAATCAATAATTAACTCACACAGTTAAACACCTGTTGGAGAAGCATGTAAGAAACTCAAAATTACCATTCTCATTTTGGAAAAATTGACAAGGCCTTCCTCAGTGAAGTTGGGTGTTCCTTCCTCGATAAATGCCAGGTCAGTCAGGTACATCCCAAGGTAGGGAACAGCAGGTGGGTTACAGCTGCAAACCAAGGAATCAGCTTATTTGCCTGCAGGCACATTTACAAATGCAATTTTTATAACTTCCACAAACTTATTTATTGCTTTGCCCAGTTCTAATCAATGGGTTGCATTCCTTTCCAGGACAAAGCTCCTCTGGCTCTGCTTGAGTTGTGTTTGCTCTGCCTGTGATAAATTGAATGCACTCTGCCCAATATCTAATATTAATGCCATTTTAAAAATATATTATTAATTATTCTGGCTGTTCAGTTCTCAGCTTCTCTCAAGATCACTTGAGGTAGTTGTGCCACTTGATTCTGAAAAGCCTGCTTCCCATTACAAAACTCAAAAAAAAAATCGGGTTTTTTGTACAGCCGGAATCAGTACATAAATTGTAGAACACTTGACACGGAATATCCTGGGTACCAAAATTATAGAATGTCAAACGCAATCTGGCAAATCAATTAAAGAAAACAATAATCAAGGACTGCTGCACAAAAGAAGCAGGCTGTTTTGCAGCAGGCTGGGAGGCCACAGGAGAAGAAACATCCTTGCGCCTTTGTTCTCTATGTTCCTCTCATAATTTATTGTCAGAAACATAATTTATTGTCATAAGAATGGGTCTGTGACCTGACACAGGCTTAGTCTCAAGCCCCAAAATTCTTAACTAGAACAATCCTGTTTTTCATAAAAACTTCAATTTGTAAAGCTGGCTTTACACTTATTGAAAATGTTTATCAGTGTAAGTGAAACCCCAACAGGGAATGTTCACACAGAAAAATAGTTTAATTTGTTTCAGTAGTTCTCTGGAGCTACTATGTTTACCCATTGGGGTATTAAATCACAGCATATTCAGCAAAACAATAATGCCAGATAGAACCAACCTAGAATTTAAAAGGTTATTAGGCAAAAAATATTACTTATTAAAGCTTAATCAAAACCAATTAATCTTTAACATGAACTATGCACTGTTTATAACAAAACACAGTTGTATACTGTCAGGAGGCATACTTTTTGAGCATTTCTCTCAGGTTTTTAAATCTTCCTTCAGATGACACAGTCTTCTGAAGCTTGTCCATGAGTGCTTTTGTCTAGGAAGAAAATTCATTACAAATGTCATTGCTGGTGCACATAAGTGACTGGAATTAGATTCAATCAAAGGTGTAATTCACTTATCATCCCCACCCCATTTTCAAGAGTAGTACAACAGGCATTAGGAATTTAGCTTTATTGCAATTCCTCCCATCTTTCTGAAAACGGAGATTAGGCAGCATTAAAGTTTCCCTGTGAGTGATACACAGAACCAGTGTTTATGCTAATATTATCGCCCTGCCAATGGAGGAAAACCCCCATATTTATGACATAAATCGTCTGAATTCAGTTTGCTGTGGACACAAGAATATAACAGATCCTGCATGTTGCTGAGGATCCTCAGCTGCATTTGCTGAAGCTGGTGATGGCAAGGGGTGGTCACTGCCTTGGAGCATGCACTGAGCTGATTTTGCCTCCAAGTTCCAGAGAAAAGCTGAGTGTGTAAATGAGAACATATCCATGTCCTACACAAATCACTGTCAGTGGGTATCACCAGACCCTGGTTCCTTCTTAAGTGAAATAAATTTGATTTTCAGCCTGTTTATGCTACTGGGTTGAGACTTGAGTGTAGAGAATTATAAGAAATTCATCATATTTGAAACTGAATTTCCAATTAAGACAGAGCTGTAGGCAGAGTCACTTTCTTCTACATAGCAGTCTGATGAAAAACCCAGATTGCATTCCCAGTAGGTACCACAGGACTGTGCCACAACATCAATCTGCTGTTTGGTTTCTCCTTTTTTAATTGAAAAGTTTAAAAACCAAACAAATTCTATCCATAAAACTTTTTGGAGGTAAACTCACTTATAACAGTTTGCATGGAAAGAATTTTTAACAGATTTTTAAACAGAAGAACATAGCACCAGCTGTGAAGCAGCTGAGAAAAAACTGACTGGAGGAGTTGGTACAGTCAGAATTTATTTTAATTGTATTTCTCTGAATCATTTAGAACACAGAACATAAAAGACTGGATTATCTTCATCCTGACAGGCCTTGTTTTCATGTGTGTGTCTTGTTTTTGTGGCTGGCAGCCATTCTCATAATTTTTGCTGCCATTCTCATTAGCCAGGCAGGGGTTCAAGAGAGGTGTTCACTACACCTAAACTTGAGCTCCTGAATGAGAAAGAAGACTTTTTATTAACAATCTCTTTCTGGGTAGAAAAATCTCAGGAGTTCAAGAGGTTCTGACCTTCCTAAAGGCTTCCTGCACAAGCAGTTCCTATTTTAGGCACCTGACCAGACTTTAACCATAGCTTGTAACCACCTAGATGTGTCTGTGAGAAAATACCTAAATTCAGTTTACTTGAACAGTTTAGCAGTTCAGGCCAAGTAGTCTTTGGCACCTGCCAATTACATTGAAAACATTTTGTTCACGCAGATTAAAAAAAAAAATCACACACCAAAATCCTGGACAGGAAACGCCAGTCCCAGGTGGTGGAAAAGAGAAATATTCACAGGAGGGGTCCTGTCTGAACCCCTGGGCGCGGCCACTGATGGAATCTAGAACCACCTGCCCTGGCTGTGTCCCTCTCACCTGTTTGGACACCTTTGCCCAGGTTTTCTTGAGCCTGTAGATGGCACTCCTGTTGAGGGCCGAGGTGATCTCCAGCACGCCGTTGTAGTTGTGCAGGCAGCGGCAGATGTCGGCCACCGCCACCCACTTCTCGATGGCGCTGGCCCGCGAGGGCACATCGGCGTAGCTCATGATCTGCGAGGCCACCAGGTTGCTCATCTGGCCACAGAGAGAGGCAGGGGCTCAGGGAAGTGAAGCAAAATCCCTTCTGACGTGCCATGAATTAACGGGCAAGGCAGAGAAACGCCCAGCTAAGTGTGACAGAAATGATGGCTCTTCATAAGCCCAGGGAAAGGACGTTGGAAACAGAGCTTGAGGCAGGTGGAGGGGATGGGGGCAGGGAAGAAGGGTTGGGGATGCAGTGGGAAGATCTCCAAGCCATCAGTGATAAATTTGATTGGGATGTCTCCCAGTAAAATTCAAGAAAAAGGGTAAGGGAGAAAGACATGTTTAGGGATACAATGGCATTAAACAGAATTAGTGTTGTATTTCTCTAGAGGAATTGAGGTTTCTTCAGTAGTCTGAAAGGCACTGTGATACACTTTAAAATTTCTGCTCTCTTAAATTGTCACTGAAATGCTGAGTACCGATTATTGGAAACAAGAATCTTCATGGGCTTTGATTTAAATGGTTAATTACAAAGAGGCTGCAGCATTCAGTCACTAATAGATAACACATTACATCACATTGCAACAAAACCCAGTATTTTTGTTCCGAAGGTCAGAGACAGTCCATGGTGTTCCTAGAAAGCAAATCTGTATTTGAGAGTACTTACATCATTAAAATGTTGACTAGTTTTCATAATATAGGGCGTTCTCTCATTTTTATCCACTTTCATCCAGCCCTGCCCAAGGAACTCTCTAGACATTGATGGGAGAGAAAAAAGCAAACAAAATCTTCATAAACACAGTAGAGAGTCTGTCTGTAACCACAGCCTAAGCAGATTTCAAGGATACCTCAATTTGCTGGAAGCTAATAACACAGCTTTACACTAATTCCAGCATCTATACCATTTTTAATGCTGTCTGAAATGATAAATATTGTAAAGAAGATTTATCTTTCTCTTAATCCCCTCTCCCCTGTCACCCCATCCTAATTTCGAGTGCTGTGACCCTATTTACACCACATTATCCTTTTATATGTCCAAACCCTTTTCCCAGGGGCTGAGTTGGGGGTGTGGTGGCCATCCCAGCCCAATGGCCATTGTCCCCCAAGGGAAACTCTGTGGCAGGACGAGTCCTCCCTTCCTCTACCACAGACAGCTGGTGCAGACATGGAAGAGACAACCCAGGGGCTGAAAGGCCCAGCAAAGGCACCAAAAGGGCTCAGGCCTCCCTTAAGAGTCAACATCTTGGTCTGAAGAGCAGATGTGGGAAGAGAGAAAGGAAATATTCTTGACTGCTCTACAAACTATGAAAGACACACAGAGTTATCACACAGGCAGAAGCCTTCTGTACTCTGAAAGTGTTCGGGACTTCTCCCCGGAGTCTGGACGCAGGTTCCGTGGTTACTTCCCTGAGGACTGAGGGAAAGGATCTTGATGTGTGCCCCACCCACAAATAGATGGTAAGATACACTGAATCCTAAGCTCTATTATTTCTTCACTAACTGTAACATTAATAGGTACCTTTAACCTCATACTGTATACACCTACTAGTAGTTTTCTTTTTGTCCTTATTCCTGTGTAGTATTCATTTAAGTTTTCTGCTGGTCTTCTGTCTACTGATAAATAATTCATTCTCTAATAGACCAAATAATATAATAATATTATAATATCAGCCATTATTAAAGAACTTGCAAACGAGGCGGGGTTTTGGGGTGCTGGCCACCTCAATAAAGCCACTGCCTGCTGCCAGAGGCCTGGGCAAAAGGCAGGGAGTTAATAAAACCCCCAGATCTATTCCTACCACACTCACTCGTAGGGGATGCTGCGGAACACGATGTGGTCCAGCAGGGTGATCTGCTCCGCCAGCTCCATGGCCGACAGCGTCTCAAAGCACTCGGGCTTGGGGCAGTCTGGCTGCAAAAGCAAGGGCAACATTGAGGGGTCTCTCTGTGTGCCACAGGGGTGAGCAGCTTCCTGGGAACCTTCCACACGGGGCTGTAATTAACTTCGGGATAAGGGGAAATCAGGGTTAATAGCAATCGCAGACAACACAAACACACGGCTGGAAACTCATGAAACAGGCAGGCACCAGCTCGGGAGTATAAATGTAGGTTAATTAGACTCTGCATATTCTGCACTTAAAATTTCATATATATTAATATCTTCCCCTGTTTTTTAAAATCTCGAGATTTTATCCAAATACTAAAGTTTTAACATGTTCATTTTTGATATGGGCTCCAAAACCTTACAATCTCTAAACTGAAATGGACATTCCTGGTATAAAAGAACAGTGTATCTGTCCAGAAATGCCTTACAAGTTGCAGTTGTGTTACATTTTATTGACTCAAACACATAACATCTTTATGGGAGTATTTCTGTTTAACTCTCAAGATGAACTTACCATCTGAATGATATCATCTATTTTCAAATGGTTATCATCTTGATCATCCTGAGAAAGAGTCCTGAAAAACAAAGTAGCAGAACATCCTATATAAATAAAACTGTCCATGCTTATGATAAAATCTTATCATAGATCAGCAAAATGGTTTGTCCAAAATAATTCCCAAGTCTGCATTTGAGGAGGTAGAGAAAAAAAAAATGTAACCTAAAAAGCCATGTCTTGCTTTAAAAGTGTAAAAACTGTTACATCAGAGACATGTAAGGTAAAATATTTCTATGGAAGTTTAAAATCTCTCAGCTAATGAATCCTGGAAATTTCCTATTCAGTGTCCCACACTGAGGTCAAAATGTGGAAATGGACAGCAAAGTGCAGCTTTTACTTTCAGCAAGGAGATGATTTCCTTTCAGTAATAAAAGTGTTAATGAATGTTTCCAATTCTGCTACAGAAAACCTGTGATTATTATGGTTATTTCAGAGCAATGGGTCAAAAATTAACTAGGCAAAAGTAAGTATTGATCAAACACCGTCCACCCTAATGTAGCATATTGGCACATAATTACAAGATCTTACCCCTTCATGTAGAAATTACAGACACAAAGAAACCTTGAAAACATTGGATTTATGTAATATAGGAGTGAGAAGATTTTGGGAGAAGGGACATTAGTCAGAATGTAAAAGGCTGTCTGAAAGGACAAAACAGTGTGCCCAGAAGTCACCGTGCTGGCTCCCGTCAGGAGAGGTTTAGGTGAACATCAGGGTGAAGGTGCAGGTACAGGTGGCCCTGATCAGACCCCTCTCTGCAGAGGGTCCTGCTCAACAGAATTCCCCAGGACAGTTCAGGTCACCATCCCAAAGTTCTGCTGGTGACTTCGGAAGCACAGCCACAGGTCCCTCCAGTTCCCTGCTGCTGCACTCTGCAGTGCAGGCTCTGCAAGCACGAAGGAAAGGAGTGAGGGGAAAGCATCACTTCACCTGCAGGCCTCAGCTCCGAGTGTGAGACATGACCTCGTACCAGGTGGGTGTGCAGGAAGCTTTAACACCAGCACACCAGGTTCTCCTGCTGGAGGCTGCTGCAGTTTCCCCTTGGTTTTCCCACCTGAGGGCTAGGCTAAAATTAAATGCAGATATACACGGCAGTATCTCAGAAACCTCCTTCCATTCATCTGCAGCCTTCCAAATCCACACAGAGCACTTTTCTTTCTTTCTTTCTTTCTTTCTTTCTTTCTTTCTTTCTTTCTTTCTTTCTTTCTTTCTTTCTTTCTTTCTTTCTTTCTTTCTTTCT
>VWYO01005206.1:287878-312541 GCA_013400275.1 Rhadina sibilatrix | reverse complement strand
AATTATTATCAAGTGATCTTAGACTTCTTTCCCAATAAAGAAGAAAAACCCCATTCTGTGAGGTTTTATATGAGGAATCTCAGGCTTGAGAGCACTAACTGTACCTTTTAGCAGCAGTCTTTTGGCTACCTCAGTTTATAGGAGAGAAATATTTAATCATTCACTATGCTGGGCTTTGAGTTTGTTCCACCAACTGTTACAAACTAATTCAGCATCAGAACTGACTGTTAAGAACCAGGAGCAATCCAGAGTCCAACGCATTTCAGGCATTTAATTTCACTTTCACTGGTCCTTGGAACATATGAAATCATTTTGTTCTAAGAAATATGCCACTGAAAATCCCTGTTGCAACCACCCACGTCAGAAATAATTCCAAGTATGTATTTGATTCTCTTGCCTAAAGCCTCTGCCACACATACAATCTAACTATCAAATCAAGTCAAGGGATTATGGTTTTAGTAAGGTAAATCCTAGGGATTCACATGGACCAGCTGATGTACAATAGTGTAACATAGATAGAGACCTAGTGACTGCATTTAATTTCTGCAAAATATTTAAGGGAAAGGTTGGTAAACTACTTTTAAATTACCCTTGATTGAGAAAGGCTTCTTCTAATCAGGGAAATTTAAAGAACACAGCAGTGAGATAGTTATGTCAAGACTATGCAGTTAACTTGGACTGAATTCAAAAGTCTAAAAATACATCAGTCCAGCAAAATAATTTTAGTTTAATGGATACAAGAGAAAGGTATGTGGCTGAAGAATACCTTCATGATCAAGATAAAATTTTACCTCCTCATAATAACACTAAGGTTGCTCTGAGAATTATAATAATCTAAGAGATTATAAGATTAAAACATGACTACCACAAAGAATGAAAATATGCCTTTAAGCTCAAAGAAGTATTCAAATTTGAAGATTTGCCCTTCAAAAGTCCTTAAAAACAGGGTTGCTGCTAAAATTATCACACATTCTTGAGATTTCTGGTTTTTTTAATAGAAATATTCTCTCAGGAGAGCACATCAGTCTCACTCTTGAAAAAGAAATCTTTAAAAACTGCTAAACACTGAAAATATACTTGCTGTTACGACTTACACAATTTATTATTAAAAATCAGTAACTCATCTTAAAGTAAAATAACCAAATATTGTGCATTTTTGTAAACTAAAACTCAGCAGCAATACGAGAACATCCTGTCCTTTTCTTCTTTCAGAGCAGCAAAGAGAGACAACAAGGGGTTAATGTCATAACCAAAAGCACTTGTACACATCTTCAAAATCACATTTGTTTGCATGCAAGAAGTGTTTGTGTGTGCATCCATGGGTAAAATCACAAGCCCAATTTTTATGGTGAAGACCTAGACAGACCCACCCAAACCTTGTGCCTTTGTTTATAGATGTATCTGTAGGAAGGAGCAGATCCTGAATTTCAAAGGCTGTTGCTGCCAATTGTGTTTTCAGGTTTCTGAATACCATGACAAATGTGCAGTGTGACAGCAGATTTTTTTTTTCTGCAACTTACATAAAAAATATAGGGAACAACTGACAAAGAAGGAAAGCCTTTCTGAACAACCCTTAGCAATTATATTGGCAAATCTTTAGTACATCTTAGACTTCTTTTTTTCACTTCAATAATGTTTGAATTATCTGCTCTGAACAGTGACAAGAATGGCAACACTGCAGCTGATATTTCTTTGCATTTATACATCTATCTGTGCTCCTGCTACATCTCTTATCTTTCTGGGAGGAGATAAACAATTTTTACCTATTGATGTTTTTCTGCATTTCAAATGATCCCTAGCTCTTGATTTCCCTTAATGACACTTCATCTACACTCATAACTTGCTCCATCTTCAATATGAAGAGGAGTACAGCAGATATTTATTGCATAATGTTCACAGTCTTTTCAAGAACTATTCAAAGGAAGCTTTCAGATGCTTAAAATGCTCAGTGTGCCCTACCACAAAGAAAAAGTTAAAATACAGGCTGTGACAATGTACAGATAAAAAGAGAAAATCACATAAAATGGCTTTTGGAATTTTTACCTTTAGTTCATTAAAATTGAAGGAAGTAGTTTGTGAGATTATTCATATTTTTATAATGTCAATAGGAATAAAGGTTAAATGGAAAGGAGGCGATAATTGCAAGGAGCCAAATGTATCATTTTTCAGACCATCTGTGAACAGAGAGTTTACTGTCATGAAAAATATAAGCTGGCAGGATGCACGCCAGTCACCAAAAAATCTCTGAATAAAACGTCCACCTCACAAGCAGCTTCCAGACCATTTAGGATTGGGTCATAATGAGAGCTTAAACAAATATTAATTATGCATGCAACACTTGGGTGCAGGGGGAATAAAATTAAAGAGAAAAGGCATAAAATCCTCCCCAAACATCTCTCCCCACACCACTGCAGCTATTCAGGACTTGCTGCAATAGGTCAGGAAACAAATGTTTCACAGCTCTGTAACTCAGGAAATGTCCAGTGAAAACACTTATTTCCTGAGTAGCCAGCTCCTCCAACAAACTAGAGTAAGATATTGATTCAAATTAAAGAAATACATAAGTAAAAGCAGGCAATCCTAAATTTCTGCTAAACTGGAAGAAAAAAAATTCATCATTTTCTCCTGTTTCTTAATTTCCAGAGAAGGGATCACTTGAAGCAAAACTTTAATTTTCAAGCCATTGTCTAAGAAAACGGCACATAAGATTCAACTGTCTAGCCAATTATCTAAAATTGCAAAGCAAAAAAAATTCGTTAAAATTCGCGAACAAGCAGCCTGGAACAGGGACCCAATTTTCCCCCTGCCAGGGCATGGCCACGAGCCCCTGATGACCCCAACCCCACAGAGATCCCATGTCAGGTACAGCCCTGGTCACTCTGATTTGGTAACAACCCCTGGGCAGCTTGTGACAACCCTGCAGCCTCGGAAAGGGACACTGCTTGGGGCTAAACTGGCATTTTTTTTGTCACACAACCATTTTCAGCAGGGAACAGTGTCAGCTGTGGAGTAACTCAGCAAACATTTCCCACACAGAGTTTTTTAACTGAGATGGGAACTTCAAGGAAGTTCAATGTGCAGGCCTCAGTACCTTTCAAACCTCTGTGAATCTGCAGAAATGGGTCTGGGAAACTCATTAAAATGTGTCCCCAAGAGGGAACAAGTCCTCGCTTCCCCAGTTCCTGCCTAGAGCCATTAGTTACACAAAAATGACAAGGAAAAAGACTTGGTTGTCCTCTGTAAATGACCTGGGGAGGTTAATAGATCCTACATCTTTATTTTCTGGAAACTAAACATGATGAGTCCCTGACAGAAGAGGGTCCTTGGGAGAGTCAGAACACAAGCAGGATTGATATGCAGGACACAATTTGATGGCATCCTCTCTCTCTGACAGCAGAGGTGCCCCTAGACTCAGTCCTGGAGCTTCACAGGAGAACCCATGACCTGAGGAACAACAGGTAAAAAATACAGCCTTCTACAACGGCTTAGATAAAGTCCCATCTTAATCTTTACTTGTGATATCACCATCAAAATTGTTTTCTTTCATGTCTGGTGTCAGAAGGGGGAAGTTCCACAAAGCTGTCCCAGTACAGGAATGAGATGTCTTAGAAAATTACTGGCATGCAGAATTACTATTATAAACAGCAATGTTTATGGCACCATGCTGAAAATCAGCTACAAAATGACACATATTTCTGTTTTTGCTTCAGACATGGATACTTTTATACAAATTCAGGAAAAAATATACACCTTTCCAAAGGTCAGCATGTAGCCACTGATGCAATCTGAGGCATTTAGCACAGCACAGGACCGGATTACCCAGCCAGCCACATAATGTAGAACCTAGCTCAAAATCACATCAGATATTATTTGCTTGCCTTTCACATAACACAGCAAGGAAATCTCTCTGCCTGTCCTCTCACAATGGAAAAAAGAAAGAAAATATTTCCCTTACAAGCCTCACTTAATCCTACTATTTTCCAAATCCCATACTAACTCAGCTGCTTACACCAGAACCTTCATCTCAGGTAACATGATGCTGTAATACCACTTTATTATTCCTGTGCTCAGAATCAGGGAAATTCTCCCTGAACAGGACAGCTGATACATACCCTTGAAAGCAGAACTATATATACGTCTCTGTGTGCAAGACAGTGACAGCCGAGGAAATTCTGCATCTGTTTAAAGCATCATGTGTGTTTGTACAGAGTTTTCCATCTCAGGGCCCAGCAGGATCCCACTGGGAGTGTCTGCCCACATTGTGCTGCCCCTCCAAGTCACATCACTGAGCTGAAGGCTGAGTGCACCTGGCAGCATCAGGAGCAGCCACCATGCCCCCTCCCAACACACAGGGGGCCTGAGCTCCCTGCCATCACTTGGCACAAGCTCTGTTGTTCCATTACTCCAATTAGTGCTTCTGCCAGAACAAACAAAACAAAAATATTGTCGCACTGGGAGCTGGCAAGTTGTTCAAATGACTGCAGAACAGCTCCGCTGGTCACAACCCAAAATAAGCCAAGCAGCTCTCCCTGAAAACTTTCATGAAAACTTTCTCATGATATTTTCATGTTTTAAAATAAACAGCCTTAATCAAGCTGTGCCTGATTTATCAAAATGGAAAGATCCCACTGTGGATCTTTATGAAACATGAATTACTACTTCCAGCTAATTTTCATCCCTCTAATATTGTGAGAGTAATCAAGCAGGGCTAAAGTGTGTCAGACTGAGAGCTCACAGGACTCATCTGGCTCAACCTCAATACTTATATAGCTTTCTAGAGATTTGTCATGCTGGAAACCACAGCTGTAATTTACAAAGGTCCATTTCTATTTGCTGTTGCTGTTACAGTTGGGTTATGTTACAGATGACAAACTCCTACAGCACCTCTGAGGAGAGGAGAACTTTCCATGCTCATTCCAGTGGCTACCAAAGTTGACATTTTCACAAAAGTATTTCCACACTGCTTATCTTCAACTGCATTCAGCTGCTCTGAAATTGAGGTTTGGCAGACCTACATCCCAGAAAGTATTACAAGGGCCTACAATGTTTCACCCTAGGCAGTGATCAAGAATACAGTAACTGCCACCTCAAAATAAAACAGACATTTACAATGCAAAAGGATTACACACTTCCCTTTGTCCATCTCTTCTTTCACTAATGCACAGGTTATGCATGTAGCTAATGCACTAAAAATCACTAGAATGTACCCTATAACTACCTTTTCTTGCAAGGTTTAAGATTCAGAAAGGAACTCAATCCCTCCAGAGAGAGCAACACGACGGCAGGTCCATCAATCCAGAACCCACAAGCTGTAGTAAAGGCCTTGTCCAAAGGGCAGGACAGCCAGTGGGAGCACATAACAGCAGCACCAGGAGGGACTTTTGAGTGCCCAGGTGTATTGAATTGCTCTGAAGGATGAAACCACTTGCGTTTAGCACCTGCAGCAAATTAACAGAGTAGGCTTTGCACTGACTTCAGTGAGAATCTGCTGCAGCTGGAAAGGCCTGGTTGCTTCTGCAGGCAGACTCTGAGAGTTATGCAAATGCAGAGGATGCCAAGAAATGGTATAGTCAACAGTCAGATGAGTTCTTCTAGCCTAAAACTGGGGGCAATTTAGATTAAGATTTCTTCTTCGTGAACAGAGAAGGAGGTAAGTAACTCAAGCCAAAAGTAATTTAGCACCAGAGATGTGTGCAGCCAGTTAATTGAAAGGAGTCATACACATGCAATTCATTTTTGTGTAGCAGCTTCAAGCTGTCAATTTAATTGCTCCTTTAAATCACTAAAATTAGAGAGATTAAACCTATCTGTCCTTCTCACTAACCCAGGGCAGATTTTCCTATGTGTAGATCATTATTTGTCAGAGATACTCCCCCAAAGACTTTTTTTTTTCCCCAAAGATTTTTCTTCCCCTGCATCTTTCTCACCCTCTGCCTCTCACATGTGCTTTAAAAAAAACAAAAGCTTGTACTGAGGAAGCCAGGCCCTCCTGCCAACCACAGTCCCTTCCCACTCCCATCCTGTCCCATAATGTCACCTTGTTCTGGTGAGAAATGGGACCTTCTCCGCAGCGTGGTCGGCAGGCTGGAGGAGGAGGAAGGCAGCTTTGAGGCATGCTGGAAATACAACGTACCAGCTAAAATCGTGTGACAGAGCTGTTGAAACAAAGCTGCTGTGCTTACTAGGGAGCAGATAGTTTGTTTGGGTGGAAGTATTTTCTTCTTGCCTAATATTAATTGTCCGTGTGGGGAGATCTTTACCCTCTAGCTTGAGCTGAGGAAGACATAAGCTTCTCAAAGTTCTTTTAACCTATCTGGTACAAATGTTAAAGAAAATACACCCTAGATTAATATAGATCTTGAATTCAGGTTTTTGTCAAAATAATCTCCTGGAAGCTCATGTTCAGTAGAACTGCTGCAAAATAAAATGAGTGATTTTGGAATCAACGACTTTTCATCAAGTTATGCTAGACATTCTCAGGAGAGAAGAAATCTGTATGTTTCCTATGCTTATGCAAGTACTTCGTACTTTATTGATTGTTAACAAAAATGGCATTATTTTGTTAACCTGGCTTCATCCATACAAATGTTCAGAAATTATAAGTAAAAGTCAAATCTCCTCAAGTAACAGAAAGCACCTTCATACCTTGTGAGTGTTAAGAAATATGAGGGCCTGCAGAGAGAACAGTTTTGGTAATTTAACACCAAAAGGTATTTTTTAAAAAAAAATCAGTGCATGATACCTTAATAATGCTGGCACTGTGCACTGATTCTGCACAGAACAGATGTAAATAAAAAGTTAAGGGGTGGAAAAAAAAAAACCAACTCCAAGACAATAACATATTTCAAAGAATTGTACAAAAATAAACTGGGGAAATTCACAATTTCTAGAAGGCACAGGTGGAAGAAATAATTCTCTATGTAAATTTCTTTTTTATCTGGTGCCAGGGTTTGTGTGGGTGCTGTGTAGATTACACTGCTGTTGCTTAACTGCTGTAACATCTGTAGGATTTCTGCAGCAAGACTGCAGATGATTGGTGAGTATTTTGGCAGGAGGCTCCTCTCCCACGTTTCCAGTCTCACTGCTTGTTTTGACACTGGCTGTGTGACAGACTTGGAGGGGAGGAATTCACTCTTAAGGAGATGGGCTCTGTGCAGCTGCAGCTCTACCCCAGGATTATTCACAGCAAAGCTAAAACAAGGGATTAGCAGGATACCTGGTAGGATGAGACCACTCACATTCAAACTTTTGTAGGTTATTATCCATATTATAAGGCAGACTTGGGAGCAAATCTAAAGAACTTCTGTGTGGATTTTGGTCCTGACTAAAGCAGAAATTAAGAACCAGTTTTACAGAGGTGTATAAACAGAGGGAGAAGAAACTGCAGAAGTACATTCCTATGTTAGAATCTGTTAGAATTGCTATAGTATTTTTATAAATTAGGAAAGGAATAAGGTGTGCAACAGCCAATTAATGGTGACAGAGCACTTCAGCTGCAGCAAGCCACAAGCAATCCCTCATGTCCCTCAGAAGAGAAATGACAGGTAAAAGACAGAACCTACTCTATTTATCCCTACTGTGAATATTATCATCCATACAGGCCCCAAGCTGTGCACCTGGAGTGCCCTATTTAACTTTCTGTGCTTTCACTTCACGTTTCTTTTTATCTTTATCATGCTGTTAAAATAAACAACTAGGATGCAAGTTTCCTCAAACAGAACAGAAAAAATATGTTTAAGATAGGTAAAGATTAATATTTAACCACACAGATGAATTAAACAATAAGAAAAGTAGCACAGCTTGGTTGGCATCATCAAAGCAGCTAACTGCAAAATAAGTGGAAATAATAGCAATAAAATCAGTAAGTTAAACAGCAATAAAATCACTTGCTGAAAGGCATGAGAACCTGAACCATTCTGATTTAGAGAAATGTTTCATTCACAGTTCAGGACCATCACAGACAGTCCTCTCCTAGGTATTTATCTAAAGAGTGGTAAAGCCAATGTACATCACGTGAGAGCTGTCCAGCACTTTGCATACTTATCAGTTTATAAAGTTAAATTGCATGGGAACTGCAATGCTGAAATGCTGTGGCCAGAACTCTCCACAGAAGATAACTGCATGTCCTTCATGGTGGTTCTGAGAGACTGTGAGAGCACAAGCCTTGCTGAGTCTGGTACCCAGCTTGTCTCAGTGGATCCCAGTCAGAACTGGGAGATGGGAGGTGGAGAAGAGCTAAGGCCTCATACCACAGGAAAACAAAATAAAACAACTAGCAGTGAACCTCAAAGATCCCCAAAATAAAATAAATAACTACATAAACTAATACATAAAAAATCTAAAATAACACCAAAAACAAAATGGTCAGAAGGCTTCAGAGAACAGTGAGGACAGAAGACACACAGGTGACTTGTACCTCCTAATATTCCCCCACAACTGATTTCAGCTGCTGTTCTACTTTGCCAGTCTGGTGACCTAAAATGACTCTTGCTTACAGGTAACTTTCCACTCTGGAACCCAGGTGAGTCTGTTCCCTTTGGAGTGTCCCTCAGCAAACCTCACTGAACTTCTACTGATTGCACAAAGAATCACAAACTCCTGCTCATTCTGAAACCTGGCCCCATGAAAACCATCTGATATGTCCCACATCCTGCTTCAGAAAAGGCAGAAAATCATAGAATTATAGAATTGATAGGGTTGGAAAGGACCTCTTAGAGCACTGAGTCCAACCTTTTACACACAGCACCATGTTCACCACTGCTGGTACCCTTCCCTGGCATCCAGCCTTTTACAGAATGTTCCCATCAACTCTCCAGCCCTCTCTTCTCTAAGCTTCACGTGCACAGAAGTCATTTAAGACCTCATTTCATCCTTGATTGCAAGCTCCCAGCCTTTTCCAGGTCTCACTCTTTCACCTCAATCAGGATTGCACATGCCCTCCAATATTTGTGCAAATTCTGTATTTCTACTGTGGTACCACATTAGTCTTCCCTGTTCCTTTCCAAGCAATTCCTGCTGCTTTCTTCACCTTTCTGGCTCCTGCTGAACACCAAGATCATTTCAGGAAGTGACCTGTTCTCATCCTCAGTCCTTTCAGAGCCAGTCCTTTCAGGTGCAGAGCTCAGACTGTTTTGCCTCATGTGCATTGCTTGGTATTAATCAACACTTGGATTTTATCTGCCACTCATGTTCCACGTAGGAGTATTGTAAATGACACACGTCACAGTGTCTGCAGCAGGGAAGCCAAGGAATGACTGAACAGAAAACAGAAAACCCTACCAATGCCATTCACTGCCCAGAACTGATTCACTGACTGGTCATGTCCATCCTACAAAACAAATGACACCAGAAACCACTGTGGGGGGAGCGGGGGGAAGAAAGGGCATTCTTTAAAAAATCTCACAGTCATGGTAACACACACAGGAAAGAAATAAATTTAGCCAAATTTGAACTTCATGACTCTGCAAGTTTAGTACTATCTCTACCATGAATAATTGCACCAAGTTATGAAACAGGTGATTCCATGGTTTAAGGTCTGGTTTGTAACCTTCAGTTATTCTGCGCATTACAGGTGGACACTGGATTAGTCTAACTTAAATCTCCCGAGACCCAAAACCACACATTTTCTTGTCAAATCTGCTGCACAGCCTTCTCGTTTTTACATCACTTGGGAGAATGACCTTTAATGAAGAGCTCTCTTAAACAGCAATATGAAAAAGAACTTATAAATGTTAGGAATGTTGCTTTTCCCTTTCAACATTCCCAAGCTTTGATTTTCCTTCTAAGGACTGCATAACTGAAGACTGTATTTTCTCTCATACTTCAGTGTTATGAATATTGAAAAGCAGTAATTTTAACAATACAAAAGCAGTATTTTTTAATTTAATTAGTTTCTAGTGGGAAAACCCAGTATTTTTCATCTTTACTTTGCTTTCTAAACAATCTGTAAAGACACTGGGTTAAATCATGATGCAAACTGTGTCAGTGATTTCATGCAAAGTCTGATTCCAAAGGCGGAGAATAATCACCATTCAAATAAAAAGCTGCTAAATAGAAGTTTGTGACACTATGCACAGGGTCATCACACAGCACATACAGGACAAGCACAGAGCCAGACACAGCCAGCAGGGGTGTAGGAAAGGCAGGTCCAACCTGATCTCTTCCTGTGACCAGGGGACCTATCCGGCAGGTGAGGAGAAGGTGTGGATGTGTCACTTGGCCTCCCACAGCATCTCCTGGAACAGCTCCATCCCAGGGCATGGAGAGGGGCATCTCCCCTGGGATAAGGACTGGCTGGTGGTCAGGCCCAGGGATAGTGGGGATGGTGCTGACCAGCGGGTGACCGGTCACCAGCAGTGTCCCCAGGGAGCAGTGTTGGCCCAGTCCTGTTCAATGTCTTTGGTGATGGCCTGGGCAAGGGGGTCGAGTGCTCTGTCAGTAGGTTCATGGGTGACACTGAGCTGGGTGGGAGTGTGGATCTGCTGGAGGGCAGGAAGGCTCTGCAGAGGGATCTGGACAGGCTGGACCACGGGCCAAAGCCGTGGCTGTGCGGGTCAATGCCAAGCTCTGCACCTTGGCCTCAACAATGCCCTGCAATTCTGGCTGGGACAGAGGGGCTGGAAACCTGGGACAGGTTTTCCTNTCAGTGCCCTGGACGGGGGACAAGGTGGGGATCAGGCATAGACAGGACCTGATGATCTGGGAGGGATTTTCCAGCCTAAAAGATTCTCTGATAAAGTTTCTAACCCTGAACATCACTGTCCTGTAATCTAAAGATCATAGGAAATACACAAAACTAGAGGAGCAGTGATCCATGCTTACACAGAAATTATTCTCTCCTGATGTCCTCCCACCCATCAGTCAATGATCAGAGCTCTAGACACAGTGGATACAAAATCCACTGAGATCCACAGGGATCATTTGCTCTCTTAAACAGATTTTCATGGGTGATTTTGAGACTGGGGTCTTCAAAGCAGTTTCTTGACATTTCAGTGGGAAAGAGGCAAGTGTGAGCTTACAGCTGTATTGTGCATTGTCACACATAATCAAAATGAACTGTGGATTTGAGCATGTTGAGTGAAAGGGAAATTGATTTTGTAGACTTTAAAAAAATTGTTATTTGCAACATGACCTATGGGAGGACCCTGTTAGTGGAAGATATTAATATGTCAAAGGGTACACAGCAAGATAAGCAGCACATTCAAAACTAAAATCAAGTATTTTATCTTGCACAAAATACCTTCAGTCAGTAGTTGCTTTACAAAGAATATATAGTATACACTCACAATAAGTAAAACTGTATACCACCTTTGGACACAGAAAATCTCATTTTTAAAAATAAAATCTTAAATTGTACATGAATGTAAAAAAAAATCGAAACAAGAAAGATATTATCTGGAAGCTTAGCAGATCCCATACATGTCAAATATTAATCTTCCAGTAACAGGCTGGATTAGAAATATTAAGAAATCAACCAATACCTTTGGAAAATACCTTAAAAATACCCAGTTCCAGCCCTGCCATGGGCAGGGGCACCTTCCACTAAACCAGGTTGCTCCAAGGCCCATCTGACCTGAGCATTTGCTCGTAAGAACACAGAGGTCTGCTCTTGAGGAATGTTCACCTCCTGAGAACCTGTGAGTGCTGTCTGTGCCCAGCACACTCCCTCACCTGGCGGGCTCCCGTGCCCAGCTGCAGCTGTGGCAATGGCAAAAGCAGAAGCAGGAGACACTGAGCAGTGGCTGTTGTCAGCAGTCTGCACTGTAAAGGGGAAAAGACAGGAAAAATTAACTTCTACAAACATTTTTTTTATTCACCCAACAAGACTTTGCATCTTCAGTAATGTTTGTGACTTTGTGAACATTGTATTTATTAATACTGTCAGATTATTTTCTGTGAAAGGCAATGGAAGTATCATAATCATATTTATGGTTTATATTTCCACATCATTATAATTAATGTTGCTATAGAAAAAACGTCTAAGACACTGCCAAGGTGAGGAACAAGATATTAACCAAATCAGAGGAGGGGAAAAAAAAAAAAAAAGGCGATCCATAAAAATAATGGCATAGAAAATTAACCTAAACAAAAAATTATGTCAGAGAATTTAGCATATTCACCATCTTCCGATAACTGGATTCTCATGTTTTCCCTGGTCACTGCCCAGGATGAGCAGATTTTATCCAGCTTTCTCTACAAGGAGTTCTGTGCACATTGTCTCTAACTAGACTCAGATAATGTGACACTGCCCACAGTTTCCAGCTCCCAAATCTTGCCTTCTTGCCAGAAATGTGCCCAACCACATAAAATTACTATTGGTTTAGATCTAAAGTGTCCTGGCAACTTATTAGCCAAGTGAGAAGACTCTACTTTGCTTTTGTTTTAGTCCCAGGTATGAAAGACCTGCCCAGAAACCCGGCCTGCAGGGGCTGGCAGCATTTTAAGTCTTCATGGATGCAGCTCACAGCCCTGCTAATGATTTCAAAGAGCCACGTGAGAGCTATTTGAGGAGCTCCAGCTCTCTTTTTCCTCTTCAATTGAGCAGCTTTTTCAAATTTTGGAATGAATAATGTGAGACCATCTGTAAATGTTCAGTGTTACACAAAGAAACAGACACAGTCACTCCCCATTGACAACAATGGGTGTTGTGTGTTTCATGATTACAGATGGTGCCCAAAATATGTCCCCTCATCAGCTGAAAAAAATATGTCAGAGTCTTGAGAATTCTGTGAGAACAGGACTGATGCAATATTAGTCTTGAACTTGGGCACATCGTGCTTGAGCTATTTCAGAACAATGAATCATACTGGAGTCTCAACATGCTTCCATTCCTCATTATTGCTGCTCAAATTTAACAGGCACACTTCACATTTCAATGGCTTTTTTTTTTATTATTATTTTTAACACCTGAGAAACAAGAAAAATACAAGCATACCAGATGATTCAAACACTATTACTGCTTTCTACTGTCCTGCAGAGATCACAGGTGCAGTGATTAAGCTCTGTTTGAAGGGACTGGCAGAGCCAGGACACATCAGCTCTCACCTCCTGGCTGCCGGTAGCGGAGGTGACGCGGTGTCGAAGGGGACCTGCACGGGGACAGCTCTGCAGTGTCCACCACTGAGGTGCTCTCAGGAATGGTCCTGTCCACCGACACAGATTCCAGAACTGCTGCTTTAAAAGAGAATAAATGTCAGTACTGGTGACTGTGCATAATTTGGTTTACAGTTGTTTCGAACAGTGCTGCTCCTATAATTTGCCATGAGATTTTGCCATTAACTCAGCAATAATTATCCTTGGGGTAGAGTTAAAGGAGTGGGAAAGTCTTGTACCAATCACACAAAAGCTCATAAATAAAGAACTTGGTGAAAACCAGCAAGTTGTCAGTTTTAAAGTATGTTGGATAAAGCTGCACTTTCAATCAGGAGAATAGGCAGTGACATGCACACATAATAAGGGTACTTGAACTCACAGGTTTTCTATGACCTGGGGAAAACAATCCTTGTTGAATAACAAAGTGTAATCAAAATCTGTCCAATAAAATTGCCAAACAGCGCTGGAGAGCAGACTAGTCCGCGGTGGAGTTCTTTTATCAGAAGAGTAAAAAAAAAGGAATGGGAAAAACACTACTTCCAAAATGAGGGAAAACAAGCTGATAAATGCATCCTCCATTTGATGTGAATGACAGCTCTGCTTGCAGCATAAGCATTGTGTATATAAAGCTAAATATAAACAAAAGCTTTGGAAAACAAAAACTCTGAAAGCAAACAACTTTGAAAGTAGGTAAGGAAGGTGAAAATCCCAACCTGTAAATGGACAACAGTCATAGAGAACAGCAATCACCATAATAACACATCCTGGGAAACAGAATTTGTACAGTTGTACTGACTTAGAGTAAGCCAGAGCTGAGTTTTTTTTTGAACTCTAGCAGTATCAGAGCAACAGGACAACCCATTTCTATCCCCCTTATGAGATTTCTTTTTAAACTTACGTTCATCAACATGCTGCATGCAGCTGGGCAAAAAAAAGAACTCTCTGCTGGAGGACAGAGCTCTCTACCTGCAAATTCCTCCAGACCAAGTGCAAGCTGTTCAGCAGTCGATCCCCAAAGGGGTGGGAGACTGCACTGACAGCAATTTAGCATCTATATGGCTTCTGGCCATTTACAAATGTTCCTTGTGCTGTCCAGGTAACGCTTCCAGCTTTGACAGACCACAATGAGAAATGTGAATAACTCTCCAACAGTGCCAACTGCCTACACTTGGGCAGAACAACCAGCTCGTTACCAGTTCACTTTACAGTGTGTAGAAAAAATGTTACAGCTAAGACAGCAGTTATCTGCCTGCAATTAATTTTAATGCATGGCCTGTATTTTGGAATATGCTGTGCTATGATCCCATTGGTTTAGATATGGCTAAAGTAGTGCACAAGAAGAATTTGCACAACTTTGCATAGAAAAAAACCTCCATTTTATATATATATATAAAGAGTCTGTTTTGAAATTAATGTAAAAACATCCAGCATACTGGATATATAATATCCATGATTATGCACAACAGCTAACCAGTATTTTTTAAAAATATAAAGCATGAGCAAAGATCACAGAATATCCCAAGCTGGAAAGAACCCACAGGATCATCAGTCCCACCCCTGGCCCTGCACAGACAGCCCAACAATCCCTCCCTGTGCATCCCTGGGAGCAGTGTCCTAATGCTCCTGCAGCTGTGGCAGCCTCAGGGCTGTGCCCATTCCCTGGGGAGCCTGGGCAGTGCCAGCACCCTCTGGAGGAAGAACCTTTCCCTGATCCCCAGCCTGACCCTGCCCTGACACAGCTCCAGCCGTTCCCTGGGTGCTGTCCCCATCACAGGGAGCAGAGATGGGAGCTGTCCCTTGGGATGAAGCTGCAGCCTGGATGAGCTCTGTCCTCAGGCTCCTCTGCTCCAGCTGAACACACCAAGTATCCTCAGCTGCTGCTTGTGTAGCCCCTCCAGACCCTTTACCATCCCTGTGTGTCTCTTTTGCACACACTCTAATAGCTTTAGCTCTTTGTGATATGATGCTGCCCAGAACTGTCCCCAGGACTTGAGGTGAGGCTGCAGCAGCAAGCAATGCTGGGCCTGGTACCTCCCAGGATAGCAATGTCCCTCCTGACTCCAGGCCAGTGCTGACTCAGACAGAACTGGATATGGACCAGGACCCCCAGATCCCATCCCACAGCTGCTCTCCAGCCCCTTGCTCCTCAGTCCATCCACACAGCCAGGATGCCCATCCCAGGTTCAGAATTCCTTGTTAAAACTAACACAGTTGGTCATTTCCCACCCCTCGTTTGCTGAGCTCTCTCTGCAAGGCCTCTCTGCCCTTAAGGGAGTTGACAGCTCCTCCCAATTTAGTGTCACCAGCAAACTTACTTAGTACTCCTTAGAGTCCTGTGTCCAGGTTGCTAATGAAGATGTTGAAGAGCACAGGGCCAAGGACAGAATCCTGGAACCTCAGCAGTGACTGGCGTCACCTCAGTCACTGCCACCCTCTGTGCCCACCTCATGAGCCCATTGCCCACGATGTTTTTATCCACCTGTGGGGCTGGACAGTTTGTCCAGATGGATCCTGGGAGAGACTGTATCAAAAGCTTTGACGAAGTCCAAAAAGACCACATTACCGCCTCTGCTGGGTCAACCAGGTGTGTCACCCTGTCATAGAAGGAACTCAGGTGTGACCAGCAGGACCTTCCCCTTGTGAAGCTGTGCTGACCTATTGTTGCCAGATGAATACCTGTTTGCTCAGCTGGTAGGGAAAAGACAATGATTATTTTGTAAAATCACTGGCCTGTGGAACTGCATAATGGGAATCATGTTAAATATCAACCCAGCAGAGGCGCAGGACAATATACTTTCATCTCCAAAATAATGAATTAAATTGGTTGTGCCAAGCTGGCTCCAGATTTGGGAAAGTAACACCAAACTTATGGGGTGGTCATGTGTCACTTCAGGGCTGACAACCACCAGAGACCACTGTACAGACCCCTGAGACAGAAAAACTCACATGAAAAGGGAGGGAACGTATGTTGATGACTTTGGGGGAATGATTATCATATGAATATTTGTTATGGGAAAATCAGTGAGCATGCATGTAAAATACAGCCTGTGAAGAGAAGCCTTTTCTGTGGTCAGCATGCACTGTATTTCAGAGACAGCCCCTCATGCCTCTAGCTGAATGAAGGATGGCTGCTGCTCAATGCTGCACTGGTGTAAGGGAGGTTTTATATATTTTTCAGTAACACAACGCCTCCAGGTGTTTTTCAGCACTTCCCAGGATAATTTTCTCTGTGACCTTACCAGACACTGAAGTGAGGCTGATGGGCCTGTAGTTTCCAGTGCCACCCTTCCTGCACTTTTTGAAAATTGGGACAATGTTAACCAGCTTCCACTCAACTTGGACCTCTCCAGATTCCCAAGACTTTTCAAATATTGAGAGAAGCCTCACAATGACATCAGTCAACTCTCTGAGTATTCTCAGATGAATCCCATCAGGCCCCATAGATTTATAGAGATCCAGCTGGTGCAGCAGATCCCTGCAACTTCAGGATCATCTGTGAGTTTATCATTCTCAAGCCATGATCATTCAGCTCAGGGCACTGGGACTCCCTAAGCCCATGTTGGAGAGGTAAGGAAAACAATAAATGTCCCTGTCTTGTTCAACTCCCCATTTGTGAGGTGACCACCTTCATTCTGGAATGGGCCAATGTAATTTCTGCACTGTTTTTTGCCAATGTTTTAAAGCCCTTTTTTTATTGTCCCCCACAGTTCTGGCAAGTTTCAACTCCAGTTAAGCTTTGGCTGCAAAAACTTTCTCCCTGCAGAGCACCATCTCTGTGTTCCTGCCACGTTCCATCCAACCTTCTCCTGCTGGGCATACACCTCCCTTTTCTGCTTTACCTCCAAACCAAGATCCCTGCCCAGCCAAGTCAGCCTTCTGTCTCATCTGTTTGACTTTCAACATTTTGGAATTGCCTCTTCCCATGCCCTTAGGAGGTGATAAAGTGACCCACACTAATGGATCCCAGCACCTTTGGAAGATTTATCCCAGGGATCTGGATCGCTATTTCTCTGAGCAGCCTAAAGTCTGCTCTACTCATGTCCAAAGGTGAAAATTTTCTGATGCCTTTCCCCCTAGCAACAGAGACTTTAAACTCAATCACTGTGTGCCTGCTGCAGCAAAGATAGCCACCTATCATGTCATTCATGCAACCCTCTCTGTTAACAAGCAACAAAATCAAGGAGGACATCTTTCCTGGTCAGCTCTCCTAGTACTTGTATATGAAGTTGTCATCCAGGTGGTTTATTATTTTTAGACTCCAGAGAAGGGACTTAACCTGGGAGACAATTACATCACCATCTGTCCTCCTAACTGGTGTTTTCTATCAATTATAACAATTTCCTAACACCTATAAAATGTACTCACCCCTGTGGGGATGGGCTTTTGTGGACATCTTTCCATAACTGCCCCTGAAGGCCTTCAAATAAAGATCCACTTTTATATTACCTCCTTACTAAAATTATCTCGAGTTTCATTTCCAGGTAGGGAAAAATGCAACAGTCTGGGCTGGGAGATCTCTAGCAGTGATGCCTGGATAACTCCCACATAGACATCTGCATCCTTTCTGCCCCTCGATTCTTACCCAGAGCCTCTCAGCTGTGTCACTGCAGTTGTGCCCTCCCTACATTCCAACCCTTCTGTTACACACTTTGCCTCTCTCTGCCTCCTCTACCCTGCCTATTCTTCCTTAAGAATCTGTAACTGTTCAATAGGGCACTTCAATCACAGGACTCATCCCAGTAAGGTTTCACTTGTGCCAGTGATGTCAAATCTCTAGGACTGGGCCAAGGATTCCAGCTCCTCTCGTTTGTCCTTCATGCTGTGTGTGTTGGAACAAAACACTTCAGCTGTGGTCTGTTGTGGCCAACACCTCCCACCAGTGCTCAGTTCCTCAAGTTTTGGTGCATCACCCCATTGCCTCTCACTACCCAGCCTGGTTTTGTTCCTTCCCCTTTCCAAACTAGTTCAAAGCTCTACTAGCAAGTCCTCCTAGTTCCTGTGCCACAAACTTTTTTCCTCTCTGAGAGGTGCATCCCATCAGGTGTCAGCAGATCAGGGGTTGTTTGGACCTCCCATGGTCAAAATCCCAACATTTTTCTGACGACACCAGCCTCTGCTCTTGATTGGCAGACTCCTAGAATGCTACAGTGGATAACCTGCCTGTTGAAAAGGGATTTTTTGTTAAACAATAAGCAACATTCTGTAAAAACAATCCCTTGGCATAATGAAACATCTAATATTAGCAGGGCACCACTAATTTATCAGTAGGGAGAAGACGTAACTTTTCAATCACATTTGTCTTACTTCATATTTGGTAATCCTTCTCTTCTTTCCTGTCATTAATTTTTTGTTATTATAGAACTAGAAATTAAAATTGAGCTACATTTGCTCGGATTTAGAGATCAAGTTCCTCAAGTTCCTAAGCCAGGCCATGTACAACCATTTTTAAATATTGATTTTAGGAATGGAAAAAAAAGCATTTTTAAATTGCATCATTTTCTGTTTAGCGTAACAACAATAAAAAAAGATTACTGCAAACTTCTATTCCAATTAAGATCACTCTTCTGTCCCCAAAGGAGAAACAATGCCGACTTCTGTTTCCTATGAGACTGGAGCTAGTTTCTTGCTTTGCCATCTATAACTACAATGCTCCCAACCCTAGATAACCACACTGAGGTTTTTATTAACCAACTTCAGCCCTCTAGAAGTAAAAATTATTCCAAGGTGCCTTACAGAATCCACAAAGGAAACAGGCATTTGCTCAGGAACAATTAATCTATTTTAGACCTGTACCTTCTGGAGAGATAGCCAAATGACATTCACACCACCTGGTACAAATGTCACTGATGTACCAAGCACATCACAGGCATTATTTATTTGGACTAGAGATGGGATCTTCATGGAAAACCAGCCCTCTATACAAACATGCTAAAGTTGTTAGGTATTTCTTTTTAACTTAATATTTCATTTCCTGCAGTACATGGTACAACTTAAAAACCTCTCACCTCAGGAAACACAACTGGCATAAAATATGCTCTTCTGCCTTTCTCCTTAACACTGCACTGAAGTGAAAACAGACAAGGTGCTATGGGTTGGAATGAGATGAGCTTTAAGGTCCTTTCCCACCCAGACATTCTGTGATCCTATGACTTTGCCATGCTGCTATTCCTGGGAAGGAGCAGCAAAGCGCTGGGAATAGAGAGCACCTCACAGCCTCGACCAGAGGAGCAGCAGTGTGGCAGGACGAGTCCTCCCATCCTCTACCACACACAGCTGGTGCAGACATGGAAGAGACAACCCAGGGGCTGAAAGGCCCAGCAAAGGCACCAAAAGGGCTCAGGCCTCCCTTAAGAGTCAACATCTTGGTCTGAAGAGCAGATGTGGGAAGAGAGAAAGGAAATATTCTTGACTGTTTTACAAACTATGAAAGACACACAGAGTTATCACACAGGCAGAAGCCTTCTATACTCTGAAAGTGTTCGGGACTTCTCCCCGGATTCTGGACGCAGGTTCTGTGGTTACTTCCCTGAGGACTGAGGGAAAGGATCTTGATGTGTGCCCCACCCACAAACAGATGGTAAGATACACTGAATCCTAAGCTGTATTATTTCTTCACTAACTGTAACATTAATAGGTATCTTTAACCTCATACTGTATACACCTACTAGTAGTTTTCTTTTTGTCCTTATTCCTGTGTAGTATTCATTTAAGTTTTCTGCTGGTCTTCTGTCTATTGAATAAATAATTCATTCTCTAATAGACCAAATAATATAATAATATTATAATATCAGCCATTATTAAAGAACTTGCAAACAAGACGGGGTTTTGGGGTGCTGGCCACCTCAATAAAGCCACTGCCTGCTGCCAGAGGCCTGGGCAAAAGGGCAGGACTTATCTAAACTCGCACATCTGTTCGTAACAAGCAGCAAACAGCCCGCTGGATTCCGGTGCTCTGTGGGTATGGAATACCTCTGCGGATGCTCCTCCTCAGCTTGTTGCAGAGGTCCAGGCGTGGGTTCTCCAGGCTGTCCTCGGCCGAGCCCGGGCTCTGCTCAGGGGATGACAGCCCCCGGCTCAGGTCCAGCGGCGCCTTGCTGCCCGTGGGTGGCGGGGACGTGGCCGGGCTGTAGCTTGAGGTAGGACTGCTGGCCACAGACGAAGCTGAGAGGTCGAGGGCGCCGATCCTGGAGTTCAGTGGGGAAGTCAGGGACAGTTTGCGGGTCCTGGCAGGTGAGGAGGTCCTAGAGAGTGACAGGGGAGGAGGAGAGGAAAACTTGCGGCAGAGATGTGGCGACTTCCCGTCAGCCAGGTACTCCCCTCTGTTGTTCTGACTGGTGGCAAAGAACAGTTCCAAAGACCTGAGAGCCAGAAACAAAAAAAAAAAGCAACACGGTAGCAAACACTGAACAGATTTAAGAGAAAACGCTTAAATTTTGCATGGCACTGCAAAATCTGTGTGACATATAGTCCTCAAAGCTTGGGCATATAGCTGAGACAGAGCCTCCTTAAAACCGACACCCTCTTTGCAGACTAATAACCTTTTCCTCAGATTATTTACAAGCAGAAAATAATGAGAAAAACACCCACGAAACGAACAGCGACTGAGGCCGTGGTATCTCTTCCAAAAATCTGTGACAGAAAGGTCACGGGAAGGTGGAGACCCCCGTGCTCACCTGACAGGAATGGAGGTGAAGGGCCGCCTGTAGATGTCGGAGAGCTTCTCCAGGACCACGGCCGCGGTGGTGAAGATGCGGTAGGTGTGCAGGAAGGTGTTGAGGAAGTCGATGCTGAGGAACCGCAGGTCCGTCAGCCGCTCCAAGAGGCGCTCCACGCTGGCGTAGCGGATCTGTGGGACTTTGCAGGAATTCAGTGTTTTGCTGAAGCAAATATCAATGTCGTCTCTGTGAAGACGGGCGTCAGACCTACACAAAAGTCAAATTTAAAACACTTTACCAACGAGTGATCATGGCTAAGGAGCGGCACACCTTTAGCTGTTCCTGTCAACATAAAAGCAGCAGGTATTTATGTACTATTGCGTTTCATCAATGCAAGAAAACCTTTAGTTTGTGGTGTTACCTGCTTCCATAGCTAAGGGAACTTAAATTTTATTTTTGGCAAATGTTTTACACTTCAAAGCCTTAATCATGCTTAGATTTGAAAATCTAAGTGCTGTTGTCTGAAATGGAACAGGAGGCAGAATTGTCCCCTCTTGTCTCTTTCAGGCTATTGTGGCCCATAGGTCAATATTACGAAAACCTCAGCATGGAATAATTGTTTGCAATGTTTTCTGCTAGGATGAAGCTTTATCTAAATTAAAGTAATGGATTCTGAAACAACCCAGCAAAATCAACTCCTTAAGCTAGGTTTAAGACTTACCTGCAAATTAACACATGCCTTCAGATCCAAGAATTACTTTTCAAAAAGTTTTAAAAGAATTTCAAAGCAGAAACAAAGAAGAATCTTTGTTTTAGTTAAAAAAACAAAACCAAAAACCAACCAATTTTTGCTTGGCAAGAATCATTTACATAACTCTATCCATAATGGGGGGGTGGGGGGGTGGGGGGTGGTTCCCCTCAAATTCTGTTTTGCTTAGTTTGTAAATAAACAGGATGAACATTAAGTAAAGCATCTTTCAATAAACTCCATCTTTTTGCTAAAAAATATTGGATTTTCTCAGAAGAAAGATCAGGATATTCCACACAATTCTACACTGTATTACATAAAAGAAACAACAACAAAATCTTGTTTCTTAAACTGGGTCCTCCAAAAAGTGGCAAATTTTTGTTTATGTCATCCAATGACATCTGACTCTGAAAGTCAAACTGTTCTGCAAATCAGGCAAGTAAAATTTAAGAAGGAGAACACCAAATCTGTGTCTGTTGTAAAGGTCTGTATGTTCTTTAGAATTAATATTCCTTTCTGTTGACACTGGGACTAAGGTCCTGCTGTACTTTGAAAGGGGAAAAATGTACTTTAAAACTCAGCAGGTGACAGAAGTGTTTATGCACTGGAGAGTTCCTGGAATAAAGCTGAAGACAATAAAATGCATTATTTCCAGGGATCAAAGGCATGTACCCTAACAGTGCATTCCCCTCTCTCCCACTTCTAAGCACAAAGAGAGGAGAGGAAACAACAACAGAAGAGGTATTTGAGAAACCAAGAGATGTGACAGATAATAGTGAGAAAGAAAACAGTTTTATGTCTATCCCCATGTTTCATTCACATATATATTCATTGGTCACTAATAAGGAAAATTCATGTAAATTGAGGTATGTAGAAGATCCAAGTTCTGTTGAAAATCTGGAATCATGTACTGAAAATATCTCAGTAGAAACAAAAACTACCTATTACAATTAATAACTGAGAGAATCAAAAGGTAAGGGAAGCAGCCTTATAAATGATGCTACTTTGATGTGATCAGTTAAAATGAGAAAAAATAATTTTAACAGAAATAACAGAAATATAGAGAACAAAACCTTTGTCTAATATAACAAAATAACCTTGAAAATGGTACTTGTCTGCAGTCACATAAATTCTGAAGACATTTTTTAAAATCACCAATAAAATCATGAGACGATAAGGAAAAGCTAACTGAGAACAAAATCATTCACTGGAGGCATAACTGAAGCCAGCTACTCAAAACCCAGAAAAAGATAAGTTGTGATCCAACACTGTGAATTGAGAGTTCACCACTCTGAGTGATCCCTACAATTCCAAGAAAGGGATTTGAAAATACATGTTTTAGGATATAGAATCAGTTCCATTCAACCCAAAGGTTTGCATTTTCTAAACACATGCTTTCTCCTGTTATTTTTTTTTTTTTAATTGAAGAAACACAACAATGTATTTTGTTCTCTGTTGCACTTACTTGATCATGTGTGGCACTGTAACTTTGGAGTTTTCTTCAAACACTATTGTCATTAATCCATTGCACCTGATATTATCAATGCACTGTGAAAATAAACATTGAAAACTGTCTGTTTCTTGAAAATCAAAACACAGTGTTAGGAGACTTATTTCTGCACTTTTCATATCCCTCTAAGCTTGAAGCACAGCTTTTGCAGTGCATGGGCTGATTAAGACAAGGTATTTTCTCAAACAAAAAGCAGTGATGCAAGAATTAAGAGTCGACATGCTTCTCTAGCCTTTGCCTCTCAGGGTATTCTGTTCAGCAACCTTTTTTTTCCACATGATTAAGTATTTTGAGTTGGAAGTGATGTTTTCTTTGAAGGTCCTTTGAAAGGGAACAAAACTCTCTATTTCTAGTATTTCCTGAAAGAGTGTAAGCTTGAGAAATCAAGACTGCAAGAAAGTCAGAATGCTTTATACTCCAAGGGGTATAGTGATACCTTAACCTTTACTCTGTGCAAAAGACCAGAAGGGAATATAAAAAGCTTCCAGAAACACACTTGTAAAAACAAATTCAAGTGCTGCTCCTTGTGAAACACAGCTGTGAGGAAGCTGTCCAAGCTGTTAATGCAAACTCTTGTATAAATGTTTCAGGCTGGGAATTAGGAGGGACTTTTACATAGTTCAGACGAGCCCAAAGAAGGGAACAGAGCTGGGGAAGGGGCTGGACCTGCTACCAAACCCTACAGGGCTCTTGTCTTCATAATATTTCTACTTTTATTCAAACATATACATATACATGTGTATGTTTATGTATATATGGACAATCTCCTTACATCAGAAAAAAGGAGTTTCAAAAATTATCACACACATTTATCTCAACTTCAAGAATATGTGTAGCCTTCAGGCTTTGGAACAGTTCACAGCAGAGCAATGACTGATACTGGATTGCTCAAACCTGATAATCACAAGCCTCTTCAGGTTTGGACTACATCTATAGCTATAAATTTAAAATATCATCTATGTAGTTTTATGTGGGCTTCAATTTGGGATTTTAAGATTATTTGGAAAGTGAAGCTGCAATAATTCACAGCATGATTTTCTCAAATCATCACCTAAAAGCAATGAGAAACATATTTAGTAGAAATACTTATATTTCCCCTACTTGACCATGAAATGTTTCAAAGAAGACCTTAGCACCAATCGTGGTACCAGATCACTTTTTAAATTATTATAATTTAGGCTAAGAACTGACTTACTCATTTTCTTAAATGGTCTTTCCATGTCAGCAAATCACTCCAATAATTTTATGTGTTAATGGAACAACATAATTCTCTGAAAATCTGTTTTGTAAAAAATTTTTCAATCAGGTCTGTCTGTAAAACAGCAAGTTGCAGCTTATACTACATTTTGAGATTTTTATTTTCCTATTTTTGTTCTTCAAAAATGTTAATCCAGCACAAAGTAAGTCAGAATTCTTATTTTTAAGCAATTTCTACTCATTATGGTGATGATTCATCTGGAGATGTTGCCAGCAACGATAGCAGCTTTGGAAATGCATGACACTCCATGCTGATATTCCTCTAATCAGCTATTTCTCTCTAAATTAATAGAGGATAGGACCTGAATTCAGAACATGAGAGATCTATGTTCTTGTTTGTGTGCATAAGCAAAACATAAATAGCCTTGATTTGACTCTGGTTAGCTGGAAGTTTAGGGTTT
>VWYO01005206.1:274399-286467 GCA_013400275.1 Rhadina sibilatrix | reverse complement strand
TTTTTTTTTTTTTGCAAGATGCTCTGGGTGAACTTGAATACAAAAGACAGCAAATAAAATGTCACATTTCTCCAGCCAACCCTCTTGAAAATCCAGTAAGGGGTGTCAACAGCAGGAACAAATAAACAAAACAACCCCCCATCTGAGCCAACATATCCATTATTGGAACAGCCATGCTACTGAATCAGTTTTACACTGTATTCTACTGGTTTCACAAAAACATATCTATTTGCTCTTACAGAAAAAAAAAAGGGTACTAATTTTAGGAAACTAGAAACAGTACTTACTACTGACAGCTGAATTTAACTTACAATCATCATCACTCGCTTCTGTCTCCTCGACCAGTGTGCACTCTATTAGAGACAGAACACCTCCTGTCTGTGGAAACAAAGCACATTTCACACAAATGTTATTTATTCCCATTTGTCCCAGGTGTTTTTAAATGTTGACATGCCTTACTCTTACATTACATTACTTAGGGCTCTAAGGAATGTACATCAATTTCACGATGCACGTTTTTTCCTTAAAGAACTAAACCCAAACAGATTAAATATGATGTTTTTCTTAATCCAACAGATCAATAGTACAGTGCACAAAACTTATTTCACTTTTACCACACTGTAATTTATGGCACACAGAGACTTGTTCACAAGTTCCAAAAAAATTAACTAGAATTTCATCTTCTGAATTTAAGTGACACACATACAAGTTGTTTTTAAGGTTCCATTAGGCTCTATTTATTTTGCATAAGTACTTGAACTATTTAAGAGGTGCAAAGTGAGAAAGCACAAGAACCTTGATAACCTCTCGGTATGCCAAATTAAAATTCCATTCAACATAATCCACTCTGTGAGCTACCCATAAACCAGCACTATGAAAGCCTGATTCTCAACAAATATAACTAGATTGTTCTTAGATGACATTTTAGTTTAAGAGAACATGCTGTTCAGGAAAACAGAATTGACTTTGAAAATTAATTTTATTAGAGCGCTGGAAAATGTTCTTTGGCAATTCTGCAGGGTTATACTGACTGATTTATGCACTAAAAACTGACTTAAATTCAGTGCTACATACACTGAATTTATTCACTACTTCAAACAAATAGATGCCTCAATGCCTTGTTTCTAATCTCCAATTTACTAGAATTAACTGAGTCTAAAAAAAGAAAATTGACTGAATTATATTATTTGCAATGAAAAGACAAAGCAATTAAATATTGTGCACCACCAGACTTTTTTTTATAACCATTAATGCAAAGCTCAGGTGAAAGCCCTAAAACAGTAAAATGTAGACAGTTCACCAAAGATGTGTTTTCATTTTAAATCGTAATATAAAGTCCATACCTTAAGAAGATGCAATTTTCCTCCTGAACTTCTTGTACAAATTAAAAAGTGTTTTGTAAACAAGAAGCATTGTCTTTCTCCTTCTTTCTTCAAAGACAACGAGCCCAGGCGAACTTTACTCAGCTTTCCCCTCTCAACTGAGGGGACCTGGATAAGGGAACCTGGTAATGAGGGTGCAAAATTTATGTATTACACTAATATTTAGTGGGTGGTGCTCAAGTTGTTAATTCATTGAATATTGTTACATTAATTAACACAGCTCTTCATTCCAGTATGAATGTGTATCAGTGTCTCTTTTAAGCACAAGTCAATCCCTTTTTTTACTGCACAAGTTCCCTTTGCTTCTTATAAACAGACTCAAGTACAGTCTAGACTAACATTTGTGTATATGGCAGGATTAGATCTAGGGCTGATTTGGCAATTAAACACACCAAGAAGCCATAGATCAGAAAATGTGGCTGAACAGCAAACACCACTTTGACTGCCACTGCTCTTGCAAAAGACAAGGCACTTCCAAACCAAAGAGACAGAGAATGGAAAGAGCACAGAAAAGTTCTTTTTGATGGAAGAGAGTTTGTGTGTGTGTCCGTGTGCAAGAGAGATGGAAATGAAGCACATTTCTTCTTCTTATCTTGTACTGCATAATTGTCAGTGCTCCACAGCTCATCTGAAATGTGTTACCAGTAAAACACTCCCGAACTAAATTGAACCCACTTACATAAGCCTGAATTTTGCTTGGCAGAGCTCCAGGCTGGGGACAGCTCTGTTTCTCTGCTGTTTCACATCTCAGTCTGTGACCAACTTTTCCAGATTGATCCCACCATGTGTATCACCTCCAAATTTGGAGCAGGAGTTAAATTTGGTGGTGAAGTGCAACTCCTTTGTAGGTTAAACAGAAAGATTTCTACCATTCAACTTGCTGTTAGCAAACAGGGCAGCCAAGAGACCTCCCAGTCTCATTCCCACACATCTCTCCTCACTATTACCTTTACACTGGCTTGTGTCTTGTTTCAGCATTAGGTAAACAAAGAGCTAAACCAGCTGGAAAATAATGCTGGGAAGAGGTGGCTGATAGCCACCTAGCTGCCTAACAGGTGCAAGGTCACAAAAGCATTGAGAAACTGATGATGCAAAGGGAGCTGCACAGCAGAACAAGCAGGAGGAGAAGGCTTTGACCTGCCCCTTCCAGATACAAATTAGCACAGCTGCATCAAAGCTCAAAGTAGTGGTAGCATCCTGACACAATGCCAGCCTGACAGAATTATCCACGAAATATCAGATTAGCAATTCTTACTCTGTGTTGTCAAAAGAATTATCTTCCTCAAAGTTCACATATACAATCTTAAATTAACAAACAGAGAAATCGCAGTAACTGAGAAAGCTGCCTTTATCTACTTTTTTCCTCCACTTAGCTCTCTCTATATATTTAAGTAGCCTTAAGTTGTTAATATGTAAACTTCTATTGACACTGGAAAATACACAGCAGTAAATTCACCAGAGAACAGTGTTCTCTGACAGACATTTCACATTTAGACTAAATGTGTATAACGCAACTTGTGTCACCGGCAGTGAAATTATGCTCTAGAATTTTGCAAAGGAATTTGGAACACTTCAGATTCACTTACATTCTGACTCAAACCCATAAATATTTATTGGCTGTTGTGCATTTCCCCTGGACAAACAGCCAACCTGCCTCAGCTGTAAGAGAGAGGGAAGAGACCATTTCCATGTAGAACAGTGATTTTTCCATGTTACACTGACTGTCCCTCAAGCCACACTGCAAGGCCAGTATGTTCAAAACAACTCCCAGACAGAATTCCAGGGTACTTTTAGTCCTAAAATTTCATCTACACTTTTAGGGTAGCAATATTCAAGCTGTACATTTTGTTTCTGCTTTGTTTAGTAGAGTAATAGTACCTATAAATATGATACGCTTACAGGAGTAAGTTTACAGCTAACTTTTATTTGTCTGTGTTTTCATTAGAATGCTTTCAGGACTAACATACTCTGTTCTGCCATAATGGGCTGAAGGTTAAACAATGTTCTTGCACAGAGGTGAAATAATGTTTAATAAGGTAAGAGAGAGCAAACCTCTCTCTAAAAGCAGAAAACAGAGACTGTATTTTCTCTCTTTCAAATCTGCGGAGGGGAACACATCTACACATTCTGCATGGCTCACACCAAGGACCTTGAGCATTCTCATCAGGTTTTAGTGGTTAACAAAACTGGTCATTGGCTCTACCACAGATTTCCTCTTAAGGAAAAAATGGTCACAATTGGCCAACGTACAGATGCAATGAGCAAGTGAAGCTAATTTTAGAACATTCACTAACAGTATAGTTTGGACAATAGTGTAATCCCATGAATTTTTATCCAGCCACAGTCCTAAGCACTTTCACCACTTCAATTCTCCAACAGTCACTCTCTCAGCCTTTGCTTAATCCAAAGAATATAAAAGACTGTATTTATAAACAAACCCAAACATTCAGGAGTCCACACCGAAGTGTCTGATTTACCAGCTCAGTCTGGCTTTCCCCATGCTGGAAGTTTTTGGGCTTTTACTCTTTTTTGTTGTTTGTTTTTACTTTTTGGAGGGTTAAACACTGGAAGGGGTTGCTAATTCAGGGAGGTTGTGGAGTCTCTGACCCGGGAAACAATAAAATACTGAAAGGACGTGGCAGAAAGCAACCTCCTCCAGCTGGTGCTGCTTTTAGACTGGAACGGATAATTTCCAACCTTCCAAGCTTCAGCTCTCGCATGGTTTTGTGGTTATGGTACCTTTATCAGCAGAGGTAAATTCACAGCAGCTGGTGGCAGAAAGATCAGAATGTCTGAAGGCACCAGAGGGGCTCGAGGTGCCCAGTTGTTTGGATGTCAACACATTTGAGACTCCTTAAGTGTCCTTTAGCCTTACAAAGAAAATGTTCCTCACTTGTTTTTGTGCCTGACTATAAGTAAGTACTGCACTGTACCTAAGTAAGAGGGAGGGAAAATCAGACCCCAAGAAACTCAAAGGAGAATTCACAGTCTGCACTGCAAAACACTGCCAGGGACAGTTCCTATGGTCTCAATACGTACAACTCAACAGAATCAATCTCCTCATAAGAATGTAGTCTGTAACACAAAAAAGGGTGTAATTAACACCCACAAAAAAAAGCCTGAACAAAGGTAGGGGCATCTCTCTCCTGTTTTAAGCTGAAAAAGAGGTTCCTGTGCCCATCTACACTAATCAACACAACAAACAGAACCGTAACTGAAATCAGAGGAGGTGGGCATCACTGCTGAAGTGATTCCACTGTCAGATGTGGAAGGAAAATAGGCTCCATTACTTCATTTGCTTTATTCAGATTTCTGCCCTTGCACAGAATCACATGCAGTGGATGTTCCACTTCATAAACTGATACAACCTTGTGTAAGACACACTCCTGTCCACTGTCCTCTGACTGTGTGCCTAGAAATAAATCCGAATTCAATTTACTTATAGGGTTTGGCCTGGGCCTAACACACCAACAGTAATTTGTTCAGACTGATTTCCACAGAAAAAAAATTCTAAGTTTTACTGATGAATCAGTGGGTACACAGACAAAACATTATCAGTCAGTCTTAACGGGAAAATCCCAATAAATAAAAATACATATTTGTACTACATATTGTAATAATCTTGAAAAAATTCTGAAATTTAATTAAATTTCATAGCATAAGTCAACCAAGGATAATCACAAAAAAAATTCTAATGGGTTATAATTGGCTGTGGGTACAAAAAAACTTGTCTTTTTTCTTGAAGCCATATTCATAACTCTTAAAACACCTCAGAGATAACAAATGCATACATTTAATGAAGAATCAAGTAATTTAATAGAGTTTGTAAAAACAATACTGTTCACGTATTGTAAAAATAATATTGGAAGTTATTAATGAAAATTTAATAGTTTGGCCACATAACTACAGAAGCAGCACAAAATGCTTTTCAAAATGTACAGAAAGCCTATTAATTACCAGGTGCAATATGGCCTCATCAAATACCAGATGTTCTGCTGAGGTTATGTGGAAAAGGTTTTGTGAAAGGATGCACCTAAATTATATTCCTAACCTTTCCTTAGTATATTTAATACTTTTCAGCACAAAGGAGCAAAACCTGTCAAAATCCTGCACTACAGATCTGTTGTTACTGTGTACAAACCCAGTAACTTGCTTTAAGAGATCCAAAAGTAAAATATTCTATAAATGGGAGAAAAATAAGCGGTTAAGGTAAACACCATCAAGTAACCAATTTGCAGTTCCTGTTAAAAGAAACCCCCCTGTCCCTTATTTAAAATGGAAATGTTATTCTAGCATAGTTTGCTAAGTTTCGGAACTTAACAACAAATTCCACCTCTGCTATGACTAATTTTCAACAGAAAGGGTTTCCAAAGCTACCATCAATAGACAGAAAGTAAAAGAGTGCTGCTCTTCCCCTGCTCCATCCCCCTGGGAGCAGAGTCCAGGCAGAATGTAAATTACAGTGCCACGGGGGCTTTGCCTCTCACGTGCTGCTGATTTTCACGGTTCCTGAAGAAAACAGCAGAGAACTGAAATCACCTGTTTCACTTTGTGACTGACCCTGCAGGGACTAGGGGCAGGCTGAGGACACTGACAAGTGCCTGGTGCAGTGCCCAGCCTGACGATGGCAGTGTGAGCCCTGCTGCCTTTTGTGCAGCTTTTTTTTTTTTTTTTTCATGATTACTGGGCAGTTTTGCAGAGGAATGTCTTACCTTGGCGTATAAAGGTTTGGCTGGTATCTAGCAGTATGTCACAGCCCTCCACTATGGTCCTCTCTATGGCCAGGTTCTTCCGGATGTTCTCTGTGTCACTCACCTCGTCGTGCATCACTCTGTTGGGGACAAAGCAAAATGCACTCTATCTCCCCAAAAACGTGCCTCACACCTGCTGTGTCTGGGCAGACACAGGGCATGCCCTTCAACATCCTCTACAGAACAGATCGACCCACCCAGCGCCTCATCGCTCCAGAGCAGGTCTCTTGCCTTTTTCCCTCATCTTTTCAAATAAGTCTTGTGATCATTTTGATTTTTCAGCAGTGGAGCCAATTTTGCCAGACTGGTTTAGTGACTGCCCCTGAACACATCTGACAGATGCCACAGAGCTACAAACACTTCATAGCTGATAGAAGAGAACTTGATCCTTAATAGGCTGGGCTGCCACAAGCAGGGAAGTCTTGCCTAGGATTGTGTAGGGAATATTGTAGATTTCCTCTACAGGGCTTTAGGCTCCCACTCTGTCCCTGCTTCATCCTTGTATCTCAGTGTATCAATTTTTTTCCTTTTCCTTTTCTTCTCCTTTTCCTTTCTTTCTCCCTCAAAACCACAGTCTTGATACTTCACCATCTCCTTCCTCTTACTGCTTTCTTTAATAGGCATCCTCCCCTTACAGAGAAAAATACAGATTATTTTTTTTTTACATATATATTTTAATGCTGAAACCAACCCAGGAGTTTATATGATCTTGTAATGATATTTTCCTAAAGTGGGACAGGGACAGGGACTTTCTGGAATCTCCTCCTCTCTCAGAACTACATTAAAGGGATAGAAACAAGTAATTTTATTTTATATTTATTGTCTATACTGACTTTATGAGCAGAGAGGATCAGCCAGTCTCAGACTCCCATTCTGAATGTTTGGTGATGAATCAGTTGGATCAGCAATGAACTCTGACTTATGAGAGGAAGCCAGCCCAAAGCTGATTTATCTGCTGGTGCAGATCTCCTACAACTAACTATTCTCCAAGCCCGTCTTTAGTGAATACTCCAGACACTGAATATTTATATCCTGGAGTTCACTCATGGTCTCTTTGTTCACAGCAGAAATCTGCCTTTCCCAGAGAGGAGAACCACATTTCTCACTGGGCTGATGAGAGGAACATCTGAGAAAGGTCTGGGGGTTCAGGGAAGAGCTTCATTTTGCAGGTTTCCACAGGGAGCATCAGTTCTCAGAATATATCTCTAGTTCCTGCTTATCTGGCATTATTTGAGGCATATATGAAAGTCAATTTTCACATTAGCACACAAAAATTATAGCACAGATAGAGAACTAAGTACTTTCCAAGACCATGATTATTTAAAATGCCCTTCTCTCTTTAAATTAAAAAAAAAATATTCCTTTATGTAAAGAAAACAGTTCTGTTCATCATCTAGGACTACGTGGTTTCTATAGTGATTTTGATTCTCCCTTAACCAAAATACAAGGAGACACTTGTAGATTTAAATTTGCCAAAAATATTAAAATAGAGCAAATAAAATATTACACAGAGATTTTTGTTATTTTTCATTATCTTCTGCTTTGAGTTTGATCCTTTTCTTTAAAATACATATCTCTTTTAAAGGAGCAAAACCTAAAGAAAATAAAGAAAAACTGGGTTTTCTTTTCAAAACCTGTAATTCAAAATTACCAGACATAAGGTAGAAAAATCTTACCTTGAAAGTTCTTCTAGTTTAGATTTAGCAAATTCAAGGCTTTTTCTCTCAACGTGCTCGTGTGGTGTGTGAGCCAAAAGTTCATGAAGTGTTATAATATATCTGGGAATCTTGAAACCAATAAGGTATAATATCAGTAAATCCATATATACCTTCCCTCAATTTTAATAGATTATGAGCATGTAAATTTCTTTTGACATTGAAAATACCAGGTGACCTGTCAGCATTCAGATAAAATTCACATTGCACAAAAGGAGATTGAAGAATGTCCAGTATTTGACTTTGAAAGGCTACAGGGTAACAAGGACCCTTCAGAGCTTTTAACCACAGAAAGAAGGACCCTTCAGAGCTTTTAACCAGAACCAAGGGACGGTGCAGCATAACTAGTCTGACACAACAAGATTTATGTAGGAGGAGAGGCAACATTATGCTCAAGTGGAAAGTCATCAGCAATGACATAATAACATTCCTCATCACACAGGAACAGGACCATTTCTTCCCCTCCCTTGACCTGGTTTCAACTCAACCCAAAAAAACCCCAAGCCCATAAAAACTTTTAAATCTACCACTTCAAAAATTAAAAAAGTATTGTTGCAGGTCCTAATGGCTCCTTAGGCTAATATGAATAACTACCGCTAAAGTAAGTGTCACTGATGCCCCTTTGCATTTTTTTTTCCTCTATCTGGCTTGCCTATAACTGCACAAACTGAGGGGTTTCACTATTCCTCTGATGAGTAAAATGTCAGGTTAAAGGAAAAAGACACAAAATTCTCAGGCCAGTGCTTCACAAACACCTTAAAACAGCTGCAAATGTCTATTCCAGGCAGATCACAGTAAAATATCAGGAGGGTAAGCACAAAACTTTTGCAGTTTATTTTTCATTTTCTGAAGACCAAGTCACTCAGGAACAAAGCAGGGATGTGTTCCCAGTAAGGTGCTTATGGCTGCTCTAAGTTCCTGAATATCATCCCTGTCTGACTTTATAATCAGGGGTCCTAAGTCAAGGAACTGCTCCTTGACAATTTTCTTTGGTGCTATCCTTATCCCACACTTGCCCTCAACATTCTTAAGACTGAGCAAAGATGAGCCAGCATAGCTGGGAAAGAGATCTCTACAGGCAGAATCTTGGTGTAACAACAACACAAATTAAACTAAACCAATTTTCAGGAGAGCATTTCTAGGTAAGCAAGAAGAGCCTTCAATCGATTGCAATGTCAGTAACATAAAATGAATGAACCAAGCAGTAAAACCAAATACACACAAAAAATACACAGGGAGTACCTGAAACATGGGGTAGGTAAGGAAAGTTTCCAGCATTCGGCCCTCACATGCTGGGTTGGCTTCATATTGCTTCAAGAGTTTGTCAAAATCTCTGTTTTGCTTACAGTTTGCCAGCACTTGTAGGCTATATTGATGATTCCGAACAAATTCTTGATATATGTTCAGCATTGGCAGCAGAATGTCAAATAAGTCAGCTAGAAAAAACAGAGAAATGCCTTTTTTTTTTCCCCAGCTACCCATGCAATGAAATATATTTTTAAAGAAAGCAGTGTTTTCTCTGGAAGTGAATTGCTATAATCAGTTCTGTTTCCAATATACTGACAACTTAGAAACATTAAACATAGCTCTTTCACCTGCCCAGTGATGGTTGCTCTGATTACCTAATGGTCAGATAGTATTACCAAAAATACAAGTTTAATCAGTGCTTAGGGCAGAGGAATTCTCATGTACAGACCATTACTTCCCCTATGGGATTCCCACAACACCTGATCTTATGGTTCTAATTCTGCAAATGCATTCCCTTCAAAAAGGACTTTCAAGATGTCATGTCTTTAGAAAAAAAAAAAAACCCTACTGAATTTTCAAAAATAAATATGAAAGTTATACCCCTACAGAAAATAAAGTTACTTACCTAGAATTAAGGTAGGCCAGTTAGCTATTCTTGCTTTTAAGCCCTGGTGAAATATCTCATGAAGAAACATGATTGTTTCACTGAAAAACAAGTATTTAAACAAACAAAAAGACAATTCTGGTTTTATTTTCTGATTAATAATTCACAGAGAAACATCTCTTCCTCTTTTGCACTTTGCTAGAAAAAAGACCAGAAGACAGTTATTGTTATGGAAATAAGTGCTTCTTTTTATTGCATTGCTCAAAAATACTAGCTCAGTACTTCTAAAAAACTCAGAGTATTCAATATAAATATTCCAACATAGTATTCATGCTCCCACAAGGGAAAAGAAACCTGCCTCATGACTAAAGGAACATATTCTATTTCTCAGAAGTTTGGGGCAGGCTTGGATAAAATCCCAATCCTGTATCTAATGTTAGATGCCTCCTGGGCTACTTGAACATGCTCATTACAGCAGTACTTGGATGCCTAATGAAAGAACAATTCTTTTTTTGCAGGATTTGAAAAGACAAGTGAGAGGGAAGGAGACTCCTTAGGCAGGACAACAGAAAATAGAAGCTTTGACGTTCTCATCCTCGGGGTCTTAATCGGGATCATATGAGGCCACTAAGTTCAGTTTTGCTTTCTTAAGAGAAAAAAAGAAACAGGAAAGGTGACAGAAAATTATGAGAACTGCCCCAAGAGGCACCATCTGTCCTTTTTTTCCCCCCCAGCAGAGGAGGACACAGAATGCAGGAAGGTAAAGGGGTTGCTCTGGTTTCCAACAGCATCACCTGCAGCACCTTTGCCTTTCAGCCCTGGAACCATGTCTGGCTCAGTGACACCACCTGCACCAGAGCCCAAACCAGGGCCAGGACTCTGCCTTCAGCTGAACCAGAATGGGAACATGCAGTCAGGGAAACCCACACAAAAAAAATCCCAACTAAATAAAAAGCCACAAAACCCTCCCAAAACAAACAAACAAACAAACAAAACTCCCAAATGAATATCCTGTACCTGTTGAGGAAAATGCTACTGACATCGTCGTGGCTGATGGGAGGCTTCTTGGAGCTTGCTGCCATCCTCAGGGGCCGCAGAAAACAGTTCACCAGGACATAAAGCTGGTGCACATACTCAGACTCAGCCTCCACCATGTTGAAAACTATCTGGTTCCTCTTCCTCATGCTCTCTGCATGAGGAGAACAAATATAATCTTGGACAATGGTTTTCCATTTTCTTCTGCACAACCAGCCCCGCATAAAGCTCTGAACCTAAAAAGGGATCACGCAGAAAAAGAAAGTAAGAAATAAAACCACATTACATGACTTATCATAAGCTCTTCACTGTAGAAATAACAGTAAAAAATAGAAGTGTTTGCTCAAAAATAAGTATGTTCCCTTACTGATATATAATTGCTCTGTAATTAAATATATTTTACGTTTCTGTTTTTTAAGGGTCATAATTGTTGCCAGGAAACAGACTGTAACACATGGCATACATAAAAGGGAATTTCATACTGCAAGTTGGAGTGTTGTCCCCTTCCCATCAGCACGAGTGAAGTTCCTTCTTCCTCCCTCTAAAACATTTCTCTTCTATCCCAAAGGTATCCTGCAATACCTCCAGGTAACACACTCCAACACAGACTCAATATCATTATTGGTAGAATTCTTAAATTACTTTTTAAGCTCAGTTTGCTTTCCATTTTAAACAGATAACACTTGGCATGTGTATTTAAAGCTCAGTATCAATACACTGCTTGGTATCAGACACCAAGGCAACAAACATGCTATTTAAAAAGACAGATTTTTGGCATTCTTAAAAAGTACCTCTATGTCATGGAAAAATCTAACTAAGCACAATATCTATTGAAGTTGCAAGTGGATTAAAGATTACAGAAGAGGTCTACATATGGTCACAGGAAATTTCATTGTGTCTGTGCCCTGATCTTGATGTGAAGATCATCCATCTTCAAAGAGAAGTGCAAAATTTCACTGGTATCAGCTTACTTTGAAAAAAATAACTTTAAAAATAAAAGGAGCCCAACTGTCAAAGTGACCAAGATGCAGAATAATATACAGAGTCAAAGCTCTCTTGCTACTAGAAGGGACATTCCCAGCTTCTACAATGATGCTTAACCTACACAAAAAGGAAAACTCCCACCAAGCTAACAGCTCAGTGCTGATGCTGGCTCAAACTGCACACACCAGAAAGAAACAGAAACCAGACACATTCCATAAAGGATTTTATGCAAATACATCACAAGATTAATGTGGCACTAAAATATACATATAACTGAGGAGATTTAAGTAGGGGCAGGGCAAAGGAAGACTTGCTATTTGACTATACTTAAAAAATAAATAAATAAAAC